>JACVVK020000193.1:155000-590000 GCA_018292915.2 Batillaria attramentaria | reverse complement strand
AAAACTAATTAGTTCAGAGTATTTAACAGCACTCAAAGCTTTGAAAATAATGTTATTTTGACGTGCAACCAAAACAGCAATATTAGAAGAACCGGGGCAGTCCCCCCCCCAAAAAAAAAAAAATAAAAATAATAAAAATAAAAAAATAAAAAATAAATAAATAATAATAAAAAATAAATTAATAAAAAAATAAAAAGGTGCTTATTGCAGAAAGAACTAGAGAGGCAGTAGCCTCCATGGCTCCCTTGTGACACAGGTCAAGATCATTCACATGAGTATGTTTGTAAAGCTCTTATCACTATCCATTATCATGCCAAGTAAAGTGTCTCTGGCGCTCTGAGTCTCTGGCAATATTACAATTTTCACCGAAACAGTTTGTATGGCCTTGCCTTTGGTCGACGTAATTCAAATGAGATCTCATCAATGTCTATCATCATGCCAAGTTCAATGCCTCAAGTATTTGTAGTTCCTCCGAAAACAGTAACGTTAAAATTCACAACAGACAGCCTTAATGACCTTGACCTTCAGTCAAGGTCATTCAGAAAGGTCGGTCTCATTGCTGTCTATCATCATGTCTTGTTTGGTGCCTCTACTGTTTGTTGTTTTGGACAAAATGCCAAGGTTAAAGTTTCCAAAAAAAACGCTTGCATGGCCTTGACCTTGACTAAAAGTCACTGAATACAGGTATATCTGTAAAGGTGCTGCCAATGTCAATCATCAAACATAGTTTGAGGCTTCTGATCCTTCTAGATTCTGAGAAATTGCAATTGTAAAATTTCCCAACAGACTGTTTTAATGACCTTGACCTTGAGTCAAGGTCATTTAAGATGATATGTGTGCATAGGTCTTATCACTGTCTATCAGCACACCAGGTTTGGCACCTCTGCTGTTTGTTGTTTCTTAGAAAATGCCAATATTAAGGTTTCACAAAAATAGCTTGTACGGCCTTGACCTTGACACAAGGCCATTGACTACATGTATATCTGTAAAGTTCTTATCAATGTCTATCATCATGCAAAGTTTAAAACCTCTGGTGTTTGTAGATGAAGAGAAAATGCCAATGTAAAATTTTCAAACAGAGAGCTTTAGTGACCTTGACCTTGAGTCAAGGTCATTCAAAATGATATGTTTTGAAAGGTCTTGTGGTTGTCTATCAGCATGCCAAGTTTGGTGCCTCTGCTGTTTGTAGATTCTGAGAAACTGACAACGTTAAAGTTTTCTGGACACACACACACACACACACACACACACACACACACACAGAGACAGACGACGGAGGGCTAATACATAGACTCCCATTGTTACACAAGGGAGCCAAAAATCGACAAATATTCTTTATAATTACTTCTCTTCCCGGCATTTTTGTCACGTGTAACAGCTGCACATATGGCAGGAACTTTTGAACTATTATAGCTTTAAAATTAAGAATAAGAGAGCTTTTAGATATTTTTGAGGTTATTTTTTCAAGCACGTTTCAGAAGATTTCCAATTTTGCAATTTCGTAAGTACAATCCAAGGTATTCAAGTCCACGTTTCATCAGCAATCTAGATAGTCGGGGAAGTCACAAAAGCAACAGGGAAATCACAAGATATGAACAAGCATCACCTGTCAGACGAACAGTGTGAGGCTGCAGACGTCAAATGTTTACTTCACAGACAAAATCCCCTGCAAATATCGTCACTGCCTCCGACATTTCACCAACCCACTACACATTCCAGACTGTATGTAAAAATTAATTCAATCGGAGAAGTCACAACGCCAACAGGAAAATCACAGGACTTGAACAAGCATCATCAGACGACCTGCGTGAGGCTGAAGTCAAATGTTTAGTTCACGGAATTGACGTCATCCCTCTCTCTCCTGAGATTATAGATCCGCTATAGCGTAGCGGATCTAGTGTCTTTGATATGTCTTACAGACTTGAACAGAAGAAACAAAATACTAGTAACAATAACAATAACTAGAGGAGCAAAGCCTCCTTGGCTCACTTGTGAGATGGGTCATGGCCATTCAAAAGAGTACGTTTGTTAAGCTCCGACCATTACCTATCCTCAAGTGAGGTGTCTCTGGTGTTCATAGTTCCTAGGAAAACGGCAAATGGCAAGTTGTCCCAGGACAGCTTGTATGACCTTGGGTCAAGGTCATTAAAATGAGATCTATAAGCGAAGAGCTTCTCAATGTCAAGTTTGATAGCTCTAGTTTTTGTAGTTTTTGCAAAAATGGTAATGTAACATATCTCAGCAGACAGCTGTAATGACCTTGGCCTTAAGTCAAGATCATTCGAAATGGTATCTCTGCATAAGTCTCATTGCTGTCTATCATTGTGCCTTGTTTGGTGGCTCTGCTGTTTGTTATTTCCGAGAAAATGCCAACGTTAAAGTTTCTGCAAAACATCTTGAATAGCCTTGACCTTGATTCTAGGAAACTGAATACAGGAGAGCCAGTACAGGTGTTGTCAATGTCTACCATCATGCACAGTTTGATGCCTCTGTTACCTCTAAATTCTGAGAAAATGGCAGTTTTAAAATCCAAACAGCTTTAATGACTGTAACCTTCATCCAAGGTCACCCCAGGATAATAGGATGGGGCAGATTTCGCTGCGCGCAGCAGCAAGTTTCAGTGATAAAAAACAAGACTGTGACGTTTCTCCAGACAATACATACTTTCACGCACACCGTGACGTAACGAAATCTGAGTCATAGACACCTTACGTGCAACTATGCTGATGCGTTCTTTTTGGCGGCAGTTGTGAGGCGCGCGCGCGTGTGTGTGTGTGTGTGTGTAATTGTAACTACATCCTAAAACACCTCATTGAAGGGCTTTTTACTTTGAGACGAGATGGAAAATCACATTCTCCTGGACGACTTGGTACGATTTTGCTCTTGCCGCATGTTTAGAAGAGTTCTCGTCCATTTAAAGAACTGGGTCATGTTACGTATTTTGGCGAAAGAGTTGTTCAAATGCTTTCATTTTCTAGACTTTAGAAGTTCACCCTATTTTACTGAAAGGGTTCGTAGCACAGCACTGTAGCTCTGACAGATTTTGTGTTAAAAAAAAATCCTGAGGTAGGGGTGGTTTGCATATAAGGCCGAATATCTATGAAAGGACTCCTTCAAATTACTCATCATCCCGGCATTTTTGTCAGGTGTTACAACTGCACATTTGACAGGAGCTACTGCACCGTTAAAGCCTTAACATTAAGAATAACACAGCTTTTAGATGAACACATTTGATTTTGTCAAGTTTCTGCGAGAATCACCAATCCGAAGAGTTCCAGTCTTGCGATTACGTAAGTACAATCAAAGGTATTCAAGTGAACATTTTACCAGCCCTCTAGATCTTCCAGATTTTATGTGAAAATCATTTCCGTCAGGGAACTCACAGCACCAACAGGAAAATCACAAGCAAGCATTCTGTCATACGTCCTGCGTGAGACTGACGTCAAACGTTTAGTTCACAGACAAAATCTGTATATATCACTGCCTCCGACCTTTTACCAGCCCTTTAGATCTTGCAGATTTTATGTAAAAATTGATTCAGTCGGGGAAGTCACAACACCAACAAGGAAATCACAAGACATGAACAAGCCTCCTCTGTCAGACGACCTGAGTTAGGCTGACTTCAAATGTTTAGGCTGAAAATATCATCACTGCTTCGACGAAATTGGCGTCATCTCCTCCCGCCCCGCCCCCCACCCCCTCTCTCTCTCTCTCTCAGACGCCCTGCCTGAGGCTGACGTAAAACGTTTAGTTCACAGAACTGACGTCATCTCTCTCTTTCTCTCTCTCCTACGATTGTAGACCCGCCATAGCGTATCTTTGGTAGGTCTTACAGACTTGAACTTGAAGTACACCCCACCCCCCTCCCCAAAATATCCATCCCCCAGAAAGTGCTCACTTGGATATCATATTTCATACTTACCAACACATGCGGTGACAAGGGAACTTCACAACACCAAAGAAGCGTTTTCTGACTGTTACAAGCGTGGCTGTGCCTTTTGTTTATATATTTTGTTTATATTTTGTTTGTATGCTGTAGGATAACAGCTGTAATGTTTGTGGGTTGTTGTTGTTTGTTTGTTGTTTTTTTTTTGTAGTTTTAGTGAGACGGAATAGTTGCTACGTTTAGTTTATATTCTGTTTTAGTAATGGAAATCTGTTTCCCTTGATCCAGAAGTTTATAACTGTTATCACGAGTATTCGAGAAGTGGTGACCTTGTTTTGATTAGCTATTTCGCCTCGGGCGGCAGTATTCACTTAGGGCCTAGAGCTGAGTCGCTCTGAAATTTCGTACAAATCGCTTTGTTCTGACTTGTTTACGATTAGAAGGTGTTATATAACGCGCCCAGGTTTGGCGGGCAGGTACTTGATTATTCTGGATTCTTCTTTAGTTTTAAAATAGTAATAAGGTGATTCACGTTCTGATTTTTGATTGGTTCTTCTATAGTAATTGTTCGGAATGTGCTGGAATGCTGTGTCTGTATATATAAGGCCCCGGGATGTTTGTGTGTGTGTGTGTGCACGAGAGAAGCTTGTATTTGCGAAGCTTGAAAGTGCTGTATAACACTAGTGAAGTGCTGTAATAAACTCCACACGGTTATAACTTTTCTACGCCCTCATGTGTCTTCTGTGAGTGAAAGACTAACCAGCAGTGCAGTCCATAAGAACTCGCTACGTTTGGAGTTGTTCGCCTGTGTGTCATCGTTTCACCTCGATAAGACGACGGGCTCTTCAACATTTCTCCACACGTAACACTGACTGAACTGTTAAAATGTTCGTAAATGTTTTCCGCGATACATGTCACCTGCAGTGACCTGATAAATGCACAAGCATCAAATACAGCCGATTTACAGGGTCCTTTGAATCGACGGCCAAACTAATGGCCGTAATTATCCAGGAAGCATCATTCTGACTGGGGTAAAATTTCAGTATGTCAACAATGCATGTCTTGTTTAACAGTAGCCGTATTTAGAGCGGAGTTCTGCGCATTTCTGTACCCGCAAACACGCATACTTTGTGCACACCATCAAAAGCCCATTTATAGAGCTCATATAGTGAAAATGTCAAGATAAACGGTCGTTTTTAACGGTGACGCGGACGGAGAAAAAATAAACGGAGACCACCAGAGCATTAGAAGCCTGTGTTCTACTGAAATCTGTAATAAATCGTTAGGATCAAATTTGTTTTACCTTGTTCAGCATGTTTCCTTGCCTAAAAGTTGTTTCTCTAAAAAGCATGAAATTTGGAGAACCAACTTTATGGGATGGGGCCATTCCTCCTTATTTAGAAAAGAGACCTAAGGCCGTTGTTTTCTTTGAAAGCTGTGCCGTCTTTGCTCGTCATTGGGGATGACGCCTAATACATTTGACATGATCACTTTTACGCAATTGTCGCTGCTGAATCTCTAGATCGAATCAAAATCTGTCTCAGTATATTTGATGTGTCATGGCCAAATCCGTGTTTGCGCGCGCGCACGACACACACACACACTCTGTGTGTGTGTGTGTGTGTGTGTGTGTGTGTGTGTGCCCGAGATAAACCTGGATATGCTCTGCTTTGTAAAGGGTTTCACCCTTCCTGAGAGCATTATCCCTCCCCAACCACGCCCTTGTCTCCCTTTGCGATTGCAAATTCAAACGTAATGATTTTCTACTTACCTTCCGGCCAGTCGCCTCGGATTTTCTTGATTAGATTTAAGATGCCAAACACAAGTAAAAGTCTCTGTAGTGCTGTAAAACGTATGAACAGTAATTATCAAACATGTATGGTCATCGTGATCGTCGAACATTTCTATCAAATAAATTTAAGTGATGTTAATCTAAGCAAACCTATAGCTCAAATGATTTTATTAAAGCAAGCAAGAGAGTAAAAAGCCGTCTTTAAACATGTACTCGAATACTCTATACACGAACAACAATAACAGCAGCAAAGAAGCCACATAATACAACCATACCGTACATAAATCTTGGAACGCCTAGGTTTGAAGTACTAATCTCAGGATTTTACCGAGAGATTTTTGTGTTTGCGTGGAAATCGTGTGCAATTTCAACATGTACAGTCAGATGATTGTGGTGACACGTCTGAGTATTTTGTTTGCGTAGGTGCCGCCAACATGTTTTTCCACAGTTTTCACTGACTAAGCAATTGCCTGGTCTTTGACATTTTTCTACACACATGTATCACATTATTTATTTACTTATTCATTTTTTTGATTTATTTATAAAAGAAAGGAACTAGTGAAAAGTAAACTGAAAGCCTACCAAATATCCAGAAAATCCCAGGGTTTGCATATTTATGATGGCTTAAGTGATTGATTGATTGAGTGGTGATTGATTGAGTCACTGTGATTGATTGATTGATTGATTGATTGATTGATTGATTAGACCGCTATTTAAGGCCTCTTGATTGTTAGACTGACTGACATTTTATATCTGCATGTTAAAACTACTGAAAAACGTAGACGCAAGGCATATTTGTTAAAGTGAGGTCCACTTAAACAGCAGACATGTAGTATTTGCAGGCGCATTGAGAACTGACACCCGCAGAACTGCACACAAAAAAAAAAAACATTAACAAAGCATAGACAGTTTGTAAGAAATATCAATAAACATACTTACATGTCAATTCTGCATCTGCATCTGCACACACACACACACACACACACACACACACACACACACACACACACACACACACACACACACGTCTTAATGTGGTGTCATGGTTTTTTTCCTAACTGACTGATTATCTCAGACTATCTAGTAGAAAATGGACGAATATCCTTTACTTTTTGTGTGTGTTGATGATAGGTCAATTCCTGAGATGTAGGCTTCTTAGCAGCCAGCGTAGTTTTCTGGAACGTCCGGATTTCGCACAGTTGAGTGCAGTGTAAACATTTCCCGGTGACCAAAACATGATAGACAACTTTACAAAGAATGTGTTTTCGGCGCATTTGACGGTGAAAATTTGAGTCAAAAAAGATTCTGCTTCCGTTTGAGGTGGAATAATCTCAAGCAAAATAACCGGGTTGTCGAGCCAAAGATAGACAACGTTCGTAAAGGCTAAATAGGCTTAATTACCGAAAGCACTGTGCAGTCCAGTCTGTAGACAGACTCGAAGAGACGGGAAACGGGGGGTGGGGGGGGGGGGGGCGAGCGAATGGGATTTTGTTTACAGTGTTCGGCCGTCGTGGTGTTGTACCGGCCGTGACGATCGCTCGCACCAGAACATCGCCTCCCTCCCTTTCCCACTTGGCTAACGCTCCTTCCACACACGGTCAGTTTTCTTACTTTGTAAAGGATTCCTCTTGCTAAGGGTTTTGTGTTTGTGATTATGAGTACACATAAAGTTTATTCGACCGTCACACATCCATGACAGGGTTTCGGGGGGAGGGGGGGATGAAAGAATGTATTGTCAGCACAAGGGACGCACGCATAAAAACATTATAAAGGAAAAGAAGGCCCGAAACACAGAAATGTTGATGGATAATACATTTTCTTCCATATGCGCAGCCAGGATGCAAGCAGGGGGAAGGGGGGGGGAGACAACCGAGCAAAATGACGGAAGAAACTTTTGCAAAACCTCGCTGTTTAAAAAATCGATGCTCGGCTGTTTAAACACAAACGGGATCATGCATGCGGGAGCAGGAAATGGTCACTACTAATTTCTTCCAGTCTGCCTCAGCTTGGAGAAAGCTGCGCTGGCTGTGTCCGTGAAGTGTGTGCACAACTGAGCAGCACTCGTAAAATAAACAGTTTGTCGGGATATCGTTCTGGGCACTATTAGCAAAATTAGTCATCACCTGCGTAGATCGTCGAATAGAGGTACCCTTTAATTGACGAGTTTTCATCAAACATCCATAGGCGCTGATCCATATGAAAAGTGTCTTTGGTTTCTAAGGTAGGTCTAACCACAGCATGCATGGCCGTCTTCATGACCGGGGACAAGCTAGGAGGTGTTGGAAAGCTTTTTTTTTTTTTCTTTCAATAACTTTACGGCTTCCAAACGTGCTGTAAATCGTAGCTTACGTTTTATGCGGTTGGTGCTTCTGGTGCGGTTGGTCATGAAACACAATGGCGTTTTCACCAAATTTGCACAGAAAATAGTCCACGTGCAATGAAATTGTCTGATGTAAAATTTTAAATTATGTTTCACGCCATTAGGATTCCCCAAAACTTTTATTTCAAAGATTCTTATGATTCTTGGTTTTAAGGTGATACGTTTTCCTTTACTGAGAGAGAGAGAGAGAGAGAGAGAGAGAGACTCGACTCGACTCGACTCGACTCGACTCGACTTTTATTGATTAGGCCCATATCAAGGGTTACATGTGCGTTGGCGCAAACATCAATAAATACATATGACATAGTTAGCAGTTCTCGGCTCTCAACAGTTCTCTAATAACCTGCAAAACAAGCTGCATGAATGTAGTCAATTTTTATCAATCAGCGTTTCTCATCTTAAAGGCTTCATACACAAACTTAGCCGTGTTAATGATTACATTACTGTTGGCGTTAGAGAGTAGCAGAGCCAAACGGAAAGAGTTCGGGGATCTGACATACTTATTTGCAATGAACGTTTCCCTCAGCTCAGAATACTTCGGACAGACTAACATAAAGTGTAATTCGGTTTCCTCGGCTCCTGGACAAAAGGGGCAAGAGAGTATACTTCTGTCATGAATGGTTGTCCCACTCTGAAAGCGAAGACGGTGCGTTTTCAGACAAGAGACTCCTAGACGAAGGCGTATCAATGCGTTTCTGACTTGAACATGTTTAAGATCAACAAGATATGAGATCAGCTGTAATGACGACTTGAACGAACTATAAAATCGAAAACGGTCTTCTGAAGGCCGCTTATGTGCCTTTGCTGAGATACTGTCATGCCAATTTTACTTCCAGCAGTCTACAAGCCTCTGTCTGAACACACTTAAAAATTGCTTGACAGAGGCCTACGCCCTGGCTCTCCCACACATAACCAAATCCATATCTGTATAACAAATAGCATATATAGGACGCCCAAGTGCGCTTGTCGTTCGCATGTAGGTTCAACAGCATGTTGTATGCTTTGTGTGGAATACGCTCAGGGGGCATCCGTAATATCTGTAACCAGTAGCGGACACACCGTACATATATAACTATACTGAGCGGGTACCTTCCTGTTTCACCGTAAATTAGAACATTTGGTGTCTTAATACTGACATTCAGGAATCGCTTAATTGCAAACATTTGCACAGCCTCTACCGGCTGGAGGTCGGCTGAGGGGCCCCAAACCTCGGCACCATACGTGTTGAACATTGGCACAATTTGTCCATCGAACAACCTAAAAAAAAAATAGTGGGGGAACGCTCCCCAACTGCCCACAGTACCCTCAATATACCGATCACACCTTTTTTTTTGCCCGGTTTGCCATATCATCAAGTGCGTGTGAGAGGGATAGACGTGTTGAGAGAAAAATTCCTAAATACTTGTACATGCTTACAACTTTCATGGCGTCCCTACCAAACTTCCAGTTTTCGTTTCGTGCAAGGTAGCCTCCATTCCGGAACACTACAATATCGGACTTTTCTAGATTTACTTGTAGATCTAAGCGCTGGGCAGTATGGTACAAAATATCAAGCTGTGTTTGGAGGCCCACGGGGGTGTCTGCGGTCAGCGCTACATCATCTGCAAACAACAATATCATGATGACTAAGACATCAGGACTAAGCTGTATTCCGTGCTTTCCACGTGCAATTATATCAGTCGCTAATTCGTTGATAAACAGGGAGAAGATTACAGAACTGCAGTTTTCTCCCTGCTTTAACCCACGGTGGCACTGGAAAGAATCAGTGAAGTCCCCACCCACCCTTACCCTAGCTCTTACAACCCTATACATGGCTTGTAGCGCTGATAACATTTTCCCTCGAATCCCAATGCTATCACGCAGAATTTCCCACAGTCTGCCCCTCTCAATGGAATCGTAAGCTCTACGGAAATCGATGAAAGCAACGTATAGCTTTTTGTGATTCAGTAGTTGTTTCTGAACTAAAGAGGATAATGTGAAGATGTGGTCGACTGTGCTATATTTTTTCTTCTAAAACCCGCCTGCACGTCATGAATAATCTGGTTCTCCTCCACCCATTTGCTAAGCCTTTTGTTCAGTATAATTTTCCACTTACATTCAACAAGGAAATGCCCCTATAATTGCCTGGTTTGTTGGTGTCTCCTTTTTTGTGCAGGGGCTGTATGATAGCCTCTGTCCATTCATCGGGGAACTGTCCGGAGTCAAACAAAATATTAAAATATTCCACTAGAAACTTGCTAACTGCGGGTGTCGAATGCTTAAAAAATTCACCGATAAGTTTGTCCGGACCGGGTGCTTTTCCCTTTTTTTAGAGCGTTGAACCTCCTCAACCGTAATAATAGTGAGACTTAGTATGGCTTCGTACGGAGAACTTCGTTGAGCAGCGTAACCCACTTGCATGTAAATTAGGCACGTTACGGGTACCATTAGCTAATCGCAGCGCGTTAGCAGCTCGCGGCCTCTGCCGTGTGAGCCTAATTTACATGTAAATGGGTTACGCTGCTCAACGAAGTCCTCCTTACGAAGTCCTACTAAATCTCACTAATACCATCCAGCGCCTCGTTCACGGTGCCTTCTTTCTGCTGCGTGCTGGCACCTCGATGGTCAATGAAATCTGTCTCAGCAAACTTATCACTACTGTTTTCATTAAAAATGCCCTTGAAATGCTGATACCACTCATCTACTGTAATAGTATTGCTGGAAACATTCTTTCGCAAAAAGGATTTTACAGTGTCCCAAAACAACTTAACATCGCCCTGAGAATTGTGCAAAGTGTCGATAACAGCTTTTCTGTGCACTATTTTCCTTTCTTTGATCAGAAGCTTATAATCTCTTCTGCTCTCGACGTATACTGATTTCTCAGTCTCCCCGTTTCTTTTCCGGTACAATCTAAGGCTGCGTCGCAGTTTTTTTCTGTGCTCTCTGCACTGTTGATCAAACCACGGTTGTTTCTTCTCACCATTAACGTAGACTTTCTTGTACATGCACTGACCCGCGAGGGGCAAACCTTCATTAAACAAGGCCAAGCCCGTGTTGATGAGAGAGAGAGAGAGAGCGAGAGAAGGGGACGGGCTGGCCGGGGGGGGGGGGAGGGGTGATAATCCAAAACTGTACGACTTACTGAAGGGCCACAATTTCCGTCGGTATGCGATGTAGAGGTACTGGGCGTAGATCAAACAAGCAAACACCCCGAAGACCACCACAACAGTTGCCGCAATTTCCAACCCTGAAAGAGAAAAATTTATACATGACATACGGATTTCATACGTGATATATAAAACATAAAACAAACTACGTAATTAATTGTCTAACTAACTGACTGACTGACTAACTAACTAAACAAATGGCAGACAGATTAACTAACAAGTTAAATAACTAATTAACTCTCACCAGTTCACGCCCTTAGGCATCGTATGTAGAAATACGATGACAGGGTCATGGATTTTACCCCCCCCCCCCCCTTAATCTAATGTTCGTCATTATTTTTTCATGTTTCTGACGTAAACCGGCACAAAACTTCTGAAAATGCCATGTAGGTGTTCTTAGACACATAAATACGACAATTTATGCATAAACTGCTGACGTAATTTATTGCTCGAGGTTGCTGCGTTACGGACGCTTCCGCCATGTTTCTTGTTTTCAATCGGCGCACGTGGTGTTTACATCTGTCCAAATTTCTCATGATCAAAATGAGCTCATCCGAGTCAGACAGTGAGCCATTTTATTCAGATGATGATTCTTCTGCTGTTTCTGATTATCAACTCGACTCTGGAGACAGTGATAAGGAAAATCACATATTGACTGTTGCTGTGCGGAGGGCGGACAATGTGGTGTGGAAGAGACTAGTCATGGAAACATCATGTAATGTGACAAATGTGTGTAAATACCTAATGTTGAGGTGAGAATATTATATCATAAGTATTTCAGTTATTTCCAAGGTGTTAGTTCATGGTTTTGTATGTGTGCTGTGTGCGGTCCAAATTGTGTGCGATTTTTCTCAATTTACGGTTCACATTGTTCACATCGGCTACAAAACACATTTCTAAAGATATTCTCCTCATATTTTGCAATAATATGCTGAAATGAATGAGATAAATGAAAATAGTAATGACATGGCATAAAACAATGAAACAATTTTTTTTCTTCTTAGCCTCTGTCGGGAATCAACATTTTTGTTTTATTTTTTGCTCATATGCTTGCAACATAAAGTCAATTTATTGCTAAACAATTGTTCAAAATCATTTTTTCCTTTACATATCTAAAAGCAGACTTCAATTTCCTTCAAATTGGTGTATAACATGTCTATGTTATCTTTACAAATGAGTATACAGTCCCCTTTCAGAGAATCATGCTTGATTCGCACGCGTTATAGCTCAAAATACTGTGAACTGGTGAGAGTTAAACAAGCAGTCAACCTATTACACATTACAGTGTACGTGTAAAATCAAACAATATAGTGAGAACAGTTCCGTGAATCTGGGGAACAACTTAAGTTTCTGTGACTGCAACTGCAGGTCTGTGAACATTGTCGTATCTGTGATTACAGTTTCAGTTATTTACAGTTTTGCGGGAATTGTAATGTTCAAATCATTGCGGAAACTGGCAACAGTCATGCTTTGGTAAAACATCTGTCAACTCACCGGGAATTCCCCAGAAAGGTATATCTGAAAATAAACAATAAAAAAAAAACCATGACCATGTGTGTCTGTTGTATGCGTTACAATAAGACCTACGTACTACTGCTACTACTAATACTGCTGCTGCTATTACTACGGGGAGCAGGGAATGCAGAAATGGTAGAACGTTGGAATTTCAACTTTTTTTCGTCTTTCTTATCACCCATACGTAGTGGAAAAGGACGTTAAACTCCAAACACCTTCACACACCCTGCCATTACTACTGCCGCTCCTCCAAACTTCATTTTATTTTGTTTGTTTTGTTGTTATTGTTGCCGGTTCTCCCCTCTCCACGTTCTACCAATGACACTAGATCCTCTACGACCTCGACCATCGATTAGCCACATGACTGGGGGTGGGGCCGGGTGGGGGGGAGAGAGGGCGCGAGACGGGGTCGGGGGGGAGAGAGAGAGAGAGAGAGAGGGTGGGTGGGTGTTTAGGAGTTTAACGTCCTATTCCACCACGTAAGGGTGATATCAAAGGCGGGGCAACGAGAAAAAGGCCAACACAAATATTTGGCCCCAGCCAGGATTCGAACACCCGACCCGACCATTGAAAGTCCAACGCTCTACCATTCGGCCACCCTGGCTCCCCAGAGAGAGAGAGAGAGAGAGAGAGAGAGAGACGTCAGTTCCGTGAACTAAACATTTGACGTCAGCCTCAGGCAGGTCGTCATACAGAGAGAGAGAGAGAGAGAGAGAGAGATGACGTCAATTCCGTGAAGTAAACTTTTGACGTCAGCCTCTAGCACTGAGGATGCTTGTTCATGTCTTGTGATTTCCCTGTTGGCTTTGCGACTTCTCCGACTGAATTATATTTCACATGAAATCTGGAAGATCTAGAGGGCTGATGAAATGTCGGAAGCAGTGACGATACTTGCAGGTTTTGTCTGTGAACCAAACATTTGACGTCAGCCTCACGCTGCTCGTCTGACAGATGATACTTCTACATATCTTGCGATTTCCTTGTTGCTTTTGTGACTTCCGTGACTGAATTAATTTTTACATAAAATCGGGAAGATCTAGAGAGCTGATGAAACGTGGACTTAAGTGCCTTGGATTGTACTTACGAAATTGCAAAATTGGAACTTTTTTGACCGGCGCTTCTCGCAGAAAACGTGAAAAATGTGTTTATCTAAAAGCTCTGCTATTCTTAATACTAAAGCTATAATAGTGCAGTAGTTCATGTCATATGTGCAGTTGGCACAAGTGACTAAAATACCGGAATGATGAGTAATTTGAAGGAGTCTTTTCATAGATAGTTGGCCTTATATGGAAACCACCCCTACCTCGGAAATATTTTTCTTACACAAAACCTGTCAGAGCTACAGAGCTGTGCTACGAAAACAGGCAGTATAACTGGATGATCTTCCCAATTTCAGAAAATGAAGCCATTTGAACATTTTTTTTTACGAAAAAAAATTCGTGACATGACCGATTTTTTAAAATCGGCGATAACTCTTCTGAAAATGCAGTATTCTGAAAATCGTGAAAGGTAGGTCTGGAGAAGGTGAATTCCCATTTTATCTCAGAGTAAAAAGGCCTCCAACGAGGTGGTTTAGGAGATCATTACATCCGTCCACACACACACACACACACACACACACACACACGTCTCACAACTCCCGCCAGAAAGAACGCAGCAGCATAGTGTGCACGTAAGGTGTCTATGACGCAGATTTCGTTACGTCACTGTGTGCGTGAAAGTAAGTATTGTGTGGAGAAACGTCACAGTCTTGTTTTGTATCACTGAAACTTGCTGCTGCGCGTAGCAAAATCTGCCCCGTCTCATAAAGTTGTTTCTCTATAGAGAAACAACTTAAAAAAACGGCCATTGTGTTCTTGAGGTTTAACGTTTAAGTGAAACATGTTTCAGATGGAGAAGGGAAAGTTTTAACGTGTTTTTCACAATTATCCTTCTGCCGTAGACGGTATTTCACTCTATATATCTCTCTACCACAGGACTGACGCTGTAACGCGTTTGCATTATACGCGTAGCAAAGCATGTGACAGTCAGTGGAATATTACCAGCCCGGAATATAGTCGGACAGAGACTGAGTATGGATAGAGAGTACCATAAGTTATGTTGTTGGCATTGTAATAGGGATGGTTCCGTCAGTGTGACGTTTACAAACACTCAGTCCCCTGTGTGCAACAGGCTCCGGCTGCATTTCTTGGGTATATCTCTGATATAGTTGACTCCCACCCCCCCCCCCCCCCCCCCAGTTCACAATGCCTCAAAGCCTTATGGATGATGAATGATGAATGGTAGTGATCCGTTCACAAGCCGCATGGGACCGCTGCACGCTATTGCACGACGTTAAAGGCATTTGAAAAAGTAGTTTAAATGCCTTCATTTTCTAGAAGTTGGAAGTTCATCCAATTATACTGAATAGGCTTGTAGCACTGCTCTGCAGCTCTGACAGATTTTGTGTTAAAAACAGAACCTGAGGGGTGGTCTGCATATAAAGCCAAATAGCTATAAGAAGACTACTCATCATAACGGCATTTTGTCAAGGGTGAAAACAGTTCATATATCAGGAACAACTGCACTGTTGTAGCTTTAATATTAAATATAACAGAACTTTTAGCTAAAGATATGTTTTCTTTCTTTTTTTTTTTTTTTTTTTTGCTGCCCCAACTCTTTTTGCCAGCTCCAGTGGTGTTCCTCCCAGGTCATGGGTGGAATCCACGGAGGGCTCGAAGGCTGGGGCAATTTTTATTATGCATGATGATGGAGATGAGGATGATGGTAAGATGATGCTATGGAGGTCCATGTGGTTTGGGACTGCGGGACAGGGCCGCATTCCACGCTTCCTGTCATAAATATCCCGGCGTTCACCAGGCCCGGGAACTACGGCACCTGCGGTGCCGGCCGTGTAATCATCCACATCATAAGACGTGTCATACCAAGGGAAGCACCCCCAAAGTCGCACCCGTGAAGTGGGTGAATCTCGGCTGTGTGGCAACAGCCTCCCCATTGGGCCCATAGCACACCCGCTCTGGTTAGGAGCCGACCTAGGTAGGAAAAATCCCGCTTGTCTCGGCTGGGATTCGAACCCGGGTCTCCCGGTCCATAGTCCGAAGTGCTAACCACTACACTACGGGGGCCGGTAAGATATGTTTTCTTGTCTGTGGAAAAAGTAGCCCAAAGTTTCAATCTCTCTCTTAAGGACAATTTAAGACATTCAAGTCCTTCAGCCTTCTAGATCTTCCAGAATTTATGTAAAAATTCAATCAGGAAAGTCACAACATCACCAGACATGCACAAGCATCATCTGTCAGACGACCTGCGTGAGGACTGACATCAAATGTTTAGTTCACAAACAAAATCCGTAAATTTTGTCACTGCCTATGACGCCCTCTCTCTCTCTCTCAATGATCAAGTCGTGAGTTCGAATCCCGGCTGGGGCCAAATGTTTGTGCTGGCCTTTTTCTCGTTGCCCCGTCTTTGATATCACCCATACGTAGTTGAAAAGGACGTTAAACTCCTAACCCCTCCCCCCACCCCCTTAATGCCGCGCAAGCCACAAAGACTAATTCGCGGCTGAGTGTGCCTGCACTACATGAAAAAAAAAAAGTTTGTTGGACAAAGGATGCAAACTGGTCTACGGGGCAATATAAACCTAGGACATGCAGGAGACGCTGCACCTTCATGCTAATTTATCGAACTTCCGGTTACAAAAAAGCGTAGAAAACAAATAACAATTACAACTAGGTAAAACAAAGATAAATACTAAGCGCATATACAGCAAATATTGCAACTTATCATCTCCTAAGCGCAATAAACCAGTTCGCAGCATATGCCCAACATCACTTATTCCTAACCACTGGTAATGCAGACGTGAGTGATGGGTTAAAAAGATGAAAGGGCCGAACTTAGAAATCAGCTGAGAGAAGAGAGGAAGGACAGAGCGGCTAAATTCGGGAGGTTTTAAAGAGAAAGAGGCAGGCAAATGGGCTGGTGAGGGATAGACAGAGATGTAGGAAGGAAAATTTCTTAGTTGCCAATGAAGACAACATGCCTGGGATGCAGTTGGAGAATAGACCGCTCCAACACGGAACCTCCCCGCCGTGAGGCGGTTTGGGAAAACAACGCACCAGAGAGGGGTGCGTTGTGAAGGTCTTCAACATGACAGGTGTTCAGCAGCACCTGCAGGGCGCTGCGAACAAAGCCTGCTAGGGTGAAGACCAGGTGGGGGGGGGGGGGGGGAATCCCGTGAAGTCGGCCTTCAGAAACGACCCTCAGATGTCTCACTGGACCAAGGGTCAGCAGACACCCGCTTACAGACCTCCCCCCTCCCCCCCCCCCAGGAGATTTTAAGAGAGCAAAAGACAGGTGAATCGACCGATGGAGGCAGAAATAAGAGGAAAGAAAGAGCAAAAGGGGTGGGCAAGCTCAGCGAAATCAGCCCCGCCGCGTGAAGGCGAGCCCATGGGGCCTTTCTATTTAGAGAGAATGAAATATTGAGGTATCCAAATAATCATTTGACGTCATTCACTGACGTCACTGCCTCTGGCTGTCTCATGAAGGTTTGAAGAGCACAGGTCATTTACCTTTTACGCCATTGTCAATTCAATCTCTCCGGAAGAATATTTTAGACTAATAATTTTTCCTGATGGCGGTTTAAGTGAGAATTTTACTTATGCCGAAAAGAAACGGAAGAAATGAGTACCCCGACTGTCATGAAATAAATCAGGTCACTTTTTTCCTTTTCCTTTTTGATAAGTTAACGAAAGTGGCTCCGTTAAAAAGTTATCGCCGGAAAACGCTGGCGACTGATCTACCAAACACACTTTACAACTCTGCCACTATTGCGAGTCATGGTGTAAATCCGTAATCCACCACGGGTGGTATAAAATGAGGGCGTCGCTTCAGTCCTACGTGGCAACAGTTAAGCGTATCGATAGTCCTATGTGTCGACAGTCTGACGATTTTTGATAGTCCTACGCTCGACAGTCCCATGCGGCGATAATCCCACACTTACTAGAAGTCTCGCCAGTCCGACGTATCATTAGTCCTACGTGTCAATAGATGTTCGAAAGGGAGATGTTCGTCTGATTTTATATATTATATAGAGATGGCGATAGTCCTGCTGATCACGATCGAGACTGACACATGGGCTCTTTTAAATAAGCGTATGACTAGCGACACGTGGGACTTATGATACGTAGGACTGAAGAGACTTTGAG
Source organism: Batillaria attramentaria (assembly GCA_018292915.2). Taxonomy (NCBI): domain Eukaryota; kingdom Metazoa; phylum Mollusca; class Gastropoda; family Batillariidae; genus Batillaria; species Batillaria attramentaria. Next base: position 572,074 of record JACVVK020000193.1, on the reverse strand, counting down.
GAAGTGTACGACTATCTACTATCGAGCTTAGGACTATCGACACGTAGGACTGTTGCCACTTAGGACTAGCGACACGCACCAGTACAACATTTGTACCTATCAAATCACACGTGATTCATGGATGTACTTAAACTAAAGTGCACATGTATGCACTGCGTATGAACGCAATTGTTAGCCGTGATCAGCAACTGAACTGACAAATTACACAAAGAAATCCACTTTACACAGCTGGCAAGAAGAAACAAAACTTTTTTCTTTTTTTTTACAAAATCAACAAACCCGTGTGATGTAATTTCCGTAATCGGGGGAGGGGGGTTGGGGAGCCGGGGTGGCCAAATGGTAGAGCGTTGGACTCTCAATGCTCGGGTCGTGAGTTCGAATCCCGCCGGCTGGGGCCAAATATTTGTGCTGGCCTTTTTTTTTCTCGTTGCCCCGTCTTTGATATCACCCTTACGTGGTGGAAAAGGACGTTAAACTCCCAAACACCCACCCCACCCCGTAATCGGGAGCAACTCGTGAAAACTCTTTTTTTAAAAAGTCTGCTCTCACGATAAACTCTGCTTTTGCAATTTTCAGGAGCACCCAGACTGCAGAGGACAAAATGTATGCGCATCACTTTTACGCATGTTGCAAAAACAAAAAGAAAAAAAGGAAACTTTCAATACCCAAGAGTTTATTACTGTGAATAACAAAATACGACTTCACCGTTAACAAGAATGTCCAGAAGGTCATCTCTGCAGAAAAATAATAATAACATAACAGGAAAGACAACATTCTGAAGAGTAGTGTGGTTCAGAAACGCCTGACTGCACCGATGGTTGGTAAATTGTCATATTTATACCAGAATATGCAGAAAAGGCTATCCTCATAACTAACGCGCGAAACAAAAAAACACCCCCCCCCCAAAAAAAAAAAAAAAACAACAACAACAACAAAACAAAAACAAAAACAAAAAAAACAAAAAACGGGCGGGCATCGTTGTTCACATCCTTCATTTGCAACTGAAACTGCCCAGGCTGTTGTGCCATCAGGAGGGTTAAAAAAAGAAACCGACCCGATTCAGTGGTTGTTCAAGGCGTTTGTTTTACCTATTTAATGTACGCGGAAAATTTTAGGCGAAATCCGGTTTTTTTTCCCAAGAATATTTATAGAGGACTGCGAAAGGGTCAATGTCCAGACCACAACGTGATCGCATGAAATGAACGGACGAAGGAACAACACTTCTGCATGATACTGTTGTAATTCATCTGTGGCTCCACAACAGAGTATTTTATGGAGTTCAAGTGAGGAGTGTCATGTTATTTTTTTTTCCGGCAGCATATTAGGTAAACTAACACTGTCACACATACAAGAATAATCATACTAAGATAACTGAAAACAATCAGCATAGTAACTTCTTCGTTGAAAAGAATCTCATCATGGTCAGCTGCGTCTGTCGTTTCAGAGATATAGGTGTGTTCACACGTTGAATGGGCAGTAGTGTCGGTGGTTTGAAAGGTTGTGGTACTTGAAGATATGAAAGTGTGTGTGTGTGTGTGTGTGTGTGTGTGTGTGTGTGTGTGTGTGTGTGTGTGTCCTCCCGGATACATGGCATTACGAAAGAACGACCGTGACGACAGCAGGTGATTAAATGGAAACAACATATTGGGCTGGTGGCCATCTTGTTTTTAGAAGAGGTGCCACGTTTTGCATACCTTTCTGAATATCTCTTGACGTATTCTGCGAAAGATTTTGCCTTTTGGGTAATTTTCTTGCGAGCAGTGCCGAGAAGAAGAATGCCTTCAGAAATTTCGTGTTGCCCCTTCATCCAAGCGTTCCAAAGCAATCCAAAGTGTTTTTGTGTTTTTTTAACGGATGTTAAACTACCTTCATTGACATAAATAAATTTATTTTTAATCCCTTCAGACTCAGGCGAAAACCGTGAATGGCGTAAAACTGAAGTTATGAGTTGTGCGTCATGTGACTGGGTGAAAGAGATAAATTTCACTTGTCATACCCCTCTTCAGCCTATTGTGACTTGTTATGCAAGAACGTATGAACTTGTGACCGTTTCCTTGCATACAATGCTAAGAAAAATAAATTTGCCACGTTCACTTTGCTGTCTCTCGCTCTCTCTCTCTCTCTCTGTTTGGGCACTGCCTATCAAAAAGAGGCATATCAATTCAACGGATGCACATTTTCTGATTCCAAAGTCCAGCAACTAACCAAGTGTGCCGATATTAATTTTTGTTGTTAATATGGTTACCCTGTGTGCGGAAGGTCTTTTCCGTGCCAGCTTCAGGGGTTTTTATGTAAAAATTATATAGTTAATTCAGAAGTTATAGGGGTTAACCAACTGTAGTGTGTCGTTCTGAATTGCTCAGAATCTTATATCGTCATAAGGTTCTAAGAAAATGTGAGCGCAAGATTAGAAAGAGAAATACATGCAGACATAATTATGACAACGGTCATAGTATCATTTTTGTTAAGCATTAGTGAACTAAAAGGAAGGAAAAATACAAACCTGTAATTATTTTTATGTTGACACAGTCGCTATTCTTAACGGGAGAAAGGGTGTTGAAGTTGTTGTCCACACAGCCAGTGTCGAAACCAAACGTTCCCCCTTCGTATACAGATTTGTTTGCCAAAAATATATACTCATACACATAGTCAGCTGTATTTGTGCCTTGTTGTGTAAGGCATCTACATCCATCAGATGTAGGGGAAGGGTCACACTGTGGAAAACTTTGAGAGCAGATTTGTGATGCTCCTCCTCCTCCTGGTGCTTCAAATGAAAATGCAAAAGATGACAATGGAAAGGCGCAGACCGACAAGGAAGAATTGTAGAGCTTCACTCTGACGGTTGCAATCTCGCCATCACAGAACCCTTTGCATTCCATCTCGGAAGTCTGCCCCTGGCCTGTGAACAAAGACACATGAAATGAGATACTCCTTTCTCTCTCTCTCTCTCTCTAACATGACCGATTTCTTGAAAGACGCTGATTTCGTTACGTCACTGTGTGCGTGAAAGTATGAATTGTGTGGAGAAACGTCACGGTCTAGTTTTGTATCACTGAAACTTGCTGCTCCCCACAGCAAAATCTGCACCATTCCATGAAGATGCTTCGCTGTATAGAGAAAAACTTACACACATGTATCTGTCTTCCAAAAACAAGATTGGTCTGACTAGCCCAGTCAGTTGTTTCCATTCACGGAGAGAGAGAGAGAGAGAGACTGACTGACTGACTGACTGAAACGTTTATTTCAGGATAAAGACTTGTAGGCATGGTCTGCCTATCTTACAAGCTGTCCTGCTAATCTAGGAACACTAAAAAAAATAAAGGCTAACATGACAACCCCCCCCCCCCCAAAAAAAAAAAAAAAAAGTATACCAGGCACAAAGGGGGTAAATCTAATAAGAAAATAGAAAAAAACATTAAAAAAATAAAAATACACATGCAAAGATACAAAGAAGCGGGATTTTTCCTACCTAGGTCGGCTCCTACCCAGAGCGGGTGTGCTATGGGCCCGATGGGGAGGCTGTTGCCACACAGCCGAGATTCACCCACTTCACGGGTGCGACTTTGGGGGTGCTTCCCTTAGTATGACACGTCGTATGATGTAGATGATTACACGGCCGGCACCGCAGGTGCCGTAGTTCCCGGGCCTGGTTAATGCCGGGATATTTATGACAGGAAGCGTGGAATGCGGCCCTGTCCCGCAGTCCCAAACCACATGGACCTCCATAGCATCATCTTACTATCATCCTCATCTCCATCATCATGCATAATAAAAATTGTCCCGGCTTCTAAGTCCTCCGTGGGTTCCACCCATGACCTGGGAGGAACACCACTGGAGCTGGCAAAGAGTTGGGACAGCAAAAAAAAAAAAAAAAAAAAAAAAATGTAGTATACAACATAACTTGTAAAAGGGTAACATGTAATAGTGCCATCTGATAACGAGTAATTTAGCATGGTTCAGATATTGTTCATGGACCTATGACTTACGTAAGTATCTGAGAAGTTGAGTTTTAAATGAGTGAAGCTTCGGGGTACATTTTAAGTATGCTGGCAACTGGTTCCATGAAAGTGACCCCGAGAATGAGAGGCTTGTTTTAAAAATGTCCAATCTAGGTTATGGTAATTGGAACAGGCCATTTCTTGCGTTGTGTCGCTGACTTGGTTGAAAGAACGTGGTAAGATATGGAGGAGCCTTACAGTGGACTATCTTGTGCATGAAAACACACCGGTTGAACTCAAGATGCTTGGAAAGCGGGAGAAGTTCGAGCGCTCCAAGTTTTTCTTCTGTGGGTAAGGGCCCAGGATGTAAAAGCTTTATACCACGTTTATAGAGAGAGTTGATCTTTTTCAAGTGAATATCACCACATTTGTCCCAGAGGTTGGATGCGTAATCTATATGACTTTTTATATGTGCGTGAAAGAAAACTTTGCAACTGTCGTGGCTAACTATGCGGTTAAGTTTACTTAAGTGAAAAAGATTTTTAGACAGGGTTTTACTAAGTTTTTCCAGGTGCGGCTCCCACTTCAACTGGTTGTCCACTGTAACGCCCAAAAGGCGATGCGTTGACACTTGGTGTATGGGCTCTGAGCCGAGAGATAGTTTGAGAGGTAGAGGCTTCCGCTGGTGTCTTTGGCGGGTAGTTATTAGCATGCTCTTTGTTTTGGGGACGCTGATTATCATATGATTTTGGGTACACCATTCAGATACTCCATCGAGGCTCTGCTGGAGTGTTTTGTTTATTGTTGCCTCGTTTTTGTCGGATGTGTGTAGTGTTGTGTCATCTGCAAATAACTCGCAGGACACGTTGGGACTAGATAAACAACTAGAGAGGCAAAAGCCTCCATGGCTCCCTTGTGACATGGGTCAAGGTCATTCAAAAGAGTATGTTTGTAAAAAATCTTACCACTATCCATCATCAAGCCAAGTAAGGTGTCTCTGGTGTTCTTAGTTCCTGGCAATATTACACTTTTCCCCAAAACTGACTATATGGCCTTGACCTTGGGCCAAGGTCATTCAAATAAGATGTCTATCATTACACCAAGTTGGATGCCTCTAGTATTTGTAGTTTCTCCAAAGACGGTAATATTGAAATTGACAACAGACAGCTTTAATGACCTTGACTCAAAGTCAAGGTCATTTAAAGTGGTATGGGTATATAGTTCTTATCAATGTCTATAGGCATGGCAAGTTTGGCGCCTCTGCTGTTTGTTGTTTCTGAGAAAATGCCAATGTTACAGTTTTACAAAAATAGCTTGTACGGCCTTGACCTTGACACAAGGCTATTGAATACATGTATATCTGTTAAGTTCTTATCAATGTCTATCACCATATAAAGTTTAAAACCTCTGGTTTTTGTAGATTCCAAGAAAATGCCAATGCAAAATTTTAAAACAGACAGCTTTAGTGGCCTTGACCTTGAGTCAAGGTCATTCAACGTGATATATTTTGAAAGGGCTTATGGCTGTCTATAGGCATGCCAAGTTTGGTGCCTCTGCTTTTTGTAGATTCTGAGAAAATGCCCATGTTAAGGTTTACTGCGGAAATGCGGAAAATAGCTTGTACAGCCTTGACCTTGACACAAGGCCATTGAATACATGTACTTCTGTAAAGTTCTTATCAATGTCTATCATCATGCAAAGTTTAAAACCTCCGGTTTTTGTAGATTCCAAGAAAATGCCAATGCAAAATTTTGAAACAAACAGCTTTAGTGACCTTGACCTTGAGTCAAGGTCACTCAGAATGATATATTTTGAAAGGCCTTATGGCTGTCTATCAGCATGCCAAGTTTGGTGCCTGTGCTGTTTGTAGATTCTGAGAAAATGCCAATGTTAAGGTTTTCTACGGAAATGCGGAAAATAACTTGTCTGACTTTGACCTTCACACAAGGCCATTGAAAACATGTATATCTGTAAAGTTCTTATCAATGTCTATCATCATGCAAAGTTCAAAACCTCTGGCATTTGTAGACTCCAAGAAAATGCCTATGTAAAATTTTCAAACAGACAGCTTTAGTGACCTTGACCTTGATATATTTTGTGTAGACTCTGAGAAAATGCCAATGTTAAGGTTTACTGCGGACACACCCACAGACAGACAGACACACACACACACACACACACACAGACAGACGACGGAGGGTTACAACATAGACTCCCATTGTTACACAAGGGAGCCAAAAAGGAAGGTCATTAATATAAAGACAAAATAAAAGAGGCCCCAAGATGGAGCCCTGAGGTACTCCATACTTAACAATCCCTTCGGATGAGAATGTACCATTTAAAAAGACTCTCTGTTTCCTGTGTAAGAGGAAGGATGAGAAGAATGATAATGCGCCTGACCCAATGTTGTATAACCGCAGTTTTTTCAACAGAATGCTGTGATTTTTCAAATCAAAAGCTTTCTTGAGGTCAAGAAATATTGCTCCAGATAGCTTTGACTCATTTATACCACTAAGCCACTTATCTATGATGTGAGTGAGAGCAGTCTGGCACGAATGGCCTGGACGGAAACCTGACTGAAATGCGCACAGAAGTTTAGTTTCTTCGAGGAATGTGAGCAGATGTGTGTGAATGTGTCTTTCTAGGGGTTTTGAGAGAACTGGTAGTATATTGGACGATATTCATTTACATCACTTAGATTTTTGTTTTTTGGTATCGGGACAACTTTAGCGTTTTTAAGGGCCGCTGGAAATACATTATTTTGAATAGAGAGATTATAGATAAATGTCAATGACTCAATTATATATGGCAGGGACGTATCATCTGTCAGACGAGCAGCGTGAGGCTGACGTCAAATGTTTGGTTCACAGACAAAATCTGCAAGTATCGCCACTGCTTCCGACATTTCATCAGCCCTCTAGATCTTCCAGATTTCATGTGAAAAATAATTCAGTCTGAGTCGGAGAAGTCACAAAGCCAACAGGGAAATCACAAGACATGAACAAGCATCCTCAGACGATCTCAGTGCTAGAGGCTGACGTCAAAAGTTTAGTTCACGGAATTGACGTCATCTCTCTCTCTCTCTGTATGACGACCTGCCTGAGGCTGCATGACGTCAAATATTTAGATCACGGAACTGACGTCTCTCTCTCTCTCTCTCTCTCTCTCTCTCTGGGGAGCCAGGGTGGCCGAATGGTAGAGCGTTGGACTTTCAATGCTTGGGCCGAGTGTTCGAATCCTGGCCGCTGGGGCCAAATATTTGTGCTGGCCTTTTTCTCGTTGCCCCGTCTTTGATATCACCCTTATGTGGGGGAAAAGGACGTTAAACTCCTAAACACACACCCACACACCCTCCCACCCACCCACCCTCTCTCTCTGCCCCTCTCTCTCTCTCTCCCTCCCTTCTTCCCCCACCCGGCCCCACCCCCAGTCACGTGGCTAATCGGTCGAGGTCGTAGAGGATTTAGTGTCATTGGTAGAACTTGGAGAGGGGAGAACCGGCAACAATAACAACAAAGACAAAATAAAATGAAGTTTGGAGAAACAACTTTGTAGGACGGGGCCGTTCCTCCTTGTTAGTATTTTGCTACTGATGCCATCCAAACCACACGATTTCTTGTTTGCCATGTTGGATATTGACTTACCAACATCTAGCACAGTCATTAATGGTATGGTAAATGGTTTACATATAGACGTGTTGCAATGTAGTTTTAGTTGTTCTGAACAGACATAATTTTCGGGGTCGCCATCATTTTCCTGGGCTAAAGTATCTGCTATATTTAGGAAATGACTGTTAAAAGAATTGGCCGTGAGAGTATGGGGGATCGTGGGAGACTGAGATTTTTTACCTTTTGTAATCATGTTAATAGCCTGCCATATTGTGCGAGAGTCTTTGCTGTCAGCAATTACCTTTTCGGCTTCCAATTTCTGGGCCTTTCTAACAAGTGATTTTACGTAAATTCTTTGTTTCTTGAATTCTTGGAATATTTTTTTCCTCGTTTCAAATTATCTCGGACCTTCATAGCCTGTTCAATGTCCTCTGTAAGCCATGGTGGCATTCGGGGATGTTTTACCCGCTTAGTACGTTGTGGGGCATGTGTGTCAAGGACACCAAGGAACAGCCTGTACCATAATGCTAGTGCTTCATCAGGATCATTGTGTTTGTACACATCATCAAATGGCACCGTAGACAAATCATGCAAAAATGACATTTCGTTAAAACGTTTAAAGCATCGGTACAAGATGGATGTGTGCTGTTTTGGTGGTGGCTTATCACATTTGACAGACAATGAACAACAAACAGGATAGTGATCACTTATGGCAACAATAGGCACATGAACATTTTTCACAACGTCAGTGTTAGTGGTGTAGGTGTGGTCAATAAGGGATGAGGAAGATGATGAAACACGTGTCGGTGACTGTACGAGTTGCCTCAATCCTAAAAACGTTAAAGTGGATTTCCAGGCAGCATGCCCAGGCTTTAGCAAATCGATATTAAAGTCGCCTAAGATATGAATATCGATCACCTCTGCGTTTATGTGCCTAATCTAGCATTGACGTAAAGTCGTCATACCAAGGAAACGTAGCGGCCGGGTTACGATAAATATAACCGATGAGAGAAGGGGATGAGTTGTTGGTTTTAACTTCCAACCATAAACTTTCTACTTTGTGTGACTCGAGATCTGTTCGCCTGGTGACACAGTGTTTAATTGAGTCATGTATGTACACGACTAATCCGGTGTGGCCAGGGACAGAAGCGTCTCGTCGTAGGATAGTGTAATTTTGGATACTGATGATTTCATCACTGATATTGTCAGAAAGTCGGGTTTCTGTGAAGCCAAAAATGTGGAAAGTTGTAGGTTGATTAAGGAGCACAGAGACGTCAGGGACTTTGTTGCAAAGGTGATAAACATTAAGATGTCCTATCTGTAAGTTTTGGATTTGTGTCTGTGGCATAGTATAATATGAAATATATGCGAGTGAATACCGGTAATTAAGCTAAATATGGCTACTAAGAAGACAAGCAAAACAAGCGAAAATCAAAATGAAAGAAGGAAGCTATTCAAAATGACAAAGAAAAATCGACAACTACAAAAACAGGCAAGATGAAAGAAGGAAACTATTCAAAATGACCAAAAGTTCGATATCAACAAAAACAGGCAAAATGATGATAATGTGTGATCCAACCCACGGACTAGTGTCGTACACAGGACTCTTAGACAAGAGCGTTAGTCTGTTTCTAAGCGTCAGATAGTTCTTCCGATTAGAGGACTACTATCCACAGGAGTCAGAATGTCTTCAGATATGCGTGGCGTAATTCGCACGGTTCTCTGTCCTAAACACAGTAAGTCACAGGCAGTGACACACGCAGGTTTACTGCTTCCAGTTAAACACACAATCAATGACACCAGATTCGGATTTTCACTAAGTCCACAAACGTGACCGAAAATGCGTCCGGTATCACAAGAGTCACAGAGCAATAACAAGACACAAATTTATAAGAGAGAGAGAGAGAGAGAGAGTGTGTGTGTGTGTGTGTGTGTGTGTGTGTGTGTTCTCCAAACGGATACATGGCATTACAAAAGAACATATTGCAACCCCATCTAGCCACGGCCGGCCCTTTCCGGTAATCCAGGATGTGACTTCCCCGATCACTCATGGGTTACCCGAAGTAGTGACCATCTTGTTTTTAAGTTGTTTCTCTATAGAGAGACAACTTTATGAGACTTTATGATTTTGCTACGCGCAGCAGCAAGTTTCAGTGATACAAAACAAGACTGTGACGTTTCTCCACACAATACATACTTTCACGCACACAGTGACGTAACGAAATCTGCGTCATAGACACTTGACGTGCACACTATGCTGCTGCGTTCTTTTGGCGGGAATTGTGAGACGTGCGTGTGTGTGTGTGTGTGTGTGTGTGTGTGTGTGTGTGTGGACGGATGTAATGATGGCTATCTCCTTAACCACCTCGCTGGAGGCCTTTTGACTTTGAGATAAAATGGGAATTCACCTTCTCCTTTCACGATTTTTAGCCAGCCGCATTTTCAGAAGAGTTATCGCCGATTTTAAAAAATCGGTCATGTTACGAATTTTTTCGAAAAAGTTGTTCAAATTCCTTCACATTCTAGACTTTGGAAGATCACCCAATTATACTGACTGTATTCGTGCTACAGCTTTGTAGCTCTGACTGGTTTTGTGTAAAACAAAAACAAAAACAAAAAAAAAATCCCGAGGTTACTTATCATCCCGGGGTTTTTAAGTTGTTTCTCTATAGAGAAACAACTTAAAGAGACGGGGCAGATTTTGCTACACGCAGCAGCAAGTTTCAGTGATACAAAACAAGACTGTGACGTTTCTCCACACAATACTTACTTTCACGCACACAGTGACGTAACGAAATCTGCGTCATAGACACCTTACGTGCACACTTTGCTGCTGCGTGCTTTTTGGCGGGAGTTGACGTGTGTGTGTGTGTGTGGACGGATGTAATGATGGCTGTCTGCTAAACCACCTCGCCGGACGGCTTTTTACTTTGAGATAAAATGGGCAGTCATATTCTCCAGAGCTACCTTTCACGATTTTTAGCCTGCCGCATTTTGAGAACAGTTATCGCCGATTTGAAAAAATCGGTCATGTCACGAATTTTTTCGAAAAAAATGTTCAAATGGCTTCATTTTCTGAAATTGGGAAGATCATCCAATTATACTGCCTGTTTTCGTAGCACAGCTCTGTAGCTCTGACAGGTTTTGTGTAAGAAAAATATTTCCGAGGTAGGGGTGGTTTGCATATAAGGCCAAATATCTATGAAACGACTGCTTCAAATTACTCATCATTCCGGTATTTTTGTCACTTGTGCCAACTGCACATATGACATGAACTACTGCACTATTATAGCTTTAGTATTAAGACTAGCAGAGCTTTTAGATAAACAAATTTTTCAAGTTACTGCGAGAAGCGCCGGTCAAAAAAGTTCCAATTTTGCAATTTCGTAAGTACAATCCAAGGCACTTAAGTCCACTTTTCATCAGCTCTCTAGATCTTCCAGATTTTATGTCAAAATTAATTCAGTCACGGAAGTCACAAAAGCAACAAGGAAATCACAAGATATGTAGAAGTATCATCTGTCAGACGAGCAGCGTGAGGCTGACGTCAAATGTTTGGTTCACAGACAAAATCTGCAAGTATCGTCACTGCTTTCGACATTTCATCAGCCCTCTAGATCTTCCAGATTTCATGTGAAAAATAATTCAGTCGGAGGTCACAAAACCAACAGGGAAATCACAAGACATGAACAAGCATCCTCAGACCATCTCAGTGCTAGAGGCTGACGTCAAAAGTGTACTTCGCGGAATTGACGTCATCTCTCTCTCTCTGTATGACGACCTGCCTGAGGCTGACGTCAAATGTTTAGAAACGGAAACAGTAATGACTGTGAAGTGGTTACAAGTTAAGCAAATAAAAGCGACACAAAAGGGACAGAAACTACTTAACTTTGACAAAGGACGGCACAGGTCGACGTTTCGGCTTACGCCTTCTTCAGGACATAAACAAAATCCCTCTAGATCTTGCAGATTTTATGTAAAAATTAATTCAGCCAGGGACGTCACAAAAGCAACAGGGAAATCACAAGACATGCACAAGCATCATCTGTCACCAGTGTGAAGCTGACGTCAAACGCTTAGTTCACAGACAAAATAAGCAAGTATCGTCACTGCCTCCGACATTTCACCAGCCCTCTACATCTTCCAGATTTCATGTGAAAAATAATTCAATCGGGGAAGCCAGAAAGCCAACAGGGCAATCACAAGACATAAACATGCATCTTCAGACGATCTCAGTGCTAGGGGCTGACGTCAAAAGTTTAGTTTACGGAACTGACGTCTCTCTCTCTCTCTCTCTCTGTATGACGACCTGCCTGAGGCTGACGTGAAATGTTCAGTTCACGGAACTGACGTCTCTCTCTCTCTCTCTCTCTCTCTCTGGGGAGCCAGGGTGGCCGAATGGTAGAGCGTTGGACTTTCAATGCTCGGGTCGAGAATTTGAATCCCGGCTTGGGCCAAATATTAGTGCTGGCCTTTTTCTCGTTGCCCCGTCTTTGATTGATATCACACTTATCTGGTGGAAAAGGGCGTTAAACTCCTAAACACCAACCCACCCACCCTCTCTCACTCTCTGCCTCTCTCTCCCCCCACCCCCACCCCCACCCGGCCCCACCCCCAGTCACGTGGCTAATCGGTCGAGGTCGTAGAGGATCTAGTGTCATTGGTAGAACTTGGAGAGGGGAGAAACGGCAACAATAACAGACAAAATAAAATGAAGTTTGGAGAAACAACTTTGTAGGACGGGGCCGTTCCTCCTTGTTTATTGTGACGCCGCGGACGGAGAAAAATTCCCGAGACCACCTCTTTATTAGGCCGGGACTTTTCTTTTAGATATCTCAGCATATTGATATCTTGTTTATCTCGCAAATGAAAAATGAACGGACCTCTGGCGATGATACATGTGGTACTGTTGTAAAGCTATCTCTTCCATATATAGTAGAATCATTAACATACATTTACAGTGCGCTGAGCAACGAAAATTCATGGCTAGCATGAAGGTTACGAAAGTCATACCCTTCCAAAAACAAACAAACAAACAAACAAAAACTTACAGGACCCTACCAAATTTCGAACTATTTCTCTTCTGTCAGTACTTTCCAAACCGTCAGAAAAACACATTTATGAACAGGCACAGGTTTTTCTTAAAGAACACAGTCTTCTGTACAAATTACAGTGAGGTTTCCGACCGAAGCACTCCTGACACTCAGCACTGATTCATCTGTCTGACAGGTCACTCAGTGCCATAAACAATTCTAAAAATGACAGGAGCCGTATTCCTGGACTTAATCGGCGCTTTTGATCCATCAATCATCTCGAAATTATATACTTGGAAGATTCCTTAATACTTTTTGGTCACAATATGGGCGTATTTGTCGGTAAAAGCTTCCGGTGACATATTAATTGAAACGCGAAGTTAACCAACCCGATGTGGACGATTCAGCAATTTATTTTAAATGATCAAAAATACAAGGGTTTATGTACATCACTGCCCTGGGTGTGTGCAAGGTACAAACGTTTCTTTAATAATAATAATAATAAACAACTTTAATGTCTCACATGGGGAAAGTTGATTTTGACACTCCTTACTACATTGAAACATACTACATTGAAACACCTATTGGTTGTTTTCTTGAGTAGGCTTCAGCCTGATCAGTATGCGCAAATTAACTCCTACACTCAACAGTCAAACTGTCTCTCCGTGCTAAACGTATGATTCATACAAAGACAAAAGTAAACTCACATCGTGATGCAGAAAGTAGGACGACCACAATGAAAAATATAACAGCAGACATCGTGTGCACAGAATGACTTGTCATCAAGAACATTGTGCCCATGTATTCCTCCTTCAGCAACAGTTGAAGCACGAGTACATGCAGAGACAGAGAGCGACGCAGCGGAAGGGTAGTCAGAGTCCCGCGGTTTGTGTACTTGCTTCTCGCGAGCGTTTTCTTTAGCAGTCGAACCGTCCGCGAAATTATGGCAACAGTGAGTTTCCATACGCGCGACTCGCGCAAAACCCATTTACCCGCTGGTGGCCTCTTGGTCTAACTCAGGATGAAAACTATACTAAGACCTCTGTGTTGGCTGACCTCATAACGAAATCTCTTCTCTTCCAAATCTCTTCTTTTGACAGATGACTATTTTGTTCATTGCAAGGTCATTGTCCCAGTGACGAAACTCTCTGCATTGCTACTCCGGAGTGAAATATGGCTATTCATGCGAGGTCGTAAAACCCTGGAGTGACCTCGTAACGTACGTTTTACTGCAAGTGAGTAGACGCTTAGGTTACAGACTGGTATTAGCTTCCGGGTCATAACTCCGCTAAATATAGTAGAAAATCTTTGCCCCCTTTAAAATTTGTGTGCAGAGTAAATTAATAATGGCAATCTGGTGCTTTTTATTGGCTTTGTAAACAAGTTTCATGCCAGGTAATAGTAAAATTAGGGAAAAATGAGGCTGGTTTGTGGACTATTTGTATTCATGCGCGGCTGGCACAGGAGGCAGCAGACAACCGTGAAATGAGGGGGTATGTGGTCGCTGCCAACATTGCCAAAAATCGGAATATTGGAATTTGTTGAAATTTACTCTACACATGAGTCTACGGCTGCCTGATTTTTGGGATTTGTGTGTGTGTGTGTGTGTGTGTGTGTGTGTGTGTGTGTGTGTGTGTGTGTGTGAATTTTAAAGCATTTCTAGGGTGTCATCTGCAACCTTATGCGTAAGAGGAATATATAGCGCTTTCCTCCAAAAATGCATCTCTGGTACGTAGCCTGTATACAGAGCTTGGCCAATCTAAAAACTCTTAATTTAGCCTTGAAGTTGTCTAAAAATCGCCATTTATGACATTTTAGGATGATTTTTGAGACAAACATGCAAATCTGTCCATTTTAGGTTTCCAAACTCCTCCTTTTCACATGATAAGCAGTATTGTTAAAGTACTCCATTACCCGTAGTTTCCCCTTCCCTCCTCTACCCCCCCCCCCCCCTCCCTGTTACCCCCTATTACCCCCAGCCCCCCCCCCCCCCTCCACACAAACACCATGAAGCCTGAGCTCTATTCAGTTTAGTTTGGCACTACCCCATCCTACCCTCCTTTCCCCCACCTCATCTCTCTCTCACTGTGACCCCAGCCCTAACCATTTACCCTAACCTAACCCAAGTATCCCTAACCTGTAACCCTAACCCTAACCTTTACACCTTCCACCCCCCCCCCCCCCATCTCCTTTTCCAGTGCATTTTTGCGAAATTTCATGCATGTTTTATATATTTGGGCATCATGTGCAGTTTCAAGGACAGAAAATCACACATTTTTCTGTTGACGAAGCAGCAAGCTTATCAGTCCTAAAAGTGGTTTCAGCAGGTTTCATGGTCTGCATGAGAAATCAGCTGGCACACAGGCTCTTCTCTTTAGGCAACTTGGAAAAACTTGCCAGTAGATTGGCTGCATACTTGGTGTGAGTGTGGCAACTGTTTTGGCGATTCCAAAGGGCGTAGGTTCAAAATACCTATTGCATGCTGTAAACATGGCCTGAGAGACTGTACTGACTCATTCTGAAGATCCCAGATGATTTTGATTATGTTCAGGAACTGACACAGTTAGCCCGCAGCTGTGAAATCTGACTAGTTTTGAGGGGTGGTATAGGAAAAAATCACAGAAAATAATCAGCTGCTCAAAAGTTACCTTGTTAGATTTATTACACACAGGACATGTGTAGCAACTTGCTCTGAAAAAAATTGAGTTGATACTTTGAAAAAAAAAAACTTGTGTTTTAGTGGTCTCAATAGTTGCGCAGTCATGAAAAAGTGTGCCTTTGTTGCTGATTTTAAACATTGAAACGTGTTTCACTTCTTGATCGACGTCTTCTTGACCACAGTACGCGTAACTAAAAAAAAACAAACAAACAAACAAATAACGTCATTACATGTAATAACTAGAAGTTTCAGTCATTGCATGTAATAACGACATAAGCTACATGCGAGTTCACTGACGTAAACACTAAAAATTTTAGTCAGTGGGCATAATGATGGATTCCACTTCGTGTAGCATGATTATACATGTGTATCAGGAATCCTAGGTGTTGTCCTTCCCACTCATTCGGGACAGTCGTGCGGTTAGAGCGTTAGATTTTAAGTGCTCGGGTCATATGTGATCGAGTCTCAGCTGGGGACAACTGTTTCAACTGTAAACCCAACTAACCAACCAACCTCGATTCCGGGCCCGTATCCGGCTGTGGTGTTGTTTACATAGTCAGCTCGGCTGGAGCGGCGGCCGACGAGACTAATCTCCACACGAAACCATCTCGGCTGTATGCAAATATGCCTAAATTATAGACGGGGTGTTATACATCCACTAGGGATACTACAGCGATGCTTCCAGGTGGCACGCGGAGCCGACCGTCAGAGAAATCAAGAAGCTTTACGGCAATCTGAAAAAGTACCTCCTGTGTTCAGACTTGTGATTTTTGGATGGGGTACAACACACACACACACAAACACACACACACACACACACACACACACACACGCACACACACACACACACACACATATGTATGCGTGGCTGATTTAGGAGGGTAGACCTCTGTCTGTCTGCAGTGTTACGTCAATGAATTAGCTCCGGCATATTCCTCGACTGAAAAGCATGTAAAATGTCGGTGACGCTTCGGGGAGGTGGGGGAGGGGGTGAGGATAGGGGGGGGGGGGGGGGGGGTGCGATTTCACGTACAGCGGTTCGCTATTCCGTCTCAGTAAACTTAATGACTAACATGAGGGGAAAGTTTCTAGTATGAAAGATACGGCGAGCCAGCACCATAGGATTCACTCCGTAGTGAACTGATTTATTTTCTTATTTTCCTATTCTGATTTTAGTTTTGTTTGTTTGTTTATTAGTTTCTTGTTGAAGGTATCAGTTTTGGCAAATCAGATTCTGCAAAGTAAACTGCATAATAATAATGATAATAATAAACCTAACGTGATTTTGCTATTTTAAAAATCCGGCAGAATTATGAAAAAAAAAACAACAACGAGGAACTAACGTCATTTTGCCATTGAAAAAAATCCACTCTTATCCATCAAACTGCATAATCATATACATATATATATGGAGAGAGAGAGAGAGCACGTGAAAGAGCAAGAACATTATTATTGACGTAAGGATTGCGTCATAACCCTGACGTCATTTATTTCGTATTCCCCTGATGAAGGGCCCGCGGAGGGCCCGAAAATTTGGGCTCCATATCTTGTTGTTGATCACAGTTTTCAAATAGTGTATTTTCTAGTTATTCAACGTGGATTCATCATCAAAACTCTTTCGGGGATGTGTGGAGCCAGCATGACTTTGTTCGTTTTGTAAACTCAGTATACCTGCACAGTGTGCTTCAACGTTTGTCTGCCGGCCCCATCCCTACTTCTGTGTTTCAACTATCTGACTTTTCCATCTTTGTCAGTGAGTATGCCATCGCCTTACTGTATTTTGAAAGGCATTTATGTGAAACAAGAAAGATCTTTGTACAAACTTAACTTTTAGTGGAGGATCCAAGACTAATGATTGTTCGCTAAAGAGTAGAAATATGTCACTTAGTCCACTAATAAAGCTACCTTCAAGGATTGATAAAAGCGACAGTAACACTTTCTCAGGCCATTCTGAGCCGATCAGTGATCGATTAAACGTGCCAATTCACCTAACTTTGGCACAATCGTGCTTTCATAGGAAAGCGCGCGCAGTGGCGACCTTGTTTCAGATCTGGTGTCACTGGCCGAACCGGTGAAAGGGCAGATTGCATGCCCGCCACAGGAAATACCCTATTTGTGATAGCATCGCGATGGTTTTTCTGTTATACAAAGTTATTTTCCATGTAGTTAATTGTGGAATAAAAACCTACAACCCACTGTCTTTAAGTCTGTCGATTGAATGAAGTTTTTAGTTTCAGTTATACTTTTCAACAACGCTTGATACTGTGTCGTTTTGAGTGGGCGGATTTAGTTATACTACACCGGTCCCAGAGTTCGAGTGGGTGCAGTGAGTGTGGAACGCACCGTTACTTTACCTATTTTTAGTCTGAATGTTTGCAATTTTTGGAGAACATTTATTTCTGTTGAAGCGAAGTGAACCGTGAAGACAAGCGTTGTCAGTGAGATTGTCAGTGAAGCTGACAAAGAATATTGGTAGTGTTCCAAAGCAAGTTCTTGCGGCTAGATCTATAAATGATGTGCAGTTGGTAAGTCAGTGCATTTGGTTTCATTGTTTATTGCGTGTTTCTCGTGAATGTTTTTTGTATCAGTGGCGAATGCTTTTGTTTGTTGAAATCTAGTGATGAAACGACATTTGTCTCAGTGCAATGAAATCAGTGTCAAATACTGAACTGTTTACTGTTCGGGAAGGAAAAAAATACTACTTTGAAGTACTTTCAATGATCTCATGTATATCAAGTTACAATCTCAATTTTGCATCGTTAACCACTTTGCGTTTTTTTGTGTCGGGAACCGAAATATTCTACGACACCGGGGCACGCCAGCGGAATTTCCCAAAAAAGTATGGAAACCCATACCGGTCAAGTGCGCGAAACCTAAGGCGTCTGTTTCTATTGAAGGTTTCAGTAAACAAGGCAATGACGAGTGAGTACGTTGCTGAAAACCTCAAATAATTTCAAGAAATGGGCTTCAATCCTGTTGATGTAAGCCTATGCCGTCTTGATGACGGGAATGGGTTTGAGTAAACATTTCGTCTGAAATCTGCTTCATGGCACAAATCATGCTACGCAAAGGTGAGCACCACCATTTTGGAGCGAAAAAGTCCCTCTGCAAGCCCAGTAAAAACTAGGAGAGCAACGGGTACGTCCTCGACTCTACTAGAGGATAGTGAAAGTGAAGAAGCACCAGCAGGCAGCACAACCAAATCCCGGCAGGCGGCTGTGTTTTTTTTCTATAATAAACCACCAGGTTCAAAGGGGAGGGTGGGTGGGTGGGATGGGGTGGGGTGGGTGTTTGGAAGTTTAACGTCCTTTTCCACCACATAAGGTTCAAAGGGGACCCATGAGGCATGGACATTAGGAGTGCATTACAATGTTCATTATACAGCAGTTCATATCAATGACACCGAGATGCTCCAGAAGCTTGCCAATGTAGACATGGTATCGGGGGATGCTAATTACAATTTGAAGTGTCTGTCAGCCTGTTACAGAAGACAACCAAAAGCCAACCAAGAGGCTGCTGATGAATACGATTCATCATCTTTACAAGCGATTGCGTTCGCTGAGCTCGTTGTTTATGTAGAAAGCTACAGGGACCTCGGACAAGAGCACTATTCTACCTGTGTCGCCTGTATGCCAGCCGCCTGGAAGCCCATGGTCTTTATGTTCCACTGAGAGTCCACTCACAGCGTCTTCGTGAAAAACTCCTTGCAAATATCCCAGACCTGTTCGCCAGCCACGAAAGAAAAAACGTCGTGCTAATGTTCAAGAAATATCTGGGGTCTGCCATCAAACAGGTCTGCACTAGGGATTCACAAGCTGTGGAATTAGTGAGAGCTGCCCGTTGCCTGCTGCTGTTCAATCTTCTGAAGCTCCTGGTGCTGACAGTCCTGCAGTCCTACACGACCTGCCCGATGTTCCTCCAGAGGTCTTGGACGACAAGGCTTTCATGATTGTTGAGGACCCCGCAGACATCACAGCAGATGTCTTAGATGATGCTGTCCTCGCCCTGTTTCAATATGTTCGCCAGACGTTGATGCCAAAGTGCTGGATGGTGCAGCAATCGTCCAGATGTTGTCACCAAAGCTTGCGAAAACCTTTCAGCAGTATGTCGATCTCATTTTCCTGCCGTACATCCAGCGACAGTTTGAGACTGCATCACGGGTGGACATCGTTTGGGATGTGTACAAGGCTGACAGTCTCAAAGCATCAGCAAGAGAGAGGCGGGGTTGTGGTTTCAAGAGGATGGTCGTGCCATTGGCCCAATTGCCTGGAAACTGGAAGGGGTTTCTGCGGGACAATGACAACAAAACCCAACTCTTTGAGTTCCTTGCCAAGAGCCTTGCCGAGAAGTCATATGAAGAGGGGGAAAAACTTGTTACCACAATCGGCGACAAAGTTCTGTGCTGTCCAACAGAAGCCAAAGATGATTTGCGGCCTTGCTCAGACGAGGAAGCAGATACTCCTGTCACTCTGCATGCAGCTGACTGTGCACGGTCTGGTCTGCACAAGGTCCTCATCAGGACAACAGACACGGATGTGCTGGTGCTGGCGATTGCGCACTTCCACAGAATGGCAGCAACGGAACTGTGGATTGCCTTTGGATGTGGCAAAAATTTCAGGTACATTGCCGCCCATGACATTGCTGACTTTCTTGGACCATATAAAGCATGGGCACTTCTGGCGTACCATGCCTTCACAGGATGTGACACTGTGTCCTTTCTTGCTGGGAGAGGGAAGAAAACAGCGTGGAGTACCTGGAACGCATTCCCTGATGCTGCTAGAGCTTTCTTGGCCATGACGGACAGGCAGGTAACGGAAGACACCTTCGCCACACTCCAAAGATTTGTTGTTTGATGTATAACCGCTCTAGCACACTAACAAAGGTGGACACAGCTCGTCAGGCGATTTTTTTTCCAGAAACAGCAAATCTTTGGAGAACATTCCTCCAACGGAAGCAGCACTGAAACAGCATGCTCTGAGAGCAGAATTCCAGTCTGGTTATGTGTGGGGGCAGAGTTTTGAAAAAGACAACTGCCCAGTCCTTCGAACTGGGGATGGGAGAGGGAGGCTGATAAATCCTGAACGCTGATCTGGACGACACTCAAACAAGCCGCCGAATCGTGCGAGGAACTAATTAAATGTGGGTGTAAACAGGGTTGCCGGGGAAGATGCAACTGCAGAAAGGCAAACCTGCAGTGTACTGCCTTGTGTGCCTGCAGAGGACTATTCGTAGGAAGACTAAAAGGCTCATCTTGATGACTGTCGTTTTTTCCCCGTTTTTTTTTTTTTGTGTGTGTGTGTTTTTCTTTATGTGTTACCTTTGGGAGTATGGAGACGGGGTGGTGGTGGGGGGGGTGGGGTGGGGGGGGGGGTGGTTAGGGGTTTAACGTCCTTTTCCGGCACATAGGGTGATATCAAAGACGGGGCAACGATGAAAAAGCCAGCACAATATTTGGCCCCAGCCGGGATCGAACTCACGACCCGAGCATTAGAAGTCCAACGCTCTACCATTCGACCACCCCGGCTCCCCGAGAGTATGGAGACAGTTGCAACAAAACAGAATGATATTGCACAGTGACACCAAGTAGAACATATTTACAAGGACTCGTACCGAGACAACAGAATGGACAGTTTAGAAATTTTCGTGGACTTGTCGTACGCATCACTAATGAGACATACCTGAAAGGTGAGACCTCGTGACCCAACTAAGTTTCTAATTAATATATAGAAAATATTAAGCTCAGCATTAGGGCATTAAAAATGTTCAGTAAAAGTTTTGCATTTTGCAATGAAAGATGGAAATTAACCATTACAAGCAGTCGGTATGACTCAGTCCTGAATTCGCCCATTTGACCTACTTTTTCTTAATTATTCCATAATGGAATTAATACAAAAAAAGATTAAATCTCTTTTGAACAATGCAAATATAACTTGCTTTATTCAACAGTAAGGATGCTTCTGAGACCGGATTCATACCTGTGACTACAAAATAAATGGCCTTTCTGCTAATTACATTACAAGTGTAAAACATGATGGCCAATTTAAGTAAGTCCTCCAACATAATATTTTGATCTTTGGAACCAAATATAACATAAGATGGTTCCCTGTCATGTTCTTTAAGTTTCTCATTCGTTCATTTCATCACAATAACCATTTAGGCCAAGTTAAAGATGAAAAAGGGTAATAATTAATTTCTGGGTCATGTCGACCCAATTAACAGACGGCCACGCCCACCAGAGGGGGCGGTCCAGGTGTTACTGTCGCTAATATTGTTCAGAGATGTGTTATGTACTTATATTCCAAACGGCATGTCTCTACTATGATGTGAACAATCGACCTGTTTTATTCGCCTTGGCTCCCCCACTATTTCTGGAGGTGTGCAAGAATCAAGGCACGATTCCAAATGTACTTCGCCTGAACTTTAACCTTGCTTACAACATCCATAATGAAGAACTCATTACCTCTATCCAGACTGTTTTAGATTCTGCAAGTTCAAGTATTTTGGATTTACTGATTGAACAGTGCAAGACAGACGCAGTTTCTATTCAGCGTGAATTTGAAGAGTCCAGACAAAGGTTAAAAATGTTCTAGGTGAGAATGAGACTGATGCCATTGTTAGTGACCTTAGAAACGTCTCTCATCCGATTCTGAAGAAACTGAAAGCAGTTCATGAGAAGAAATTGGTAAATCTCAAGAATGATCTTGACAGCAGGAGAAACGTATATTACAATGGACAAGATGGCTCCGCGAGGATCACATCTAACTATTACAAACACACGTCTGTCACTAAGTTGGATGGTTTTACGAGAAGAACTCGTCAACACAGACGTAATCGCCGTAGAGGAAAGCGCAACCATAAGAACAAAGTCAAACCAGCTCAGTTCATTCCAACGGAAGAAGATCTAAAGCAGTTTGATCCTATAAACTTAACAAGCAATGTCATTCTTTCGAAGGATCAGATCAGAGTCTGCAGGCTACCCGACTGTTTTGCTCCGACACCGAAGGAGAAAATCGATGTATGTGACCAAGTAGTTGGAACCTATGCTTGGGCGGAACGTCTACGTTGGCACAGGTATCACTACCTAAAGAATTCAGATGGAGAGGAACAAGATCCAACTGAACCTTTTGAAAAGCTTCCATGGTACCAGCCAACCACCGCCAGAGCGCCGAAAGGTGATGCAGCCTTAGAAGCCTTTATTGATGCTTGCACACATCAGTTCATAGACATCAAACGTAGGCGTCGTATTAGAGATAATATGACACCTGGGGAACGTGAAGCGTTAGCTCAATTAAAGAACCTTCCTCTAACCCACAATGCAGCTTGTAGGTACGCGGACAAGTCTGGTGTCACAGTTATCACATCTCTGGCTGAAGATGATGAGAAAGTGTTGTCACAGATCAGTGACCCAGAACACTATGATGTGTTACCCGAAGATCCCACCCCTGATATCATCGAGTCAGTCAAGAGTTTCTGCAACAAATGGCAAGAGAGAGGCAATTTCTCTAAAGAAATTGCACAATATGTCAGTGGCGTTAAGGAGGCGAAACCTGGAAACATCAAGCCACTCATCAAAACCCACAAACCCAAGCCTTACCCCACAAGGATTCTTCTTTCTGGATCTGGCACACCTGTACAACCTCTGTCCAAGTTGATCCAGATCGCTATTAGACATTTGACTCAGTTCCTGCCGTACCAAGTGATGGACACTAAGGAGTTTCTTCAGAAAATTGAAGAAATTAATGACAACTTTGCACCTCTTCCAAACACCGCTTGTTTTGCTGTTTGCGATGTGGTAGCATTATATCCCAATGTGAACAATGATATGGGAGTACCAGCCACAGGTAAACTTCTAGAGAGTCATCCGTCTCCTCTTGGAATCACAACAAACTGCATCCTTCAAGCGCTGGACATAGCACTAAATGAGAACTGTGCTAAATACGAGGATGGAGATGGGAACACTACGTATGTAAAACCCAACAAAGGTACGGCTATGGGCCCCTGCCACTCCTGTGACTATGTGGATGTCTTCATGGGTGAGCTTGATGAGCAGTTGGTTAATGACTGTCCCGTTCCAATGATTTCCTCGCTTGCTCAGGCTACAGAGATTCCAAGATTGCGACATTTGGACTGGAGCCGCTTCCGAGATGATGGGTTCACGAACCTGATGAATGGTGAAATCGTCACAGACGTATTTTCCAAACATTGTCACAGTTACCTGCCCCCCTTTAGTTGCCACTCCCCAGCGGTATTTAAAGGACTCATTTCAGGGGTCGGTACACGTCTTCGCATGCTTTGTAGTAATGATGACACTCTTCGAGAGCGTATCCAGGAGTATGCAAGATATTTTACAATGTCTGGATGGAAATTTGACCAGGCTGTACGGGAACTGAACAAAGGTGCTCAGAAGGACAGAAAGAGAGTCCTCCAAAAACCACGAAAGAAAAAAGGGAAGAAACTGGCTTGGGTTACTAACTATGACCCCCAAGTCCCTTCTAAGACTTCCATTCTGAGGAGTAATTTTCCAATTCTATATTCCAACCCAGAGAATGAGAAAATTTTCCCCCGTAAACTCATAATTTCAGCTGAAAGACGCCGCAGAAACTTGGGCGAAATTTATAAGCCAACAGTCCCCAAGAGATTCACCCCTCACGGCCCCCAAGCTCAGCCAGGTTTCTTCCCTTGTACTGCCAAACGATGTGACACATGCTCCCATTCCAAGGAAGTCCATCAGTTTAGATCTCCATGGGATGGTAGAATGTGGAACATCAGGCAGAACTTGACATGTACCATGCCTAACCTGATTTATGTGATACAGTGTGACTGCAGCCCTGAGAACATCTACATTGGTTCTACCAAAAACTTAAAGCTGAGATGGGCCAACCATAAGAGCGATATCAAAACTGGCAAAGTTACGAAATGCCAGCTAGCCGCCCATGTCTGTCAGAACCCACATGCAGCTGACCCTCAGCTCCACTTCCTCACCATTTTTGCAATAGAACGAGTGGAGCAAGAAAAGGACCTCATCAAGAGGGAGATATGGTGGCAGTGTAATTTAGGCACCATCTTTTCTGGCCTCAACACCAGGAAAGATCTAGCCACCATGCTCCGTCTTGGTAAGAGGATCCTTTTCTAGAACAGAAGGATGGAATCTGACAGGCATCAGCGAGAGGTTTCGGTCCAGTAATCCAGTAATTTGTGTACAGATTGCAGATCTTCTCAGGGTTGGGGAGAGAGAGAGAGAGAGAAAGAGAGAGCACGTGAAAGAGCAAAAACATTATTATTGACGTAAGGATTGCGTCATAACCCTGACGTCATTTATTTCGTATTCCCCTGATGAAGGGCCCGCGGAGGGCCCGAAAATTTGGGCTCCATATCTTGTTGTTGATCACAGTTTTCAAAGAGTGTATTTTCTATATATTAAGACAAGCCACTAACGTGATTTTGCTATTAAAAAAGAGTGATTTCCATCGTAGTCTGTCACATTAAATGTGCTAGTTTTCGAAAATTCGCCTGCTTTGTTGAGTTGGACATGTTCAAATAAATTCCCCATTAGATTCCCTCACACACTGTGACAGCTAGTGTAGGATTTTCTCTTCGCATAGCTGAAATTCGAATGAGCATTAAGAGGTGAAATTTCACAGGACGGAGTGCAGTCTGACTTCATAGTCTGACTCCTCTGATTTCAGTTTGTCAGTTTGCAAAGCAAAACCTTTTTTTTAAATCACGTTACAGGCCGTTTGGTTCGACCAAGGGGCTAAAATTTAACTCGTGGCATTTGCATAATTATCATGCTTCCCTATCCTCTTTTACACTGCGTGTATCAAAGCGAATGATACGTTCACATTACATGCACATAAAGATAAACTGCCTCATTTCCTTGTGTTCGAATTCTGGCTGGGGCCACATATTTGTGCTGACCTTTTTCTCGTTGTCCCGCCTTTGATATCACCCATACGTGGCGGAAAAGGACGTTAAACACCCAAACACCCACCCCATTCCACTTAACAGGTATACGTACAACTAATACCAGTACTAGCCCGACCTCAACGTATTTGTTAGTCTTTGTTTTGCTTTATTTTGTTTGTTTGTTTCCTTTCTTTTTTCTTTTCCGGGTTTTCTCCTCGTTCATTTTTTGGTTGCAAAAATAATTTTCAAATATTGAGGGCGTTTTGCTTGTACGGCTGATTTCCGGCATGACTGATGATTGATCAAAAACCGAAACATACCCCCGCCCCCAAAAACAAACAAACAAAATAAAACAAAACAAAACAAAACAAAAAACAAACAAACACCAAAAACATCACAAAAACAAAAACAAAAAACAAACAAAAACAAAACTGCAGACACAAAGCTCTCCCTCTCTCCCTAGGTTGAACCAACTAAAAATAGGAAATAAATATAAACATAACCAGCTAATACTAAATAGCTAACTGGAGTTAAATCAATAAAGAATTTATCCAGGGCGTAATAGTAATGTGATAAGCTTTACCGCTCTCAAGTACGACACGTCATTTCCTTACTCTGTTCTTGCAGGCAATAATCTCAAAATGTACTGTGCCGGTGAATGCGACAGTTTCCACCGCTTCTGTGCACACTGTGAAATTACACGGGGACCTCACAGTTGTTCGCAACTGACCACTTTCCTTGTCACCGGGTATTTTGATTTTTCCTTCTTAGACATTACTAAGCTCATTCCGGTCTCGGTCAGCCCGATTTGGCGTTGTTGCAGGGTATAGAGGATCGCCCCCCCTGGAACAGGGTTGCCACAGCTGTGACTACCCATGTCGTGTCGACTTCCGCTTTAGACCGGGGCGGAAATCCCTAACGGGGCTTGAAACAGTGATATACAAATCTCTTTCATCATGATCACCTATGGTTGACGACAAAACAAACGGTTTGTTGAAAGTAGACTCCAGAGTTAAGTCCCTTCCCAAAAACGTGTAGTCCACCCTGAAAACCTTCATGACTAAAGAAGGCTGAAGTGGTACGCCACCCAAGTTGACCTGGGCGTTCCTTTTGTTTTCCTTACCGGCTACAGCACGTTTCCTGAGCCCCCAAAAACCAAAACAAAACAACAAAAACAAACAAACAAACACCCCCCCCAAAAAAAAAAAAAAAAAAACCCTTCACCCTGAGCTGATAACTTTCTCCAACGACAAGTCCATTCGCCACTTCACTTATACTGCAGGGAAGTACAGCTTTGCAAACAAAGCCGGGTTTAGGGTATCGGGTATCGGATATTTGTTAGCCAGCCAACAATTTACTTCCTTGTACAAGTGGCCAAGTTCGTGTCACACGCTGAGCGGTTCAGTGTACACGGGAAACATGAAGTGGATCAGTGTCATCACAGCTGTAGCTTTTTTGCCAGGGCACAGCACAGGTAAGTGTGTGTGTGTGTGTTGGGGGGGGGGGTGGCTGGGGGGGGGGGGGGGTGCATGTTATGGTATGCATCACACCATACCACACGACGGGAGTAAAGCAGAGTTGATCACATTTAACACCGCTTGCCTCAGTCCAGAAGCATAGACTTGATAGACTTGAATTTTTTTATTTTTTTTTGATAGACTTGATTTTTTAAAAATTATTTATTTTACTTTATTTATTTATTTATTTATTTTATTTTTATTTTTTATTTCTTTTTTTTTTCTTTTCTTTTTTTTTTTTTTTTTGGGGGGGGGGGGTGTCCATCCACAAAGTGCTATTCTCACAGAGTGTTTCAACGCCCTTGCCTTGTGGTATGCTTTGCAGGCTGTGATACGTAGGTAAAAACACACTACCTTGCTATTTAGGCATGTATCTGACAAAGTATACGTCTGTAAGGCATACTTTAAGCATTTACTACACTCTAAGAGATTGGCGCACCTACAGGTAACAGGTAAAGGTCCAACGGCGGCGGGAAGGGGGCATGATCTGACGAAATCTGCAAGACTTCAGTGTGTGCAAACTTCGATCGATCGCGAGGCCGATCCGTCGGGGCCGATTCTGGTGCTCAGTTGCATCCACACCGCACCAATAACTTCTCAAGATAGCAGGTGGTTATAAAAGTGAAAATCAGAAGTGAACACGAGGTATTTTAGTCTCTTGAGCAAAAACGTGCATTTCACTTTGGTGTGCGTAGTGAATTGCTAGACCCCTGACAAAATCAAAAGGCAATAATCATTTTCCTTGCTGGGAAACGCATTTTCTTCCGTCAAACATTTGCGGCATTTGTTTGGATCGGATCTATGATAAATTCTCCAAAAAGGTATCTTCGAGGGCTCGATTTTGTCTGGAACCCCGGTACAAGTATTTTTAAAGTCCTAGGTGTTAAATTTTCATCCAAGATCGGCGATATAGTCAAGCTGAATTACTGTGACAAATTAGAAACTATGCAAAGATTAATAAAAATTGTGGTCTAGGCGTGATCTTACGCCGTATGGGAAAACTGCATAAGACATAAGACATTTATTAAATTTCCAAAAGAGGAACATTGTTTTGTGGTCTCTCATAAAAACATAAAACATGCCAAACACTCACTCATACGGCCATGCACTATCATTCCACCTATTTACATGTTCGTACACTCGTACCTAAAAATCTATCACAATGTTGCAGTACTATGAATAAATTACAACACTACACCCACATCATTTCACATCAGCAGCACAACAGCAGAGGTGCACATAACTCTATCACAGTCAACGCCAGCTGACACCCAGCAAGAAACAACACGTCTAATTAGAATTTAAGAAATATCACATCAGCATCAACAAGCCTACCACACAACCCTACATCTGCTTATTCATTAGCCTAATAGACATTGGTACAAAGCTATTCATTGTTTTGAGTTTCTTGGCAGTAAAGGCTCTAAGCCGTCGACCTGATGGTAATTTCTGATAATACTGAGATAAAATGTGGCCAGAATCATTCATAATACTAAAACCTTTTCTCACCATTCTTTTCTCATACAACACACTCAGACTTGCTTGCCTTTCACCCACAACCTTGCTGCCTCTATTGACAATGCAGTTCAGCTTACTTTTGTTTTTTTACAGTCAGAGTGCCAAACCAGCACAGAAAAGAGAAAGTCAGAACAGATTCAATAAAACTGCGATAAAAGATCTGCAGAGTTTCAGAGCTAACTTGAAAAGAGCGTAGTCTGTACATACAAAACAGTCGTTGGTTACATTTCTTAACAATAGCTGTAGTGTTTGACTCAAAATTCAATTTATCATCAATGATGGTTCCCAGGTATTTATATTCACTCACACGCTCCACAGTCTCGCTTCCAATCACCAAGTCATTCACACTCACATCCTCCCTTCCAGAGCAAATCACCATTTCTTTTGTTTTCTTCACATTCAGTTCCAGATAATTATTCCTGCACCAGATACATAGTTCAGACACCTGCTGTTCAAAGTGAGTGTCTGACTGTGAAAAGTCTGTCAGTGCTGATTCATCTGAGTACAGTATACGCCGGTTATAAGAAACTCGAGGGGGGGGGGGGGGGGGTGAATTTTTTGGTTTCTTATATCCGAGTTTTCTTATATCTGAAAGTCGGATATAAGAAAGTATTTTGAAAAATATTTCTTATAACCGAGTTCAGTGAAAAAAAGGTTTAAAACATTTCTTTTTTCTCAGTTCGTGTATGTTTTGCATTAAATTAAGAAATATCTGGTTTCTCTTAAAGACCTGCACAGAATATATATGTGTAGAGTTAATATACACCAGTGCGCTTGTGTCCTTCAATGTCAGATGTTTTTGTTTGAACATGAAAATACTGTTTTTGCTTCCCAACTGTAGCGCTGGCGGTCATGTGATAAGAAAAAACAAAACAAAAAGAAAAAAAAAAACCCAACCAAACCAACCAACCAACCAACCAAACAAACAAACAAACAAACAAAAAAGAACTAAGGGGGGAGAGAGAGAGAGAGAATTCCCTTGTATTTATAGGATATATTAAAAGTGCATTATGTATCAACTTTTGATCTATAAAACACTCGTCCCATTAGAGTATGATATGCGATGCTTTCCGTGTCTAATTTGGCTGAAAAAAGCTGCAAATTAGCTTTTTTTCTGTTGGGAGGGGGAAGGGGGATGGAGGAA
The DNA here is from genome assembly GCA_018292915.2 of Batillaria attramentaria. Classification (NCBI taxonomy): domain Eukaryota; kingdom Metazoa; phylum Mollusca; class Gastropoda; family Batillariidae; genus Batillaria; species Batillaria attramentaria. The sequence goes on along the minus strand of JACVVK020000193.1, from coordinate 542,751 downwards.
AGATGGACCACGTATATTGTCAAAGAAAGGAATTGATCAACAGTTAGTCTAATACTGATAGTTTTATTCTCCTTAACGCGAGCCCTGTAGACAGAGACAGACATACAGAGAGAGAGAGAGAGAGAGACTGAGCTCCCAATCAGGCAAAAAAACAAAATAATAATAAAAACAACATATAACAATAGAACAACAAAAGTGCATCTCGTATTTTTTCTTCTTGCCAACATTCAATTTTGCACGGAACACAATGGTAAAGAACCAATTCAAGAAAAGAAAATCATGTGCCTGTCCTAAGTGACGTCAGACCTGACCTGTTTTCTTAGAATGAGTGAAATTTTCTTGGAAATGTACTTTCGGTTTCTTACAATGAGTGAAATTTTCTTGGAAATGTACTTTCGGTTTCTTATATCCGAGTTTTTGTATCAAGCGGGACAAGAAATTTGCTTTCCTAAAACCGAGTTTTCTTATAAGCGAGTTTCTTGTATCCGAGTTTTTGTAATACATAATAAAGAAGAGTTTGGCCGGGGGAAAAAAATTCGTTGGCAATAACCGAGTTTTCTTATATCCGAGTTGCTTATATCCGGCGTCCACTGTATTTGTATAGTTTACTAAGAGGGCTACTGCTCCGGAAATCATCCGTATAGATTGTGAAAAGAACCGGCGAGAGGACCGTTCCCTGAGGGGCCCCGGTGTGTGTAGTTTTGGAACTAGAAGTAGAATTTTGGAATTTCACAAGCTGTGTTCTGTTAACCAGAAAATCGATAAGCCAGAGAAGATGATTTGGTCTAACCTGCATGTCAACCAGTTTTTTTGCCATCAGGAATGGCTGTATTGTATTAAAGGCCGATGAAAAATCAATGTATAATATTCTCACATGAGATCTGGGTTGCTCTAGGTGAGTGTATGTGTCATGTAAAAGTGTCATGGTGGCATCTTCAACCCCTCTATTTCTCTTGTATGCAAACTGAAGTGGGTCAAGTTTGTGCTGAGTTTGATTCAGCAGGCGCTGGAGCATAATCTTCTCAAAACATTTCATGATAATGGGAGTAAGCGCCACAGGTCGATAATCATTTAATTCAGCTGGATTAGATTTTTTGGGGACAGGACAGATTATTGATTGTTTCCACAGTGTTGGAATTTTGTTGAGCTTGACAGACATATTAAATATTCTGGCAAAGACAGGTACCAGCTGGCTACAGCACTCTCGCAAAACCCTTCCACCAAGACCGTCAGGTCCTGAGGCTTTCCTTACATTAATCTTTTTTAGAATACTCTGTACACACCCTGGAGAAATTTCTGATTCAGTGTCAGCATCATCGCCTGCCGATGGAGTTTCTCTCACACAGTTGAGTGTTGCATTTAGTTCTTCTGTAAAATCATATTTGTCAAAACGACAATAAAAATCATTTAGTCTCTCAGCAAATTCAACTTGTTCAGTAACATCTAAAACAGTGTCTCTAGCTTGTATCTTCTTCTGACCAGCCATGCTTTTCAGACCTTGCCATGCGTCGTGCATATATCCATCACGAAACAGCAGTTCAATCTTATCTTTATATTCAGATTTCGCCTTCCTGATTTGTTGTCTAAGTTCTTTCTGTATTTGTCGACCTGCCCCAATATCATTGTTCAGATAAGCCTCTCTCTTCCTGCAGATAGTTTCTTTAAGTTCCTTGGTTACCCAGGGCTTACTATTGGGGAATACTTTAACCTTCTTTGTTGGCATTTCCTTCTGCTAACACCACTTGATATATTCTGACACAACCATCACAGTTTCATCCATGTTGTCACTGCATAGAGTTTCCCAATCCGTACAGTCCAGGCAGTCTTGAAGTCTTGCGACAGCGTCGGGCGTCCACTGCTTTACCATACACACCTTAGGCTTACGCGTTTTCAGCTCCTGTTTGTAAACAGGGAGAAGCTGAATCGTGTCATGGTCCGAGCTTCCGATTGGCTGCTTCCTGGCTGCTGTGTATGCGTCCCTAACATTTCCGTAGCAACAGTCAAGGGTCGCGTCCAAGCGTGTAGTACAAGCGACGTACTGCTGGTATGTTGGAAGCGCTGACCGTAGATTATTCCTGTTGAAATCTCCCAGCACGAAACACGGCGCTCCTGGGGCCGCCCGTTCAATGGCGTGCACGCATTCCGATATGGTGGCAAGTGCATTTGACCCATTTGCGGGGGGGGGGGGGGGGGGGGCACGTAGACTGCAGTGATAAACACTTGTCCAAACTCACGGGGCAAATACTTGGGGCGGATAGACAAAGAAAGCACTTCAGCATCCGGTGTGCATATTTGATGTCTTACTTTCACATTACTGCGAGAACACCACTGTTCATTCACATAGATGCACACACCACCGCCAATAGATTTGCCCGTCACTTTCGAATCACGGTCCAACCTGAACGGCTCGCCGAACCCGTCAATATGGAGAGCAGGGTCAGGAATTCCATCATTCAACCACGTTTCCGAAAAACACAACACACATGCATTTCTGAACTCAGTAAGGAATCGAGCGTTTGCCTGTATTTCTTCCAGTTTATGGTTCTGGGGTCCTGGGCGCATAGATCTCACGTTCGCAAAAATAATGGAGGGAAGAGGCGGGCGAAAGTTAAATCACTAACTGCGTCAAAAATAGTCCACTAGATACTTGGTATACCTGACCCCCCAACTGCATTCCTTGAAGAACTTCAAGTATGCTTCATGAAATTCCTATGAAACAATAAACAAGGTAAAATTTAACGGAAAACATTGTTTAAAACATACGAACAAGGTGGGTTAAAAATGTTAAATATCCATGCTTTCGTCAGGTCACTTAAACTGACTTGGGTGAAGAAATTGTTGGCAGGAGATGGGAAATGGAGAAGCATAATTCTGTCAAGCTGTCCTGGTGTACTTGATCTTCCAATATTTAGACTTGAATTTATAAATAATCTTTTGAAAAAACTGACGAATAAGTTCTGGGTAAATGTGCTGTGTCATAGGAAAGAGTTAGTAATAACAGCCAAGCCAACCTTAAGTACAGAATTTATTTCAGAGCCCATATTTTACAACCCACAAACTGTTAGAAACAAAAGCTATATTGTACTGAGACATTGACAACCACGTATTGTACGTCTCACAGTTGATGGAGGGGAACGGCGTCTTTTTGACATGAGTTTAGACAGCGTTTTGCGACACTTCATATAATTTTTTTGGAGTATGCAGGTGTCGGGAATAGTATCAAAACATACCAGAAAAAAGCCAACGTTGCTATAAATAACATAGTACAGGCAGTGGACTCCAGTACGGCCTGGAAAAAATATCTATCAAGTCAAAAGAAATTTACTCGGTATTTGTCAATGACGAACCGTTCCAAAAACCTTAAAGAAATGGGAAGAGATAATTGGCAGTTCAATTGACCGGAAATTAGTACTACTCTAACCTTATTCAACCACATTAGATACAAAACTGCGGTGGTTCCAGATTAGAATTTTATTCAGGCTTTTGCCAACCAACCGTTTCTTATACTTAAGACGGATAAAAGACAGTGAGGCATGTACATTTTGTCAACTTGAAAGTGAAACTATATTATGCCATGGCAGTGTTCATACGTCAAAAAATATTTGGCGAAAGTGGCTGAGTTGGATTTGTCACCGTTGTAATCATCTAAATGTCATAGATCTATATGAGGAATATATAGTAATGCGACGAAAATCGGGCATAGTTACACATAGAACATTTGACTTGCTACTACTGGTTGCAAAATACTATTTGTACATCTGTAAGCGAAACGCGACCATTCCTAATATACTACGCTGTATAGAACTCATGGAAAAAAAGGATTATTAGAAGAAAAATATCGCTGTGAAATGGGAAATGGAGAGCTTGGAGACCTAGGATTGTACTTATAGTTCACATAGTATTGTTGACCAGGGATGCTGGTGTCATACAACATGTACATGTACGTGTATTTTTCTAAAAACTGGGACCGAGGGCAGAGTTCGCTGAGTATACTTGACCATGGATGCTATCATGCAATACGTATACATGTGTTTCCAAACTGGGGACTGGCGAGAGAGAGAGAGAGAGAGAGAGACCTTGAAAACGCTGAAAAACATTGTGCTCCTTATACTCCCTATTCAGGGAGACTGAAATGGCATTACTGGTTTCTACACACGAAGTCAACGGAAAATCTCTATCTTATAAAATTGCAGTACCTGATAAATCTTCCCAATTGCAAATTTAAAGAAATGCCTGAACAGAGCAGCCCTAACACAACAGATGTCACAAGCAAGAAAACTTGAGATGGGGTATGTGTAAGCTCACAAAGTTATCCAAAACAAAACAAACTAGAGGAGCAAAGCCTCCTTGGCTCACTTGTGAGATGGGTCAAGGTCATTCAAAAGAGTATGTTTGTAAAACTCTTATCACTATCTATCCTGAAATAAGGTGTCTCTTGTTTTGATAGTTCCTAAGAAAACGGAAATGGCAATATAACAGTTTTCGCAGGACAGCTTGTATGACCTTGACCTTGGATCAAGGTCGTTCGAATGAGATCTGTAAGAGCTTATCAATGACTATCATTATGCCAAGTTTGATAGCTCTAGTTTTGTAGTTTCTGTACAAATGGTAATGTAAAATTTCACAACAGACAGCTGTAATGACCTTTACCTTGAGTCAAGGTCATTTAAACAGGGTATTTCTGCAGAGGTCTCATTTCTGTCTATCATTGTACCTTGTTTGGTGCCTCTGCTTTCTGTTGTTTCCAAGAAAATGCTTACGTTAAAGTTTCCGCAAAACATCTTGAATGGCCTTGACCTTGACTCAAGGAAATTGAATACAAGTATGCCAGTACAGGTTTTGTCAATGTCTATCACCATGCAAAGTTTGAAGCCTCTGGTACCCCAAGACTCTGAGAAAATGGCAATTTTAAATTTCCAATGAGACAGCTTTAATGACCTTGACCTTCAGTCAAGGTCATTCAAAATGGTATGTATTGGGAGGTCTTGCTGCTGTCTATCAGCAAGCCAGGTTTGGTGCTTCTGCTGTTTATTGTTTCTGAGAAAATGCCAATGTTAAGGTTTTGGAAGCTTTTCTGCAAACAGCTTGTATGGCCTTGACCTTGACTCAAAGTCACTGAATACAGGTATGTCAGTAAAGGTGTTGTCAATGTCTATCACCATGCAAAGTTTGATGTCTCTGGCTTTTCTAGATTCTGAGAAAATGCCAATGTAAAATTTCCAGACAGCTTTAGCGACCTTGACCTTGGGTCAAGGTCAATCCATATGATATGTTTTGATAGGTCTTAAGGCTGTCTATCAACAAAGCAAGTTTGGTGCCTCTGCTTTTTATTGTTTCTGAGAAAATGCCAATGTTAAGGTTTTGGTAGGTTTTCCGCAAAACAGCTTGTACGGCCTTGACCTTGACTCAAAGTCACTGATTTACAGGTATGTCAGTAAAGGAGTTGTCAATGTCTATCACAATGCAAAGTTTGATGTCTCTGGCTTTTCTAGATTCTGAGAAATTGCCAATGTAATATTTCCAAAGATACAGCTTTAGTGGCCTTCACCTTGGGTCAAGGTCAATCAGTATGGTACATTTTGAAAGGTCTTATGGCTGTCTATCAGCATGCCAAGTTTGGTACCTGTGCTATTTGTAGATTCTGAGAAAAGGCCAATATTAAGGTTTACTGCGGACACACAGACACACACACACACACACACAGACAGGCGACGGAGGGCCATTACATAGACTCACTTTGTTACACAAGTGAGCCAAAAATCATGAGACCAAGATCTTGATGGCTCTGTCTACGGATGTGGATGGGTGTGTACAATGTATAAGAGAAAATACACTTTCACTCTTGTGTGTTTATACACTTTTAAAACAGGAAGTGGTACTGGTCACACTGAAACATATGCCAACCCTATTGAGTTTGCTGTTTTTTTCACCACTGCCTTTTCGTGAAAAAAGGGAGGGGGTGGGGGCAGTATGTTGACTTTCATGTCAAAACACTGCACATTGCAAGCTCACACACTAGCAGACGATGCAGCTGAGGCTGACATGATGTCAGTGAGGTTGCACCCTGCAGAATGTGGAGCATACATACGATCCAGCCATGAGCAGCAGAAACCATGCTAGTCTGATCTCCATTTTCTGCATGTTAGTGCAGACAATCACCCTTCTGTAAAACTTCTGCTCAGATCCATGGGGAAATCCTCTTCTTCTTTTAATATGCAGCTTATGGAACTTAGAAATTTACATCACTACACAGTACTAAAATGAAAATAATATAAGTAAACTGTACAAACCACTATCTCCCACAGTTCATTCAGACAGAGACATGATATGTATGTCTCTGATTCAGGAACACGCCTACTTTCACTCTGAAGACAGCCTGCCATCACTTGCGCCATTGAGGATCCCTCTGAGTTCACAGCTGGTAAAAGATGACATAGTGCGCGACCTTGTGTTTGAGAGCACCGAGACAATTTAGGCCCATCACGGTAGTGCAGTGAGCGCCATTTCCCCACCGTGCACAGAGGTACTTTCCCCTGAAAGACTCTGTGCCCCAGAGAGTGCACTCCCAAGGGCATTAGTTGTCTCCCCTGAACCACTCCCTTAGCGCGCCGGTCCAACAGAGAATAAACCATTCCTGCACCTCCCACACTGTTACTCAGGGTTTTGAACACCTCCAATTTCTTCATTTTCTTGCCCTCGTGCCTGCTTCTGGCAGCGCTAGGGAGGGGGGGGGGACGGGGATGGGGGAGGGGATAACTACTATCAGGCCAAATGGTTTCTATCTTTCTGTGTAAATTACAGAGAGAGAGAGAGAGTGTGTGTGTGTGTGTGTGTGTGTGTGTGTGAGAGAGAGAGAGAGGCGCCAGTGAATGAAGGGTGTGGACCGACAGCATTAACCGAATGGCTTCAAATTTGGGGTATCCAAATATATCAAAATGTTACATTAGACGATTCAAGCGTGTGATGATTGCTTAAGTGATTTGGGAGTTATCGCCCTTTTGAGACAAGTTGGTTGTCTTTCGTGTACAGGCGTAATATATATTTAAATCACTCAATTTTTTGGCAGTAGATAGCTTGAATACGGACTCTGAACAGAGTCACTACTAGAAAATGGTCGCTCTTATAGTTTTCATGTAAACCGAGCCTGAGTTGACACTGCATGTGAACCCAGTTCAGATGCCTATTTCTCCGAAAATACTGAACCGATCGATTTCAAATTTGGGGTTTCTAAATGAATCAAGATTGTTGATTAGAAGGCCCGATCCAGGTACGATTGCACACATGATTTGCGAGTTATCGCCCTTTTCAGAAAAAAGTGGCTTTTTTTAGTAGAGCGGAAAACGCAATCGGTGGAGTGATACGTGATCCGTCAAGTGACTAACAAAGGATGGAGGGTTCCGAAGAAATTAGAAGTACCTAGTGTTTATAAATCTGAGTATAAGAAATGTGGTCAGGCTGGACAAAATATGTGAGAAAAGGATTTTTGGAGAGTCGAGTGGTCGGGAACCAGTCACAAATTGCCTCCCTTACTGGAGCTCTTGATGGAAAGAACGTATCGCTGGTCGCAGATTTTGTAAACAAATCCACCCAAACTGAGTATTTTTCAGATTTGTAGCAACTTCACGCGTTTTTTGGAATAAAAAGTTTCTTAGTAAATACTCAGAAGTAAATAGAAACGGAAACGGTAATGACTGCGAAGTGGTTACAAGTTAAGCAAATAAAAGCGACACAAAAGGGACAGAAACCACTTAACTTTGACAAAGGACGGCACAGGTCGACGTTTCGGCTTACGCCTTCTTCAGGACATAAACAAATGGGACATAACTTCAACAAACAAGCAAAAGGTAACTCTGCGGACGTACTGACATACACGGCGCGAAAAAAAAAAAAAAAAAAAAAGGGTGGGCGAAAAAAGGACCAGAAAAAAATAGCAAAATTATCACAACACCCATCCTTAGGTGACAGAAGACCATGGACTGTGTGTGAAAAAAAAAAAAAAAAAAAAAATGTTGGGCAGAAAGAACAAAAAAGAATAGTGAAAATTAGCAATCACAACACCCATCCTTTGGTGACAAGGACCATGGATTGTGTGTGAAAAAAGTTCAGAGGGTTATGTTACGGCTTTTCGTTCAAACCACCCGGGGCCTGACTTCCCAGGCGCTGAATAATGTGCGACTCTATGTCGCGTCTGTCTGTGGCGTCACCGTGCATAAGCCACAGGCCAGTTACTGTCATGTTTAAGATGGAGTGGCCTGCAGAATTGAAATGCACGGCAACGGGTTTTATTCTGTTGTGTCTGGTGTCGGCGATATGTTCAGCAAAGCGTGTTGCCAGGCTACGTCCAGTTTCCCCAACATACAGTTTCACAGCAGTGTTGCACATTTTTTACCCCCCAGATAGGACATGGTGTCCTGATGACAAAAATGTAATAGGACACAGTGTCCTGGTGATGCAGAGACAATAGGACACCAACTCTGCCGCAACCATTCTGATCACTACGAACATTCACACACTTCATCAGACAGGCACTCGCTAGGTAATGCACAACTGCAACTGTGAACAACAGTGTATTCTCATTTCTGAGAGCAACTCCACACAAAAGTGAACATTCAAATATGAACTAGAGAGGCAAAAGCCTCCATGGCTCCCTTGTGACATGGGTCAAGGTCATTCAAGAGTAAAAAATCTTACCACTATCTATCATCAAGCCAAGTAAGGTGTCTCTGGTGTTCTTAGTTCCTGGCAATATTACACTTTTCCCCCAAACTGACTATATGGCCTTGACCTTGGGCCAAGGTCATTCAAATAAGACGTCTATCATTACACCAAGTTGGATGCCTCTAGTATTTGTAGTTTCTCCAAAGACGGTAATATTGAAATTGACAACAGACAGCTTTAATGACCTTGACTCAAAGTCAAGGTCATTTAAAGTGGTATGGGTATATAGTTCTTATCAATGTCTATTAGCATGGCAAGTTTGGCGCCTCTGCTGTTTGTTGTTTCTGAGAAAATGCCAATGTTACGGTTTCACAAAAATAGCTTGTACGGCCTTGACCTTGACACAAGGCTATTGAATACATGTATATCTGTTAAGTTCTTATCAATGTCTATCACCATATAAAGTTTAAAACCTCTGGTTTTTGTAGATTCCAAGAAAATGCCAATGCAAAATTTTAAAACAGACAGCTTTAGTGGCCTTGACCTTGAGTCAAGGTCATTCAACATGTTATATTTTGAAAGGTCTTACGGCTGTCTATCAGCATGCCAAGTTTGGTGCCTCTGCTTTTTGTAGATTCTGAGAAAATGCCCATGTTAAGGTTTACTGCGGAAATGCGGAAAATAGCTTGTACAGCCTTGACCTTGACACAAGGCCACTGAATACATGTACCTCTGTAAAGTTGTTATCAATGTCTATCATCATGCAAAGTTTAAAACCTCCGGTTTTTGTAGATTCCAAGAAAATGCCAATGCAAAATTTTAAAACAAACAGCTTTAGTGACCTTGACCTTGAGTCAAGGTCACTCAGAATGATATATTTTGAAAGGCCTTATGGCTGTCTATCAGCATGCCAAGTTTGGTGCCTGTGCTGTTTGTAGATTCTGAGAAAATGCCAATGTTAAGGTTTTCTACGGAAATGCGGAAAATAACTTGTCTGACCTTGACCTTCACACAAGGCCATTGAATACATGTATATCTGTAAAGTTCTTATCAATGTCTATCATCATGCAAAGTTCAAAACCTCTGGCATTTGTAGACTCCAAGAAAATGCCTATGTAAAATTTTCAAACAGACAGCTTTAGTGACCTTGACCTTGAGTCAAGGTCATTCAAAATTATATATTTTGAAAGGTCTTATGGCTGCCTATCGGTATGCCAAGTTTGGTGACTCTGCTCTTTGTAGATTCTGAGAAAATGCCAATGTTAAGGTTTACTGCGGACACACCCACAGACAGACACACACACACACACACAGACAGACGACGGAGGGTTACAACATAGACTCCCATTGTTACACAAGGGAGCCAAAAACTCATTGGACAGAAATCAACATTTTCTCAAAATCAACATGAGAATGAACAAAATTATGTCTCAGCTCAACTGTTCAAAGTCAGTACATGTATAGTCATGATACCTGAATCACTTTTCCCTTTTCAAAGGGAGAAACTGTCTTGGTGCAAAAAAAAAAAAAAAAAAAATGTTTTCACTCCTCAGAGTGTTCAGACCATGAGCCACTTCCAGGAATGAAAGGATTAAACTGAAGCTGCAAATCATATCTTTTTCTTGCCAAACCAGTCAAGTATGCTTGCAAGATCACTTTTGGTTGAGCAGGTGCCTCTGGGCTCACAAGCTAACAGACTTGTTAGCATTTGCTGATTTTTGTCAGCTTTCAATCGTTTTTTCGGTGGCATCTTCTTCAAACTCAGTCAAAACAATGTGTACTTCGATCGCATGTGTTCCTCACATCCAAAACAATGCACAGTCCGATAACACGTGTTCCTACTACGCATGCGCGAGGCAGAAGACAGTAACAAAGAGATTGGCCGCTGATTGGTCAAAATGTGAGCCTTGGGTTAAAAATAGACATGTTCATTGTTGTAATCTCGATAGGCGTCGCGTGGCGAGGTGGCACGCGCAGCGAGCGAGCAGTACCGGCGTGTCCGCAATGTTTGTGATAAGAATAGGACACGTGTCCGCTAGAGCTATGCTTTAATCGGACCGTGGGTCCGCTTGGGGGTCGGGGCTATCGGACATTCGAAGTTTTGATCGGTCTATGACCGGAGACCGACGGAAATGTGCAACACTGAGTTTGTGACATGCGGTACAGATGATGGCGTATATGAGGTTTGTACTGTCGCATGTGAAGTGGCGTTTGATGGTCATTTTTCCTTTGGGGCCCTTGACAGAAGTCACTGTTGAGACAATTAATGCTCAAAGACGATCGGATTTACATGTTGACATTAGAAACAAGATGGCGGCTATACGGTGGGCTCCGCAATCCATGGGGGTTTCAACTTTGTAAAAACGTGGTGAATCCACGCGAATTCCAAACCAGTTGTACTCCAGTAGGTCTAACGGTAATAAAACCATTTGGCATTATTATTTTTTTCCCCTGAAAAAAGCGTACATCTCAGGTTTGATTTACTGCTGTGGGGCACGACGCGTCCATGTATGATACTCATACTGAAAGAACGCCACAAACTGAGCAGACTGTCCCGAATCAATTTTACTCTCAATTAGCGTGCACTCCATCGTTAGGTTCCAGTAAAGACAATGAACATGATGGGCTTCTTTGCCATCACATAAATGACTCTAGGGGGCGAAATAGGTGAGGGTCAATCTTCCACAGGTTTTTAAGGGAAATTAACCACCGCCTATAGAAATACTGCAATCACCTTCTTTTACTATGTAATGAAAACATTAACAAGAAACCAGCAGTGCAAATCTTATACAAGAGCCGTCAGTGAATTTTCATTTCTCACTGTCAAAATTTAGCATCCTGGATAGTGTTTTGACAAATTGATTATGAAGAACTCAAGTCACAAGGATCTAGCTGAGTCAATAAGAATTGCTCTAAATCCCCTGTCCTCACATTGACACATGACTGAACATGGGAACAAGTGAAGACAGTAATAGAAGTTTGGTGATTGTCTTTGAAACATGTTACATGAAGCACTGTTTTCCTTAATGACTTACTGCTATCAAAGATTTACCTATTTAAAACATTCCTGACAAAATAAAATAAAAAAAAATAATGAGTGGACACTCTGTGTGTGTGTGTGTGTGTGTGTGTGTGTAGTGGTGGTGGTGGTAGGGGGGGGGGGAGGTGAGGGAGTGTCAGGGACTTTTCAGTTCTCACTGTCAAAATGTAGGATACTGGATTGTGTTTTGACAATTTAATTATGAAGAACATAACCCATAAGGTTTTGGGTGAGTCAATAGAAGCTGCTCAACAACCCCTTACTTCACATTGACATATGTCTGCACATGGAAGCAAGTAGAGACTTTACATTTTACATGAGGCATTTATTCCCTGAACGACTAACAGATCCAAACCCATTTAAAACATTCATGACAAAACTGAAATTTAAAAATTAAATAAAATAACAAATGATAAAAAAAATAATAAAATTTAAAATAATAATAAAATATAATAAAATAAAATTTAAAAAAATCATTTTAAAAATAAAATAAAATAAATAGCACTGTTCTCTGGTTGGACAAACAGTATGGCGTTTGTGTCTGACTCTGCTGTACTCCATGTACATGTATTTGATTCCTTTCAAGTAAGTTCACTTTTCATTGCTATTTGTTTTCTAATACTGAGTCGCCTGAATAAAATCTCCCTTTTTTCAGACATGCTACATGTACTATCACAAATCATTATGATACTTTTTCTGCCTATTCGCTCTACATAAATCATTATTATCATTTTAAAATCTTTTGATCAGCAGAAGCTGACTATCCTGGGCTCTAACAATATCTTAGAAGTAATTTCTTTGACATTGCATGTTCTCACAATGCGAATACAAGTGCTAATTTAAGTCAGTAGGGCAGATCTAAGGCAGTGGATACGGAAATGGTACCTACATGTAGAACAGTGGTACATATGTACATCCATATACAATAAGCCTATTACAATAATAAATGGTTTTGAGACTCATTTCACCATAAACAGTTTACCAAACATAGAAGATTGTAGAGTACTTAATGACACTGGAACACGGAAATGAAGTTTCAAAGAGTATGCACTGCCGTGTTCAGTTCTATGTAGGTGGTGGACACTTATTACACAGATTTCATCCTCTGCTGCTATACACGTGAAACGTGTATTCCATGTGACATTTCTGTTGTTTGCATTTGTCAAAAGTTAGAATTTCAGCAGTTACTGACAACATGCACCACAGTCACCTTCTATTGACTGTTTTGTTTGCATTTCCGTCGGTGAACCCTCTCCAGGTCTCTCCCATCAAATGACCTTCTATGATGCTGTGGACGAAATGGGCCCCTCCAACACCAACATCCCCCTCCCTCCTCTCACACACCCTTCTGCCCACTACACACAGGGATGTTTTATGTGGAAAATCACTTTCGCCTTAATGTGGTTGATAACAAACAGCTGAACAGTGTATCCAATATCCGTTAGCTCTGCATTTGTTTTGCTCTGCTCAAGTAACGAAATTAAATAATATGTCTGTGTCAAACATGAAAGCACTCACTGCCATCCACTTTCCTTCAATTCAGTGATTTTTTTCTGATTTTTTTTTTCTTTACTGAAGGTTTTGTATAACAATTTTATTATACTCATTTGAAAAGTCAGGTCCTGAAGCATTCAATTTATGGAACTTATGATTACATGTAAATCAGTTCTTTCAACTGAGTATTTAAAGGCGGTTATTGTGGATACACAAAGCTGAGAGAGAGAGAGAGAGAGAGAGACAGACAGACAGACAGACAGACAGATGTCTATGCCCATCCCAGTGGAGGCGATTACCTGTCGGTAGCAAGGACAGTATGCCGCGGCCAACCTAGCTTCTATGCAAATATTTCAACTGAGAAAATCACTTTTGCATTCTCAAACAGCTGACAGCTTTACTAAGGGTATCAGATATCTATTAACTCTGTTTTGCCCTAAACCAACCAGTGAAATTAATAGGAATGTGTCACACACACAGGTACTTTCATCTTCTTTCCTTTTTCTATGCTGCAGCTTTTTTTTTTTTTTTTTTTACTTTTTATTTTAGTTATCCAGTGACAAACTTCCAGAACTGAAGCTGCTGATTTATCACATCCCACACACACACACGCACACACACACACACACACTGTGAGACGGAGCCCGGCTGACACATGTGCTGCATATGCGCGACTGAGTAGGGATGGGAGTAGGGTTAGGTGTTGTTCTTCAGTTTAAAGAAATAATTTCTGCTAATGCTCACGTCTTTTCCCACGATAAAGTGTCTTGTTTGCGCTAGAATAAACGAACAGATTTGTTGATAAACATCTTTATGTGATGAAATGACAGCCACTCCAGTGGTCGTTTTGATTTCGCCCTTAGCTGCACTGGCGTTAAAAGTCTGAAAAATTATCTGTACTGGCACACACAGGACTTTTGAAAGAAATCTGTGAAACTGTTTCCTTTGCTCACATGGCTGATTCTATTGCTATCGACCCCACGATATTGCAGATCAAAACCCTTCGGCACGCAGTCTTGTCATTCAGTTGATGTGTCAGCTCTACTTAGTAGAGCGGAAAACTTTCTGGGCCCTTTAGTGAAACGCCAAACTAGTGATCTTTTTGTGACTAACAAAGGATGGGGCATATGGAGTGAAAGATTGTGAAGTAAAAGAAGGTTTGGTACCATTTTGAGAACGACGGAGGCTGGACAAAATTTGCTGTAGCTGCTTTTGTCAGCTCCGTGAGTGCAGACGAAACAGCCATATTTCTGAGGGGACCAGCAGTTTACTAACATGTTAAACTGCAGTCAGTGCAAAGTTCGAGCAGCCAGTTTTAAAGATATTTTATAAACTGATTGTAAGGCTAAGGAAAGTGTACTTCAAAAAGTTTTCTTTGTATCTGCCAGTAGAGACGCATACAAATTCAAACACGATCGCTGTACGAACGCGATGATCCCTTGGAAGTGTCACGTGACATATTTGGCGCGTACTCGAAAGAATCGCGAAGAACTCGACTTGTTGTTGTCTTAAATTAGCTCGCTTCATTCTTTTACGCCTCGATCAAAAGACATTGCGGTGCACATTTGCAGAACTACAGGGTGAGTTTTTAGGGCTTAAAGCCGCGCAAGCCACTGCAGAACTACAACTCTGGTTGACATCCTTATTATTTTTCATAACTTTTAGTTGCTTAATATTTGGAAAGCGGCTTTGCCGGCTGACACATCGCCTGAATGACAAGACTGCGTGCCGAAGGGTTTTGATCTGCAGTATCGTGGGGTCGATAGCAATAGAATCAGCCATGTGAGCAAAGGAAACAGTTTCACAGATTTCTTTCAAAAGTCCTGAGTGTGCCAGTACAGATAATTTTTCAGACTTTTAACGCCAGTGCAGCTAAGGGCGAAATCAAAACGACCACTGGAGTGGCTATGATTTCATCACATAAAGATGTTTATCAACAAATCTATTCGTTTATTCTAGCGCAAACAAGACACTTTATCGTGGGAAAAGACGTGAGCACTAGCAGAAATTATTTCTTTAAACTGAAGAACAACACCTAACCCTAGTCCCATCCCTACTCAGTCGCGCATATGCAGCACATGTGTCAGCCGGGCTCCCGGTCTCACAGTGTGTGTGTGTGTGTGTGTGTGTCAGTGTGGGATGTGATAAATCAGCAGCTTCAGTTCTGGAAGTTTGTCACTGGATAACTAAAAAAAAAAAAAAAGCAAAAAAAAAGAAAAAAAAGCAGCAGTACAGAAAAAGGAAAGAAGATGAAAGTACTTCTGTGTGTGACACATTCCTATTAATTTCACTGGTTGGTTTAGGGCAAAACAGAGTTAATAGATATCTGATACCCTTAGTATAGCTGTCAGCTGTTTGAGAATGCAAAAGTGATTTTCTCAGTTGAAATATTTGCATAGAAGCTAGGTTGGCCGGGGCATACTGTCCTTGCTACCGACAGGTAATCGCCTCCACTGGGATGGGCATAGACATCTGTCTGTCTGTCTGTCTGTCTCTCTCTCTCTCTCAGCTTTGTGTATCCACAATAACCGCCTTTAAATACTTGAAAGAACTGATTTACACGTAATCATAAGTTCCATAAATTGAATGCTTCAGGACCTAACTGACTTTTCAAATGAGTATAGTAAAATTGTTATACAAAACCTTCAGTAAAGAAAAAAAAAATCAGAAAAAAATCACTGAATTGAAGGAAAGTGGATGGCAGTGAGTGCTTTCATGTTTGACACAGACATATTATTTAATTTCATTACTTGAGCAGGGCAAAACAAATGCAGAGCTAACACTACGGATATTGGATACACTGTTCAGCTGTTTGTTATCAACCACATTAATGCGAAAGTGATTTTCCACATAAAACATCCCTGTGTGTAGTGGGCAGAAGGGTGTGTGAGAGGATGGAGGGGGATGTTGGTGTTGGAGGGGCCCATTTCGTCCACAGCATCATAGAAGGTCATTTGATGGGAGAGACCTGGAGAGGGTTCACCGACGGAAATGCAAACAAAACAGTCAATAGAAGGTGACTGTGGTGCATGTTGTCAGTAACTGCTGAAATTCTAACTTTTGACAAATGCAAACAACAGAAATGTCACATGGAATACACGTTTCACGTGTATAGCAGCAGAGGATGAAATCTGTGTAATAAGTGTCCACCACCTACATAGAACTGAACACGGCAGTGCATACTCTTTGAAACTTCATTTCCGTGTTCCAGTGTCATTAAGTACTCTACAATCTTCTATGTTTGGTAAACTGTTTATGGTGAAATGAGTCTCAAAACCATTTATTATTGTAATAGGCTTATTGTATATGGATACATGTACATATGTACCACTGTTCTACATGTAGGTACCATAATTATGTACCACTGTTCTACATGCAGGTACCGTTTCCGTATCCACTGCCTTAGATCTGCCCTACTGACTTAAATTAGCACTTGTATTCGCATTGTGAGAACATGCAATGTCAAAGAAATTACTTCTAAGATATTGTTAGAGCCCAGGATAGTCAGCTTCTGCTGATCAAAAGATTTTAAAATGATAATAATGATTTATGTAGAGCGAATAGGCAGAAAAAGTATCATAATGATTTGTGATAGTACATGTAGCATGTCTGAAAAAAGGGAGATTTTATTCAGGCGACTCAGTATTAGAAAACAAATAGCAATGAAAAGTGAACTTACTTGAAAGGAATCAAATACATGTACATGGAGTACAGCAGAGTCAGACACAAACGCCATACTGTTTGTCCAACCAGAGAACAGTGCTATTTATTTTATTTTATTTTTTAAAATGATTTTTTAAAATTTTATTTTATTATATTTTATTATTATTTTAAATTTTATTATTTTATTTTATCATTTGTTATTTTATTTAATTTTTAAATTTCAGTTTTGTCATGAATGTTTTAAATGGGTTTGGATCTGTTAGTCGTTCAGGGAATAAATGCCTCATGTAAAATGTAAAGTCTCTACTTGCTTCCATGTGCAGACATATGTCAATGTGAAGTAAGGGGTTGTTGAGCAGCTTCTATTGACTCACCCAAAACCTTATGGGTTATGTTCTTCATAATTAAATTGTCAAAACACAATCCAGTATCCTACATTTTGACAGTGAGAACTGAAAAGTCCCTGACACTCCCTCACCTCCCCCCCCCCCCCCTACCACCACCACCACTACACACACACACACACACACACACACACACACACACAGAGTGTCCACTCATTATTTTTTTTTATTTTATTTTGTCAGGAATGTTTTAAATAGGTAAATCTTTGATAGCAGTAAGTCATTAAGGAAAACAGTGCTTCATGTAACATGTTTCAAAGACAATCACCAAACTTCTATTACTGTCTTCACTTGTTCCCATGTTCAGTCATGTGTCAATGTGAGGACAGGGGATTTAGAGCAATTCTTATTGACTCAGCTAGATCCTTGTGACTTGAGTTCTTCATAATCAATTTGTCAAAACACTATCCAGGATGCTAAATTTTGACAGTGAGAAATGAAAATTTACTGACTGCTCTTGTATAAGATTTGTACTGCTGGTTTCTTGTTAATGTTTTCATTACATAGTAAAAGAAGGTGATTGCAGTATTTCTATAGGCGGTGGTTAATTTCCCTTAAAAACCTGTGAAAGAATGACCCTCACCTATTTCGCCCCCTAGAGTCATGTATGTGATGGCAAAGAAGCCCATCATGATCATTGTCTTTACTGGACCAGACTGCTGCTACAACAGAACAGAAGGCTGACAAGGAGATTTGGCCTAGTGGTCATGACAGGTCCTGTCAGGTTTGGGACTTTTACATTCTAAAACAAAGTCCAAAATCAATGCTTCATTGTCCATGATGCCTGCCTCAACTTCATACCAACTTTATATCAAGTGTTTATGTTCAGGATCTGGGAGGGATGGTAGAAAGGAAACAAATAAATATACTTTGCAGAAAACGTGGTGGTGGTGGTGTACAAATGCCCACATGCCCCCCCCCCCCCCCCCCCCACACACACACACACACACTCGGTCAATCAATCAAGCAGTGAGGTGATATTTAGTGCAAAAAAAAAAAAAAAAAAAAAAAATTAAAATCGTCAAGTCAGAGCATACTTTTAGTGATCTAGGTGACTGACAACGACTGGTGTACTTTCAGGAAATAAAACTGACTGGTTGGGTTGCAACACCGTAATTTGACCACTCGATGAAATAGAAAAACTAGAGAGGCAAAAGCCTCCACGGCTCCCTTGTGACAGGGGTCAAGGTCATTCAAAAGAGTATGTTTGTAAAATTCTATCACTATCTATCATCAAGCCAAGTAAGGTGTCTCTGGTGTTCTTAGTTCCTGGCAATATTTCACTTTTTCCACAAAACTGACTATATGGCCTTGACCTTGGGTCAAAGTCATTCAAATAAGATATCAATGTCTATCATTACACCAAGTTGGATGCCTCTAGTATTTGTAGTTTCTCCAAAAACAGTAGTATTGAAATTCACAACAGACAGCTTTTATGACCTTGACCTTGAGTCAAGGTCATTCAAAATGATATATTTTGAAAGGTCTTATGGTTGTCTATCAGCATGCCAAGTTTGGTGCCTGTGCTGTTTGTAGATTCTGAGAAAATGCCAATGTTAAGGTTTTCTATGGAAATGTGGAAAATAGCTTGTCTGGCCTTGACCTTCACACAAGGCCATTAAATACATGTATATCTGTAAAGTTCTTATCAATGTCTATCATCATGCAAAGTTGAAAACCTCTGGTATTTGTAGACTCCAAGAAAATGCCCATGTAAAATTTTCAAACAGACAGCTTTAGTGACCTTGACCTTGAGTCAAGGTCATTCAAAATGATCTATTTTGAAAGGTCTTATGGCTGTCTATCGGCATGCCAAGTTTGGTGACTCTGCTGTTTGTAGATTCTTAGAAAATGCCAATGTTAAGGTTTACTGCGGACACACAGACAGACAGACAGACACACACACACACACACACACACACACACACACAGACGACGGAGGGTTATAACATAGACTCCCATTGTTACACAAGGGAGCCAAAAAAGAAGTCATTTTATTTTCAACATCTGGTTGGGAATATAGTATCTGCCGTGTGCGCTGTCCTCCCCTTTCCTACCTTCCCGTGAGGAAAGGAACTCAAGAAACCTAACGATGGAGTGCACGCTAATTGAGAGTAAAACTGATTCGGGACAGTCGGCTCAGTTTGTGGCGTTCTTTCAGTACGAGTATCATACATGGACGCGTCGTGCCCCACAGCAGTAAGTCAAACCTGAGATATACGCTTTTTTCAGGGGAAAAAATAATAATGCCAAGTGGTTTTATTACCGTTAGACCTACTGGAGTAAAACTGGTTTGGAATTCGCGTGGATTCACCACGTTTTTACAAAGTTGAAACCCCCATGGATTGCGGAGCCCACCGTATAGCCGCCATCTTGTTTCTAATGTCAACATGTAAATCCGATCGTCTTTGAGCATTAATTGTTCAATATATTTACTTCTGAGTATTAACTATGAAACTTTTTATTCCAAAAACGCGTGAAGTTGCTACAAATCTGAAAAATACTCAGTTTGGGTGGATTTATTTACAAAATCTGCGACCAGCGATACGTTCTTTCCATCAAGAGCTCCAGTAAGGGAGGCAATTTGTGACTGGTTCCCGACCGCTCGACTCTCCAAAAATCCTTTTCTTACATATTTTGTCCAGCCTGACCACATTTCTTATACTCAGATTTATAAACACTAGGTACTTCTAATTTCTTCGGAACCCTCCATCCTTTGTTAGTCACTTGACGGATCACGTATCACTCCACCGATTGCGTTTTCCGCTCTACTATCTGGCGTTTAAAGGCGTAATATTTACCTAAACCACTCCATTTTTTGGACATAGATAGCATGAATACGGACTCTCAACTAAATGAATTTTGGAGGCTGTCGCTTCTATACTTTTGGCGTAAGCCGTACCTGATGAAAGTGCTGGTGAACACACTTTAGATCTCAAAATCGCTCCTACTATACATAGATAATGAGCCTGGGGTGCCATAAAAAATATGCAAAAAAAAAAAGAAAAATTCACTGCAGCCGTTATCGTCAGTTGACTCGAAAATTTGTACTCACAGCACATTTCCTCTACAAGCCACACGCCTCACAAACATCGAAAAAGAGACGCACGCGCACTGACGTAAAGTAAGTGCGTCATGTTTGATTGTCGTGATGCTGTTTTTTATGTTGTTTCCATAGTAATGGAAACAACATAATAGGACGGGCTAAAATTTCCACGTTCATAGGCAAGCATCTGTGGTACAAACGCACGTCACTGCCGATCTCCCGCAGAGACGATTTTGCAAGTGTAACTCTGACAATGACGTAAGAAAACTTGCGTCATCGATGCTGACGCGTATGGTGTTCCGAACGCACTTCTCCTCCTCAGTGAGTGCCGTCTGTGTGGATGTGCGTGTGTGTGTGTGTGTGTGTGTGTGTGTGTGTGTGTGTGAATTGTGTCCGGGCCCGTTTCTTCGAAAATACTCAACCGAATGGCTTCAAATGTGGGGTATCCAAATATATCAAAATGTTACATTAGACGATTCAAGCGTGTGATGACTGCTTAAGTGATTTGGGAGTTATCGCCCTTTTGAGACAAGTTGGTTGTCTTTCGTGTACAGGCGTAATATTTATTTAAATCACTCAATTTTTTGGCAGTAGATAGCTTGAATACGGACTCTGAACGGAGTCACTACTAGAAAATGGTCGCTCTTATAGTTTTCATGTAAACCGAGCCTGAGCTGACATTGCATGTGAATCCAGTTCAGATGCCTATTTCTCCGAAAATACTGAACCGATCGATTTCAAATTTGGGGTTTCTAAATGAATCAAGATTGTTGAATAGAAGGCCCGATCCAGGTACGATTGCACACATGATTTGCGAGTTATCGCCCTTTTCAGAAAAAGTGGCTTTCTGGCGTTTAAAGGCGTAATATTTACCTAAACCACTCCATTTTTTGGACATAGATAGCATGAATACGGACTCTTAACTAAGTGAATTTTGGAGGCTGTCGCTTTTATACTTTTGGCGTAAGCCGTACCTGATGAAAGTGCTGGTGAACACACTTTAGATCTCAAAATCGCTCCTACTATACATAGATAATGAGCCTGGGGTGCCATAAAAAAATATACAAAAAAAATAGAAAAATTCACTGCAGCCGTTATCGTCAGTTGACCCGAAAATTTGTACTCACAGCACATTTCCTCTACAAGCCACACGCCTCACAAACATCGAAGAAGAGACGCACGCGCACCGACGTAAAGTAAGTGCGTCATGTTTGATTGACGTGATGCTGTTTTTTCTTGGGGGTGTCTCGCCACTTTCTTTCCGAATTCCTCTGTTTGGAGACGTGGTGTATTTTACTTCTACTGTGTCGCCATCTTCGTGCAATCGCAGAGAAGACACGGGATACAACAGAATACAACTCCAATACTTTATGAACAGAATATGCACGGAGAACAAATTCATGAAAGAAGAAGAACCCAGAACGCTGTGCAGGGCTGCTTACGTACTGAACAGGTCAGATCTAGAACATTTCTCAACTTACTGGAAGGTTCGATATCTTTCCAAGGTGACGTAATCTACTGACGTTACTGCGACAGCATGTTCTGGGATGGTCTAGAAATTATTTTGCATCGAAATGCAGTATCTTTTCGCGATCTCTACAACTTGACATGTGGAAAGCGGGAATTTCAGTGGGTTTCGTTTTTGCCACTGACTCACACTCAGAAGCATAATGCAAAGATCTTGGAAACATAAAGATAGTTCACTTACCTCCCTTTGAGGGACAACGCGTACGAGTTGCAGATCTACGCAGTATGGCAGAAAGCCAGAAACCACGCGTGCAGTGGTGTGCAGCGCCGAATTGCTGTCAGAAGCGAACACCAGGAACGGGAAAACCTTTCTGTAGATTTCCCCCCTTGAAAAATAGAGGTAGGTATGCCTACGATATCGAAGTTGGAGCCAAGATCGGTATCGAAGTTGGAGCCAAGATTATGTTTTCTCCCAAACATAACACATAGCATCACACGTGAAAACCAAAATCGCCGCATCCACGACGTGTGACTGGCGTAAATTTAGTATAAAATCCGCATGCTTGTAAAAAGTCTGTTTGTTTGACCCAACCCTACACTAGCCGCCGTAAAACATTTTAACAAAATAAACGGCAAAAACGAACATGTCAGCGACTGACAGGTGGTCTCCCCCCATATATTTCGCATGTGTTTTAGGCCTATGGAAAACATAAGACAGTACTCTCAAAGTTCCGGAGGACGAACGAAAGATCTAGTTTGGCTTTCACTGCTGTACGTAGGCTACGCAGTGCATTTCGTTCGATGTGTTCAAGTAAAACTAGTACGGAACACAGAAAGATCGAATGTGCGAGAGATCCAAAGATGGACGCATCCGCTGAATACTTCCTGCTAACTCAGCATTAATCATATCTGCGACCGACGATCCAGTAGATTCTATGTTGTGATATGGTTTTACAATGGTTAGAATGAAGTTCAGCCGGATGATTTTGTTCTCTGTGTGTGTGTGTGTGTGTGTGTGTGTGTGTGTGTATCAGTGCAACGTGCCGCTAGCACAGTTCAAGTCAACGTTATTTGTAAAGTTTAAAAAAAAAAAAAAACACCACCGCCAACAAAACAACAAAAACAACACCAAAACCTGATGTCTGCGCCTGCCACGTGTGTTTACTGCTGTTTGTTTACACTGCATGCAAACCTCTTGATTTTTAAGAAAAGAGTTCTGTACATACCTACAGATTTCCCCCCAACAGTATGTGAACTGGAACAAGTGCCGATGAACGTACCTGCCGCCGTATGAGTGACAACTCTGTGTGTGTGTGTGTGTGTGTGTGTGTGTGTATGTGTGTGTGTGTGTGTGTGTGTGTTCTGAATTTAGATGCAGGTAGACGCTAGCACAATTTAAGTCACCGTGATTTGTAAAGTTGTCAGGGGAAAAAAAATTACGCTGTATCTGCGTCAGCCGCGTGTGTTTACTGTTTGTTTACACTGCATGCACGCGTACCACTTGAGGTCTTTTTTTTTTTTGACAAGAAAAAAAAAAAAAAAATGTTTGTTTTTCAACAGGAATACCAAAAGAAGTATTTCCCCGTTTATATTTGTCTGTTATTTGAACAATTCGGCGCAGAACACAATTGCATGCCCGGCTTTTGTGATCGCTTTCCACTTTCCGCCATGCTGTCACTATTGGGGCCAGATCTAGGATGCGCGCTAATGCGGGCAGACAACTCTTCGCGTTGTCCCGCTATATGTCTCTCTTACGAGGGCAGGAGTGACGCGTCTTTCTGATTCCAAGGTCTTTGCATAATGTGTGTGTGTGTGTGTGTAGGGGGGGAGGGGGTGCATGCGTGCGCGCGCAAGCGCGCGTCTAAGGCGAGAGAGAGAGAGAGAGTCTCTTCTCCGATACCAGTAAGCAATCGTCTGTCAGTCAGGTCTGCGGGAAGTAACTCTGTCAAAGGGGAACGACTTTATTACAAGAATTCATTCACCCATGTAGAACCTCGCATACGCCAAAAAGTTTGTGACGTCAACCCGCTAGGCGAGCTCACACGACGTCATGTGTTTGGGTTTTTGCAAGTGCATAGAGGCACGATAAGGGTTTTCAGTACTTTCTTTATGTCAGCATGCTTGATGTCAGAGAGCTTGCGTTCCGGCGTGTGCGCGCGGGCTGCATACATGACACAACGACTACGACTGTGACTACAGCAGGTCATTGAATGGAAACAACATATTGGGCTGGTGGCCATCTTGTTCTTGGGGATGTCTCGCCACTTTCTTTCCGAATTCCTCTGTTTGGAGACGTGGTGTCGCCATCTTCGTGCAATCGCAGAGAAGACACGGGATACAACAGAATACAACTCCAATACTTTATGAACAGAATATGCACGGAGAATAAATTCATGAAAGAAGAAGAACCCAGAACGCTGTGCAGGGCTGCTTACGTACTGAACAGGTCAGATCCATCGCAGAAAAGGCACGCGCGCACTGACGCAAAAGGCAGTATCAGCGTCATTTTTCCGACGTCATGTTTGATTGACGTGATACTGGCATTTCTTGGGGATGTGTCGCCACTTTTTGGACGTTCTCTATGTGTAGACGGGGAAAGCGGGAGTTTCATTGATGTAGTGTCAGTGCTTTGTTTTTCCCACTGACTCTCACTCAATAGCATAGTAGAGTGAGAGAACACCACATAGGTCTCAATGGAGCACAAACGCGGCTCGCGCGAGTCTGTGTGTGTGTGTGTGCGTGTGCGCGTGCGTGCGTGCGTGTGAGTGTGTGCGCGCGCGCGTGTGTATGTCTGACATAACACATAGTTAGAAAACGTTCGCCGCGCAGACTTGTCTGTTAAACATATTGGGTCGGTATTAATTCGATCTTTACACTGCGCACGCAGCAGCAACACTTCAATTTTCATGGGCCTGCTTTCATTGCAAGAACTGTATCAAAGTTATTACGCCAAATGTATTATGCGTCATCCCAGTGAGGAAAAACGTCATAGATTTCAAAGAATACAACTTGACGTCTCTCTTCCAAAAACAAGATTGGGGTGACAGCCCGGTCAGTTGTTTCCATTCAGAGAGAGAGAGAGAGTGTGTGTGTGTGTGTGTGTGTGTGTGTGTGTGTGTGTGTGTGTGTGTGTGTGTGTGTGTGTGGATACATGGCATTACAAAAGAACGACCGTGACGATAGCAGGTGATCAAATGGAAACAACATATTGGGCTGGTGGCCATCTTGTTGTTATTGTTGCCGGTTCTCCCCTCTCCAAGTTCTACCAATGACACTAGATCCGCTACGACCTCGACCGATTAGCCACGTGACTGGGGGTGGGGCCGGGTGGGGGAAGAAGGGAGAGAGAGAGAGAGGGAGGCAGAGAGAGAGGGTGGGTGGGTGGGTGTTTTGGAGTTTAGCGTCCTTTTCCCCCACATAAGGGTGATATTAAAGACGGGGCAACGAGAAAAAGGCCAGCACAAATATTTGGCCCCAGCGGCCGGGATTCGAACTCTCGGCCCAAGCATTGAAAGTCCAACGCTCTACCATTCGGCCACCCTGGCTCCCCAGAGAGAGAGAGAGAGAGAGAGAGACGTAGTTCCGTGAACTAAACATTTGACGTCAGCCTCAGGCAGGTCGTCATACAGAGAGAGAGAGATGACGTCAATTCCGTGAAGTAAACTTTTGACGTCAGCCTCTAGCACTGAGATCGTCTGAGGTCAGTGAGGGTGCTTGTTCATGTCTTGTGATTTCCCTATTGGCTTTGTGACTTCTCCGACTGAATTATTTTTCACATGAAATCTGGAAGATGTAGAGGGCTGATGAAATGTCGGAAGCAGTGACGATACTTGCAGATTTTGTCTGTGAACATTTGACGTCAGCCTCACGCTGCTCGTCTGACAGATGATACTTCTACATATCTTGTGATTTCCTTGTTGCTTTTGTGACTTCCGTGACTGAATTAATTTTGACATAAAATCTGGAAGATCTAGAGAGCTGATGAAACGTGGACTTAAGTGCCTTGGATTGTACTTACGAAATTGCAAAATTGGAACTTTTTTGACCGGCGCTTCTCGCAGAAACGTGAAAAAAATGTGTTTATCTAAAAGCTCTGCTATTCTTAATACTAAAGCTATAATAGTGCAGTAGTTCATGTCATATGTGCAGTTGGCACAAGTGACAAAAATACCGGAATGGACCGGCCCCCGTAGTGTAGTGGTTAGCGCTTCGGACCATGGACCGGGAGACCCGGGTTCGAGTCCCAGCCGAGACAAGCGGGATTTTTCCTACCTAGGTCGGCTCCTACCCAGAGCGGGTGTGCTATGGGCCCGATGGGGAGGCTGTTGCCACACAGCCGAGATTCACCCACTTCACGGGTGCGACTTTGGGGGTGCTTCCCTTTGTATGACACGTCGTATGATGTGGATGATTACACGGCCGTAGTTCCCGGGCCTGGTTAATGCCGGGATATTTATGACAGGAAGCGTGGAATGCGCCCCTGTCCTGCAGTCCCAAACCACATGGACCTCCATAGCATCATCTTACTATCATCCTCATCTCCATCATCATGCATAATAAAAATTGTCCTGGTTTCCGAGTCCTCCGTGGGTTCCACCCATGACCTGGGAGGAACACCACTGGAGCTGGCAAAGAGTTGGGACAGCAAAAAAAAATAATAATAAAAATAAAAAAATACCGGAATGATGAGTAATTTGAAGGAGTCTTTTCATAGATATTTGGCCTTATATGCAAACCACCCCTACCTCGGAAATATTTTTCTTACACAAAACCTGTCAGAGCTACAGAGCTGTGCTACGAAAACAGGCAGTACAATTGGATGATCTTCCCAATTTCAGAAAATGAAGCCATTTGAACATTTTTTGCGAAAAAATTCGTAACATGACCGATTTTTTTTTTTTTTAAATCGGCGATAACTCTTCTAAAAATGCATTAGGCTAAAAATCGTGAAAGGTAGGTCTGGAGAAGGTGAATTCCCATTTTATCTAAAAGTAAAAAAGCCTCCAACGAGGTGGGTTAGGAGATAGCCATCATTACATCCGTCCACACACACACACACACACACACACACACACACACACACACACACACACACACGTCTCACAACTCCCGCCAAAAAGAACGCAGCAGCATAGTGTGCACGTAAGGTGTCTATGACGCAGATTTCGTTACGTCACTGTGTGCGTGAAAGTAAGTATTGTGTGGAGAAACGTCACAGTCTTGTTTTGTATCACTGAAACTTGCTGCTGCGCGTTGCAAAATCTGCCCCGTCTCATAAAGTTGTTTCTCTATAGAGAAACAACTTAAACACGCTGTGTACACTGTGGCCGTCATATCTGGCTACTTGGTAACCTACCCCCGTAGCAGTTAATGCTCTGTTTAATTAGAAAAAGGTAATTTAAGTCACCTATTTCAAGCAGTGAAGAGTTCATGAAATCTGATGTGGGATGCACGTTTTCCTTCTTCTGGAATCACTCTACCTTTTCCAATATGTAAAACAATGACAAGTTAAAACTGGTGGCTGCTAGCAGCAAAATATAAACCTACCCCCCACGCAGCATGTAATGAAGGAAATGGAAAAAAAATGGGTAAAAATAATGACCGCTGTAAAGAAGACGTGCTTGTTTAGATTTACGGATCTTTCTTTATACGACTAGTCATTGTCTTTTCCACCAAGACACATGTATAAAAAGAAATTGCATCAAGTGTAGCAATTATGGCAGGTTCTTATGGTAAGCACCGCTTTCAGCCCATATAGGGAACTGATAGCTTCAATTAACGGCCATCTATAAGCAATGAATCTCTCATACAAGTTCTGGAAGATAATTCTGAAAAACCGAGCATGTGCCCGAATATTTGCATCATATTATACTGGTTTTCGCAGAAACACCTTATCACAGCAACCAATCAAGTGTCCCTACTCCCATTATTACGCATATTCAGCCATTATTAAACAGGTTGCACTTTCGTTGGCTGTTTGTGACAAAAGTACAAAACCGATTTCAATGAACTTTTGATATGACACAACTGGGATACTATTCTTGAGTGTGCACTGCTCTTTGAGAAAAACCGTTCACTACTCACAGCGCAGCAACTACTTTAGTAAGTACACCCCCAAAATATCGCTACCGAAAAACGTGCTCACTTGGATATCATATTTCATACGTACGTGCACATGCGGTGACAAGGGAACTTCACAACACCAAAGAAGTGTTTCCTGACTAAATTGTTCAATGTTCCTAAATGTTTTCCGCGATACATGTCACCTGCAGTGGCCTGATAAGTGCACAAGCATCAAATACCGCCGTTTTATAGGGTCCTTTGAATCAACGGCCAAACTGATGGCCGCAATTTTCCAGGAAGCATCATTCTGGTTGGGGTAAAATTTCAGTATGTCAACAATGCATGTCTTGTCTAACAGTGACCGTATTTAGAGCGGAGTTCTGCGATTTCTGTACCCGCAAACACGCATACTTTGTGCACACCCTCAAAAGCCCATTTATAGGGCTCATATAGTGAAAATGGCAAGATAAACGGTCGTTTTTAACGGTGACCCGGTCGGAGAAAACATTCACGGAGACCACCGCAGCATTAGGGGCCTGTGCTCTACTGATTTCTGTAATAAAAGGTTAGGATCAAATTTGTTCTACCTTCCGCTATATAAAAAGCCTAATTAGACTAGCCTAATTGCATGGGGCTGCTTTCATTACAAGAATTGTATCAAAGTGATTACGTCAAATGTATTACGCGTCATCCCAGTGAGGAAAAACGTCATAGATTTCTAAGAAAACAACTTCACGTCTCTCTTACACAAGATGGGTCTGCCAAGACCGGTCAGTTGTTTCCATTCAGAGAGAGAGAGAGAGAGTGTGTGTGTGTGTGTGTGTGTGTGTGTGTGTGTGTGTGTGTGTGTGTGTGTGTGTCCTCCCGCATTACAAAAGAATGACCGTGACGTGACGATAGCAGGTGATTAAATGGAAACAAAGTATTGGGCTGGTGTCCATCTTGTTCCTATTCTAATGTTTTGGAGGCCGCCTAGTGGCTACATTTAGAATTCTGTCCAACTGAAAAAAAAATGTTTATAATCTGAGCATACTATGACGCACAGGAAAAGTGAGAACAATGAAATTATGGTAGAGATACTCCAAAATTTGAACCTCCGCAAATGCCTCTTCGTGTAATTTGAAGCTCCCAAATCGCGAGTTTGGTATTTTCCAGTGTCGATTACTCAAATTGTAATCATCGGAGACCCGATCTCTGAATTCTGTCGCGTGTTTTTTTGTTGTTGTTGTTTTTTTGTTTTTTTCCCGCGAAGTCACAACGAAAGCGTCATGCTGCCTATACCTACCTTTAGATCTTCCGGATTTTGGGTTAAAAATTAATTCACTCACGGTAGTCACAACAGTAACAGGGAAATCACAAGATATGAACAAGCATCCTCTGTCAGACGACCTGCGTGAGGCTGACGTCAAATGTTTAGTTCACAGACAAAATGTGTAAATATCGTCACTGCCTCTGACATTTTACCAGCCATCTAGAGCTTGCAGATTTTAGGTAAAAACTAATTCATGCAGACATTTACCAGACAAACTAAGCGTGGATGCGCAAAAGCCAAAATTGGCCGGTAGGAACGACTAACCTATGAGATCTGTGCAAGATTCGTCTGCAGCATTATACATACATACTATACATACATACATACAAAATCCTAAGTACATGCATTTATCATAGGTATATGCACAAAGTCAAAGGTGCATGTACCAAATCATCGGCACACGGACAAAATAGAGATAATCATTACAAAGTCGACGGTACGTACATTAATCATTATTACAAAATCATAAGTACACTAATCATGCGCATGATCAAGGGTACACAATCAAAATCATCTGTGTACACACAGAAATCATACAAGTCATCACTACATGCGCAGATCACACTACTGACAAGTTATCGCTACGTTATATCTCAGGTCTGAAACTCCAGCAGTGCTTGTCTAACGTTACATTTCAGGTCTGAATCTCCAGCAGTGCGTGTCTAACGATGTCAGTGTGTGTCTATATTTCAGGTCTGAATCTCCAGCAGTGCGTGTCTAACGATGTCAGTGTGTGTCTATATTTCAGGTCTGAATCTCCAGCAGTGCGTGTCTAACGATGTCAGTGTGTGTCTATATTTCAGGTCTGAATCTCCAGCAGTGCGTGTCTAACGATGTCAGTGTGTGTCTATATTTTAGGTCTGAATCTCCAGCAGTGTGTGTCTAACGTTATCGAGGTGGATGAGACGTCGTCCAGTAATGTCGTCACATGTCGGGGAGCCGGACAGAATGAGGGCATCACGTGGAGATACACCGCCTCTAGCGGGGCCACCACCACAGTATCAACATGCCGACCGTCTGGATCGTGCACCAGTAGTAATCCCCTCTTCTCCACCACGCGGTCCCCGTCCAGCACGTCCAGTCAGCTGACCTTCAAGCTGGACATCAAAACCTACAGATCTCAATACGGCAGCTTGACATTGATGTGTGATACACCAAGTCAGGACCAGGTCTCCTGTCAACTCGATGTTGTCTGTAAGTAATTTTTGGCCCAATTGTGTTACAAATTGAGTCTATGTATTAACTCTCCATCGTCTGTCTGTCTATATATCTGTCTGAGTGAGTGAGCTTTTATGGCTTACGCCTCGCAAGCCACAAAGACTAATTCGCGGCTAAGTGTGCCTGCACCACGTGAAAAAAAAAATGTAACGCTGCGCAGCTGATGCAAACTGGTGTACGGGGCAGTATAAACGAAGGTCATGCAGGGGACGCTGCAGCTTCATGCTGATTTATCGAACTCCCGATTTAAAAAAAAAGCCTAGAAAACAAATAGTAATTACAACTAGGTAAAAAAAAACATAAATGCTAACTATAAATATACAGTAAATATTGCAAGTTATCATCTCATAATTATGCGCAATAAACCAGTTTGCAACATTACTTTTTCCTAACCACTGGTAGTGCAGACGTGAGTGAGGGGTTAAAACAGAAGAGCTATAGATGAAAGGGCCGAACTTAGAAATCGGATGAGAGATGAGAGGAAGGACAGATCGGCCAAATTCGGGATGTTTCAAAGAGAAATAGACAAGCGAATGGGCTGTTGAGCGATAGACCGAGAGCGGTAGAAAAGAAACTTCCTTAGTTGCCAATGAATCAAAATACTCGTCGGTAAACAACAGCTTCTTAGGGAATCAACAATAGTTAATTCGTGAGGAGGGATCGTTCAGACGTAGTCGTAACATCTAACATAATACTGTAGTAACTGTGTATTGCGTGGGCGCTTTACCCAATTTCTTGAACTGGCTAAAAGAGCCGCGAGCTGAATCCAACCCGCATGCTCACGTGAATCACACACACATTACATCCACGTGGTTTGAAGGACCAGCTCAGCTATTGAAGTTTCGGAATTTAGATTTGCATTCATTTTTAAACAAAGTGGGCTGAACATTTCCAAAGTAGATGGGTGAGGAAGCCCGGAGAGAATCCCAACGATCGGCCCGAGTGAACGGTACCACGTGCTCGAAGAAAAAGAACATGACTACTCGAATCTTCTTCTTCTTTCATTAGTTTCTACTGATGCAGGTCGCCGACATTAATTTTATCGCCATTTAGTTCCGATGCTACGTTCACCTGGTGTGAAGAGTTTGTGATTCACAGCCGAATACCGCCGGACGCTCATGCTTAGTTCAGTGGTCAAGCCGACGAGACGAGCGTACATCCCATCATTAGGTTAGGAATATTACGGAACAACGTAGAATAAATTTGATACAAACTTTTTATTAAAGAAAATAGTAGAGCACAGGCTCCTAATGCAGTGGTGGTCTCCGGGAGTTTGTTTTCTCTCTCTCTCTCTCTCTCTCTCCGTACGCGTCACCTTTGAAAACAACTGATCATCTTTCCGTTCTCACAACATGAGCCCTACAAATGGGCTTTTAGGGCATGCACACAGTTTTCGGGTGCAGCGATGCCCAGAACTCTGTTCTAAGTACTGTAATTGTTAGACGCATTGTTGACGTACCGAAATTTCATCCCAAAAGGAATGTAGGCTAGGATAATTAGGCTTTTTATATAGGGGGACCGTAGAACAAATTTGATCCTATTTTTTAAACAGAAATCAGTAGTGTGCAGGCCCTTAATGCTGTGGTGGTCTCCCTGAATTTTGTCTCCGTCCACGTCACCGTTAAAAAATGACCGTTTATCCTGCCATTTTCACTATTATATGAGCTATATAAATGGGCTTCTTAGGGTATGCACAAAGTATGCGTGTTTGCGGGTACAGAACTGCGCAGACCTCCGCTCTAAATACTGTTACTGTTAGACAAGACACGCTGTCGTGACATACTGAAATTTCATTCCAATCAGAATGACGCTTCCTGGATAATTTCGGCCATTAGTTCGACAGTTGATTCAAAGGACCCTGTAAACCGGATGTATTTGATGCTTGTGCACTTAGCAGGTCACATGTATCGCAGAAAACATTTACAAACATTGAACAGTTGAGTCAGAAAACGCTTCTTTGGTGTTGTGAGGTTCCCTTGTCGTCTCATGTGCAGGTAAGTATGAAATATGATAGTCAAGTGAGCACTTTTTTCGGAAGGGATATTTTGGGGGTGACCCATTTGGAGACCCTTTTGAAGTTGTGAATACTCTGCCATCATATACATGTATAAATAAATGTGGAAATGTTAGTGTTTCTTCCTCTTGCATTCTGTGTGTGTGTGTGTGTGTGTGTGTGTGTGTAAAAAAAAGGTGAACAGACCTATATCAAATCTTTCTTTGTCTTGCAATACATAGCAGTCAGCAGTTTTGTTTGTTTGTTTGTTTGTTTGTTTTTAACCGCATGGTTTCAGCAGATGGCAGGTGTCACACACGCACTCACACAGCACGCTCCCGGATGGAAAACATTCACTCAAACAGCGATTGTTCTAATTACTAGTTTATAAGACAGACAATCACAACAATAGACAACACAAACAACAGCGCGCAACAGAAGTGACAGTTCGTCCACACGACGGGAGAGAGAGAGAGAGAGAGAGAGTCTTAACACGAGGCTAGCTAGGAGCCTGGCAGCGGCGTAACACAGACACAAGGGCACGGGGGATGGGCCAAGGAACGTCACCGCCCTGGTAAAGTGCCGGGAGTCCGCGCAGCTGCTGCTGTCCTCTGGACGTCTCGCTAGGCTAGGAGCGGGTAATCTCCGAAGCCACGGGCGGTCAGCCGGAGCCGGTGTAGCGCTGCTGTCCTCTGGACGTCTCGCTAGGCTGGGAGCGGTGTAGCCTCCGAAGCCGCAGACGAAGGTCAGCCGGAGCTTGCGTTGCCCTGGCGTCCACGGGATGGTCGCGCTCCAGCAGTCAGTCTCGCTCACAGGCCGAGGTGCGCAGGAAGGAGCACAACAGAAAGAAAGAGAAGAGGCCTGGGTGGCCAACTTCAGTCCAGCGGTCACCACACTAGGTCGCAACCTACCCCGCCCCATAGTGCTAGGCGTTTGCCAGTCCCGTAACTTAGCCCCGGACGTAACATTACCCAGTTACTAAAATAAGTCCTAACGACAATACAACTTAACTAAACAAACTAATTAGACAATACGACAGGACAAGACAAAAACCTTATATACTTCCCTAACCATATAAGACAAGACAAACACGCTACACACAGTGCACGTATCAGCGGGTAAAGCAATCCAACCCTCCTCAGACCATCGGCCAGCCCCACACAGACGCCCACCCTCCCCACGCTCAATCAACGCGGAATGAATGCGACCGACCAAGGAGTAAGCGGTACCAACTTACCCGTCTGGCCTCACGAAACCCAGCAACAGTGGTCCAACTGCACTATGCTGCAACGACCGGGCGACGGTCAACAACGTTTGCCAACGAAGGCAACGTTAGAGCGACGAGCTCTTACAAGTAACGTCCTTCTAGACCAAGGGTGAATGGCGAAATGCGCTCGGTAGTGAACCGGACGTGCGTTTTACAGACCGAGGCGAGCTAGAATAGCGAGACGAGCGGACTACGAAACGGTCACAGCCGGAAGCTAGCTGTATCTACCCATTTCAAGATGGCGGAAGATTGTGTGCGACGCGCGTTGACATGTGTACCACACCGGTATCGACTCGATTACATTGTTATTCAAAGCTTCATTCGCAAGAAAGTCAACAATACAGACAAAAAGTAAAAAGAACAACACATATATTTCTGCAGACGCCTCCATCTTGATTCGTTCACCACAAAATTGAAAATAAAAAAACTGCCATCATCGAGTCGCACCATGCGTACAGCCGCCATCTTGTCTAGCAAATGTAGCACCTCCTGCGAGGGTATAACTTTCCTCGGCTAGGGGCTAAGTCGCCTTGACCTATAAAACGCCTAGCTGCTCGCCCGCTACGTAGGGGCTTGTTTTCCTCGCTCTATAAAACGCGCCACGGGATTACGGGCTAGGTCTGAGTTGTGCACGGAACATACGGGACGGTATGACCCCACTAAAGACACGAGATACTGGAGCAACTCGCAGGACAAACACGTGCACGCATAAACAACACAACACAGGTTCAACATACAGCAGACTCCGCCGCAGCGAAACTTTATTCACGGGAACGAATAGACGGGTCGTGACAGCAGGTAGCCTGGCACTGGTGATGTGCGGCTGCAGTGCGCGGCATGTCGCTCGGCGCACTTGGGCTGCCGGACAGGACAAACAGCTTAATCATATCTAAAAACCAATCGGCAAGCCATTCCGACATCTAAGATGCCACAAACGTCGATTTATGTCTCGGACCCTTGTTTTTCATGCACAAAGTCAAACAGATAGACGCGCACAAAACAGATCCAATAGAGGGACGTTACGTAGTAGAGCGGAAAACGCAATCGGTGGAGTGATACGTGATCCGTGAGATGACTAACAAAGGATGGAGGGTTCCGAAGAAATTAGAAGTACCTAGTGTTTATAAATCTGAGTATAAGAAATGTGGTCAGGCTGGACAAAATATGTGAGAAAAGGATTTTTGGAGAGTCGAGTGGTCGGGGACATGAACTACGCAGGTACACGTATATCGCGTAACATACATAGCGTTTTTCTCCAAATTTGCATCTATGGTACGTAGCCTCACTGACGGTGAAGACTTATTCTAGCTGTAGGGAGTACTGAGGGAAAAAAAACTAAAAAAAAACAAAAAAAAACAGATTCTTGTTACGTGGTGAATGTTTTGCAAGAGCCCGTCGTCTTACCGAGGAATACGGTGACACAGGCCTACACTCTTCACGTAGCGAGTTCTTATATTGACTGATGAAGAAGTCTCATTCACTCACTCACAAAAAGACTCGTGAGCGCATAGAAAAGTTATAGCTGTGTGGAGTTTATTACAGCATCTCTCTGGTGTCACACTGCACTCTCAAGCTTCGCACATCTGAGCTTCCCTCGTGCACACCCACACACAAACATCTCAGGGTCTTATAATAATGCAGTCATAACGTTTAAAAAGTCAGAACGTAAATCACCTCATTACTATTTTAAAACTGAGAAGAATCCAGAATTATCGAGTACACTCCCGCCGAATCTAGGCGCGTTATATAACACCTTCTAATCGTAAACAAGTCATAACAAAGCGATTTGCACGAGATTTCCGGGAGACTCAGGCCTTCACCCTAAACGCATATCACCTCCCGCGGCAAGATTACCTACAATCAAAACAAGGTCGCTACTTCTAGAATTTTCGTGAAAAAAGAGAAACTTCTAGAACACGAAAAAGAGATCTACATTCTTAAAACACAATAAAACGAACTAAACGAGGAAACTTCTCTGTTCCACTCAACCTTCTTAAAAAAACAACCCAATACAGCTGTTATCTTTCAGCATACAAACAAAACACAAGCAAAACACACAGCCACACTCGTAACACTATCCCCCTTTTCAGGAATGATATTTTCCATATAGATTTTTCTCCTAAAAACAAAGAAAAGTACGATAGTAGCTGTGTATCCTTATACGAAATAACAACTGCATAAAATTCTACTGAAACAACAAGGAGGAACGGCCCCGTCCTACAAAGTTGTTTCTCCAAACTTCATTTTATTTTGTCTGTTTTGTTGTTATTGTTGCCGTTTCTTCCCTTTCCAAGTTCTACCAATGACACTAGATCCTCTACGACCTCGACCGATTAGCCACGTGACTAGGGGTGGGGCCGGTTGGGGTTGGGGGGGAGAGAGAGACAGAGAGAGAGCGTGGGTGGGTTGGTGTTTAGGAGTTTAACGTCCTTTTCCACCACATAAGGGTGATATCAAAGACGGGGCAACGAGAAAAAGGCCAGCACAAATATTTGGCCCCAGCCGGGATTCGAACTCTCGACCCGAGCATTGAAAGTCCAACGCTCTACCATTCGGCCACCCTGGCTCCCCAGAGAGAGAGAGAGAGAGAGAGATGGGTCAGTTCCGTGAACTAAACATTTGACGTCAGCCTCAGGCAGGTCATCATACAGAGAGAGAGAGAGAGAGAGAGAGAGAGAGAGAGAGAGATGACGTCAATTCCGTGAACTAAACATTTTGACGTCAGCCTCTAGCACTGCGATCGTCTGAGGAAGTTTGTTTATGTCTTGTGGTTGGCATTGTGGCTTCCCCGATTGAATTATTTTTCACATGAAATCTCATAATCTGGAAGATCTAGAGGACTGGTGAAATGTCGGAGGCAGTGACGATACTTGCTTATTTTGTCTATGAACTAAGCGTTTGACGTCAGCTTCACACTGGTGGTATGACAGATGCTGCTTGTGCATGTCTTGTGATTTCCCTGTTGCTTTTGTGACTTCCCTGGCTGAATTAATTTTTACATAAAATCTGGAAGATCTAGAGAGCTGATGAAACGTGGACTTAAGTGCCTTGGATTGTACTTACGAAATCGCAAATTTGGAACTCTTTCGACCGGTGATTCTCGCAGAAACTTGAAAAAGTTATGTTTATCTAAAAGTTCAGTTATTCTTAATGCTAAAGCTATAATAGTGCAGTAGTTCCTGTCATATCTGGCAGTGCAGTTGTCACACTAGACAAAAACGCCGGGATGATAAGTAATTAGCAGTAATGTTTTCATAGATATTTGATCTTATGTGCAAACCACCCCTACCTCGGAAATATTTTTTTTTTACACAAAACCAGTCAGAGCTACAGAGCTGTAGCACGAATACAGGCAAAGTGATTGGGTGAACTTCCAAAGTCTGGAAAATGAAGGAATTTGAACAACTTTTTCGAAAAAATTCGTAACATGACCGATTTTAAAAGGCTAAAAATCGTGAAAGGTAGCTCTGGAGAAGGTGAATTCCCATTTTATCTCAAGGTAAAAAGGCCTCCAGCGAGGTGGTTTAGGAGATAGCCATCATTACATCCGTCCACACACACACACACACACACACACACACACACACACACACACACACACACACACACACACACACACACACACACACACACACACACGTCTCACAACTCCCGCCAAACAGAACGCAGTAGCATAGTGTGCACGTCAAGTGTCTATGACGCAGATTTCGTTACGTCAGAGTGTGCGCGAAAGAATATTGTCTGGAGAAACGTCACAGCCTTGTTTTGTACTACTGAAACTTGCTGCTGCGCGTAGCAAAATCTGCCCCATCGTATAAAGTTGTTTCACTATAGAGAAACAACTTTAAAAAAAAGCAACAGTTTGAGTGTTCCTCTGAACAGCGCAGACCAGAACAGTTTAAGAGTCCCTTTAAATCACTCTCCTCAAATTCTGTGACCCCTTGATGGATTCCAGTCTCATCTCAAGTTCTGCAGAAACATCGCCCATCTTATCATGCGTGCATTGGTGAACCTTGCAGAGTTCAGGTAATTCAGAGGTTGGTGGTCTGTCTGTAGGACGAATGGTACTCCCTGGAGGTACACCTGGAACTTTCTCACTCTCCAAACGATGGCTAGATATTCCTTCTCGGTGTGAGAGTAGTTCTTCTCGGCACTGGACAACTTCTTGCTGCCGTAGCTCACCGGGTGGAGTTTCCCCTCATGCTCCTGCATCAGGATGGCGCCCACTCCGTCGTTGGAAGCGTCGGTTCTCAGGACGAAGGGTTTATTGGGATCTGGAATGCGCATGACGTGTTTCTCAGTGAGGGTGTTGCGCACGGTTTGAAACCCCGTTCCTGGGCTTCTCCCCTCTCCACTGCGTTAGGCTGTCCCCTCTTCAGCAGGTCTGTCAGGGGAACTGTCACTGCCGCGAAGTTTGGGATGTATTCACGGTAGTAGTTCGCCAGTCCCATGAATGAGCGCACCTGCTTCTTGGTGGTAGGTCGTGGTGCGTCTCGGATCTTCTTGACGTTGTCATTATTATTAGTAGTAATATTATCATGGAGTCCTTTGAGGCCTTCACTCAAACGGTGTCCTATGAAGTCAGTCCCGAGAATACACTTGCTGGGTCTGATGGTGGCATCTGTCAGTCGCTGAAACATCTCTCGGAGGGTCTTGACATGTCGTTCCAGCAGAGGACCACGTACTCCATATCGCCCATGACTTCTTTAACCCTCTCTTTAAAGTAGCGGCACTGTTCACCATTCCAAAGGGCATTTTCAGGATCTTCCACTGGCCGTTGGGTGTAATGAAGGCTGTCTTGGGGATGTCCTTCTCTGCTACCTTGATCTGCCAGTATCCCTTACTCAGGTCGATCTTCGAGAAGAAACGATCTTCTGCGACTTTCTGGAACAGTTCTTCAGCTGTAGGCATGGGTTCTGGGTCGAAGACTGTCACTCTGTCGAGCTTGCGATAGTTCACACATACACGGTTAGATCTATCTGGCTTCTTCACGACAACCACCGGGGATGCGTATGGTGATTTATCCCTGATGACTTCCAGGTCCAGCATGTCTTGAATGTTTTTCTTTAGTTCTTCCCGTGCGTGGTAGGGTAGAGGATACGGCTTACACCGGATGGACGTACTGGTAGCTGTTCTTCACCTCAGGTGCGTCGACGTCCTTGATCCAGAACTTCTTGAAGATGCGCATGGGTCCCGTTACAGTCCTGTCGTACTCAAAGGGCGAAAATCCCGTAGAATCTTGAGGTACCTCGCGGTAGGCGAAAAGTAGGACGTTGATGTATCTGTTCCATGACCGCGGCTGTTCTGCGCACAACTTCTTCAGCATGGATTTCAAAGTTCCATTAAACTTCTCCACCAGGCCGTTGCACATGGGATGGTACGGGGTGCCAGAGGAGAAAATAATATAAGTATACATGTTTGTTTTTGTTGTAAAATGGAAGGGGAAAAAAGAGGAAAATTCAGCAGAGCAGGCCAGCTTCGACTCTACAACAAACGACAGACTTTACAAAAACGGCAAACATACGGAGTGACGAAAGGCTGCCAAATGCGCGCATACAGCGATTCAATCGTCCCGAGAGCTATTGCTGTTACTTTTGTGAGCGAAACTTTTCAACTGACGTTACCGGCTGCAATGATTGTTTTAGAATTTTAACATTTGTTATATGACACCAGATTTTATACACAAAAAGCGGTTACCTATACTTTAAGTTTTTCTCTATAGAGAAAGTTTTCAGTTTGCAGAAAGTTTTCAGTCACGGCGTAGCCATCGAAATGACACACCACCACATTACGTACCGTTTGGTGGTAATTGTTCAACAACTGAATCTTGTGCGATTCACTATGCGTAATAGTAGCATAAACACTAAACTACGTTCCACTAAATTTAATCCTGTCATGCAAAATAATTATGGTTGCTGACAATCATAATGATTTTAAGCTGTGTAATTATATATATATATATATATATATATATATATATATGTGTGTGTGTGTGTGTGTGTGTGTGTGTGTGTGCTTTCAGACCCAGCCGATGTGACATCATGCATCGCCCAATTTACTCACGCCGGCGCACAGTGGGCCGTGAGTGGAACTTGTGACGTCAACAAGGTTTACACAGGCAGAGGACGATACAGCTGTACCTGGACTGAGCACACAGCGGGAGTAAGTGGCCGGGCTGTTGATCCAACAATATCATCTTGCACCATTTACATGATACACACGAATACGCGTGTGTCGACTGAACAGACATAGATATGCGGATGAGTCCATGTACCCCCTCCCCCCTCCACACAAACATACACACATCGCGCCAAACTTGTTCTTGTGATTAAATTTACCACGGATAAGTCGGAAGAATGGCCCAAAACGGATTTTTTTTTTCCAGTCAGGATTCTCAAGATAAGACGAAGCAGTTACTAGCACTTGTAGATTTCTTTCACCTTCATGATATGTCGCCGCCGAAAACTTTAGTGTGTCAGAGGAATGGCGATGGTAATTATGAGCAATGATATTATTTGAGAAAATTAAGTCTTGTTTTTACGGTCCAAGGTTAAGGGCACAACGGAATTGATCATCCTCAAAAAAAGGGTTTCATGTCAGACATACGATGTGTACCACAAAACAGTTCAACTGACCTGCTAAATTTCTAAAATAGGGTTACAAGTGCACTAATATCTATGATATCTATCATCCATAGCGGCATCTTTTTCCTTGATTTCTTCTGTGGAATAAGTGTCAGTATTATACTAGTACTGGAGAAATCGTGTGACACAGAGCACGACATCACATGACACCCAAGCATGGTTCCCTGCTAGAAGCTTCTTTCTTTCAGACAGGAAGGACAGAGAAAAAAAATCTGCATGTCATCGATGAGCAAGTACATGTATTACTACTCTTCAGGGAGAAATCGCTCCCTGTGTCAACACCATCGACCCGTACGACGAAACATTTTGACTCGGCATATCGGTGTTTCCGACTTCATAAACACGTTGTTCAAGTACAAAAACAACAGTTACCTGTACCTAGCAAGCACTCCTTACTCAAATTTCGGACAGGTTTAACCAACACTTATCAAAACCCGTTCTCAAAAAGTTCAATCGAAGCTGGCGTCTCACCGACATGTATGTTGTTACTGGTTTGGCTGACCGTGGCGAGCCGAACGCAAATACCGCTGCTCAAGTTCAACTTTGCCTAACAAACACTGCGCTCTCAAATCAAAAGCAGTTTCAACGCATAAAAAGGCGCACTTTATTCTGTCGGCGTCGTGCTCTGCCGATCGACGTACAAACTCGTTCGTCTGCTATTATATATGTGCAGCTGCTGTCGACTGCCAGTTTTTACTAGGATAAACGGTCAAAATATACCATAAATTGGCCCCAAAAAGGATGATAAAGCATTTACACCCCATCACGCTGTGGTATACCGACTCGTATTTTGATCCAAGACGCAATCAACCCTGAGCTTTACCCGTCAGTATATCACAGCTTGATGGGGAATAACAGCTAATTATCAAAACAGACGCTGGAAGAGTTTCTGTAAATGCCTTTTCGTTTTACGGGGGTCTAGCAATTTATGGCAACGGTTACAATACAGTTAACGTATGTTATTTCCGACCACTGTTTAGTTTCCAAAATGCACTCAGAAATATACTTTGGCAACTTTTCGACAAATTTAGTCTACGTTTGTGAGTCATGGATGAAAAGAGATATTTTCTCCTAAATTTTTAAGTGGGTTGGTGTCGTTTGTTTTAAAAATAGAAGCAGTGACGTAATTCGTCATGCTTGCCTGCATGCATTTACCGGACAAACTAACCCTGGATGCACGAAAGTCTGATCTAACAAATAAGCCGGTAGTACTGAGTGTGTTTCTATTTTTGTTTCTGAAGGCGCTACAGAATTTGTTCGCCTGTTTGTCAAGGCCAGTGAAGTGAGACGCGCTCCCTGAGAGGGAGATCAGCCAAATTTTCTCTTGCAGACAGTAATTGTAAAACAAACATACAAACAACAACAACAACATAATTATTGCATCGCACGGCCTTACGTATTCTGATCTCGTTATTTATATGTATATGGCGATGTACAGAGCTCCACTCCTATTCCGGCCGTCCAGACTAGTCTGATGAACACCCCATACACTGAGGATGGCGCCAACTACAGCAGTGTCAAGTGCAGCTTCATTAAACCGTTTCCGACAGTAACCGGTACCCTCGAGTACAGTGTGTTTATCTCCCCTGGGTCGGTCACACCACACGTCAGTTTTGCAGGATCTAACACTATAGGTAAGTGTGTCATTTCCTACATTCCGAATTTGTTTTGTACACGCATACCTCTTAGCGTTGATTTCTGTTGCGGGCAAATCTAACAATATTTGTTCGAAATAGGCGGTCAGTTACGCATGTCCCGCAGTCTTCGTATTTGTTTTTACCCATAGGCCTATAATAATGTTCAAACAATGTTTCCCTTCCTCGATACATATTTTACGCATGATTCCGCAAAGTGTTTTCCCGCATGTTGCAGAATTGCGTAACTGGATACCGAGAATCATGCTTAACTGACCATCCATTTTCGAACAAATATTTTGGAATTGCCCTCACAGGAAGTCCACATTTTGCGAACGTAGCTTACATCCTCGGTAATCTGAGGAAGTCTACAAAATATGCCATTTTCTCCCAGAAAGTCCAGTTTCACCAAGCGTAACGTGCAGTCCCAGTCCCTATGTACCGGAAAACCAAAACGTCACCTGCACGTGCAGCACACAGAGTTTAGGCAACCCGGAGGGTCGACTCATGTGGTTCAGGGGTAACAACTTCATCAACACTGGTAACTATGGTGATACTAGCCTGGTCATGACGCCACAGACCCTGACTCTCAGTGACCACGGCAACACTATCTTCCGCTGTGGCGTCGACTGGATTCAAGCCATCCAAGGGAAACAGTATACTGCCAGTGTAGGATGTAAGTGTGTGTGTGTGTGTGTGTGTGTGTGTGTGTGTGTGTGTGTGTTCACTAATAATTTATGAAGCATCTTCATTTAATCTTGATTCCTACTTGAACTTGATCTAACCTGATTAACTTCGAGACAGCTGCTATTCTGTATTGTAAATGTGGATACCAATTTACAACCCTCGTTACAGATGGGCCGCCCAGACCGACATTGACTGTTTCCGCTGTGGAAGTGACAGAGAACCAGACGGTGACTTTCAGCTGCCAAGCAGACGCCGGAAGACCCGCACCATCCGTGACACTGGCAAAGAATGGAACGGAACTAACCAACCAGTCGTCTCCCCTGTCTCACAGTGTGTCACGTGCACGGTGTGAGGACGCTGGTGTTTACACGTGTATCGCCAGTAACGGCATGGGACCGGACACCACGGATGACGTCACGCTCCTTGTCAAGTGTGAGTCTCTTACACTCACTCATTTGTTTAAACTAGTTATTTTTTGCGGTGTCGTTCCATCCACATTTTATGAAAGCTTGGTAAGGTTCATACTGACCAGAACAACGTAATGCCCTGTAGATATTTCAGTGAGCGTGTTGCCTTCATCAGGAAGTTCTTTAAGCTTGGTTGGGTTTATCCTTTTGGTTCATTCTCAATTGCTAGGCGCCATTTGATCATTTTGCTGTCACACAAAAACTATACATCAGATAAAAGCTGGTGCAAAAGCGTGCCTATTTATATGTTTGAGCGATTTAAAGGAAGTGCATGCTTCTTTTGAAAAAAGGCACATCCGGGTCAGACTTTCCTATTCAAGTCTGATGATCACGTGTGTTATCGATATTTTGATGGCTGTCCCTAGTTTCATTCTCAAGTCAAGTCAAGCCAAGTCAAGTCAAAGTTTATTTCAAAACCCCGTTGGGGGTACATGAAACTAGAAATTAACATATAGATCAATCTCACCACACCGGCCAACATACATCATAGTCACTCGCACA
Source organism: Batillaria attramentaria (assembly GCA_018292915.2). Taxonomy (NCBI): domain Eukaryota; kingdom Metazoa; phylum Mollusca; class Gastropoda; family Batillariidae; genus Batillaria; species Batillaria attramentaria. The sequence goes on along the minus strand of JACVVK020000193.1, from coordinate 499,193 downwards.
CTTGTTTTGCAGGACTCATACATACATACATACATACATACATACATACATACATACATACAGACATTCAGACATACATACATACATACATACATACATACATACATACATACATACATACAACGTACAAATATATAAATAGACATACTGGAATGGAATGGGATGGGATGGGGTGTGCCTAATACATATACCTACATGTATACCACATACATGTCGCATCCGTGACTGTCACGCCCTTTAAGGGTCAATGAACGGTTGGCTGCATGTAGTGCCTGCTGTTTGTTTCACCCCATTCACCAACTCTATCTCGCGCGCGCGCGCGCACACACACACACACACACACACACACCACTCGCACTGGCGCCCCATCGCATAACATGAACCAGCACAGTTCAGTCTAAACGACTTACACACTCGGCGAACTCCCCGTTCAATACAGTTAATATCGAAAAAGAAGGATGCGTCCACCAACACGGCGTCAACTCCACAGTTCGTCCACTTATGATCTCAGCACGGGCAGGCGAATTTCAATGTTTTAACACGGATGGAAGACGCTAGCAAAGTTGTGTAAGCAGAATATCCACCACAGAGGAGCAGCACAAACGGCAACACTTCGGGTTGGTGCACTTGCTGCACTATACTGCGCCGACTGTCATCTACTTACAGCGTTCAGAAGACAACAGAAGAGAACAGCAAAAATATACGTTACTTTGAAGTCGTGGCAGGCAAGCCTGGTGCCGGTGTCCGCAGCAAAAGCAGTTGGACTCCAGACCTTAGGGCACAAGCTCGGGGAGTTGCCGCTCACACAGCTCAAGCAGTCAGCAACAAACCAGCACGGGCTATGGAGAACACACGAATGAGCACAACCGTTCATAAAGAAAGCTTGGTACGCATCCTAGTACGGTTCCTTAGAGAAAAATCGTGACACACAGGACAAAACACCATTTTTTTTCTGGTGCATCTTTAGCACATTTTATTGAAATTTATCCGTGGCAGATTTAAGCTCCGAGTCCACGTCACGTGACATTTTGTCCACCTGCATAACTCGTTACTGACAGTACGCACTCCATACGCTTTATTGCGCACATAATGCCTATAATACCTATAATTTCAAGCAGTTTCAAAGCGATACTGATGCTTTTGTCACAGAGAAACACAGAACGCTTTCTCCTATCCAAAATCAAGCAGGAAAAAAGTCTGAATATGAGCAAAAGGGATGTACGTCACTGACATGTCAAATCGTACGGGACGTCACTGACAACAAGCACCACAAACACTTTACTGCACACATAAAACCTGTAATTTTATGCAGTTTCAATGCAAGACTGAAGTTGTGAATAAAGGATGACACTGATGGCCTATCCTAGCCGAGAAAGAAGATGGTTAAGTTTAGGATACGCATTGCGGTCAAATTGCTAAGCTTATCCCAGTCGCATATACGTCCTAATACACGTGGATCCAAAAAGGTCAAATTACAGAGCTACAAATCATACCAGACAACAATGTCGATTCGAATATGACAACATTCTTTGCATACAACCGCTGTTGCGTGCGGATGAGGGGTTTCAATGGACCCCAAAGTCACAAGCAGTTGCAATGGGAACGATGCTAAACGAGAACAAATTCACAGATAAGATCGTTACAGGCTGGAAAAAGTTCCATACTTTGTACACTTTACTTTAATTCTGTGTGTGGCCCCCACCCCACCCAAAACTGTTTTGTAACCAGAGGTACAGGCACTTGAATGTGAAACGCTACATATTTTCATCACCAGTGAGCAGCGATGATCTGGCACTGAAATTATACAAACAGTTGGCACACAACGTGGCATCCAAAAACACCTTCGAAAGAAAGTTTTATCAATAGGAAAAGTGTCTTGAGACCGGGGGTTCATGCGTTCCAAAATGCGTATTTTCATCATTAGTGAGCGGCGTGACGATCTGGCACTGAAGATATACAACCAGTTAGCATGTTGCTTAGCTTTTATGATGTAAGATGTAATCAGTCGAAAACAGTTTTAGGAGAAAGTTTTCTTTACAGGAAAAGTCAGTTCTTATAGAAGTAAGTAAGCATTATCGCCTGTGTTCAGCGGACATGCAGTGTACAAAGTTTCGGAAACAGGTAGATAGCTTTGAAGACACAAATATCTGGTACCTGAGCACATTTTTTTTTTAATTCATTAAAATCTGGTTCCACACCCCTCCCCCTTTCCGTAGTTCTTTTCTTCAGTAATGATGGTATGATAATGTCGCCTATCGTCGTTCACGCTGAAAAATTGCGGAAGTCGACTTTCCTCACTTTTCAGGAGAAGCAAAAAAAAAAAAAAAAAAAAATTCAGTCTTTATTATCGTAATCGAAAACAAATTAATTTTACTGGACGAGTCATTATCGTGTCTTCTATTTGGTTTGTAAAGTTTAGTTATCATAGTGAATTGCTTTTTGAAAAAAAATTTGCAATTTAAGTGACTTACGCAATTTTTTGTGTACGAGTTCCAACCAAAATACCGACTTACGCAGTTTTGCAGGTTAATTTACGCAGTTTTACCAAAAATATAAAGCGTGGTCGATTTCGGCAATTTTTCACTGACAGTTACGAAATTTCGTCTAAACCAAAATCAAAACAAAATCTTTGGCTATTTTTTTCTCCTGCCAGTGATAGTGGAGGATCCAAGACTAATGATTGTTCGCTAAAGAGTAGAAATATGTCACTTAGTCCACTTATAAAGCTAGCTTCAAGGATTAATAAAAGCGACAGTAACACTTTCTCAGGCCATTCTGAGCCGATCAGTGATCGATTAAACGTGCCAATTCACGTAACTTTGGCACAATCGTGTTTCCATAGGAAAGCGCGCGCAGTGGCGACCTTGTTTCAGATCTGGTGTCTCTGGCCAAACCGGTGAAAGGGCAGATTGCATGCCCGCCACAGGAAATACCCTATTTGTGATAGCATCGCGATGGTTTTCTGTTATACAAAGTTATTTTCCATGTGGTTAATTGTGGAACCTACAACCCCCTGTCTTCAAGTCTGTCGATTGAATAAAGTTTTTAGTTTCAGTTACACTTTTCAACAACGCTTGTTACTGTGTCGTTTTGAGTGGGCGGATTTAATTATACTACACCGGTCCCAGAGTTCGAGTGGGTGCAGTGAGTGTGGAACGCACCGTTACTTTACCTATTTTTAGTCTGAATGTTTGCAATTTTTGGAGAACATTTATTTCTGTTGGAGCGAAGTGAACCGCGAAGACAAGCGTTGTGAGATTGTGAAGCTGACAAAGAATATTGCTAGTGTTCCAAAGCAAGTTCTTGCGGCTAGATCTATCAATGATGTGCAGTTGGTAAGTCAGTGCATTTTGGTTTCATTGTTTTTTACGTGTTTCTCGTGAATGGTTTTATTGTATCAGTGGCGAATGCTTTTGTTTGTTGAAATCCAGTGATGAAACGACATTCCAGTGTCTCAGTGCAATGAAATCAGTGTCAAATACTGAACTGTTTACTGTTCGGGAAGGGAAAAAAATACTACTTTGAAGTACTTTTATTCATTTCATGTTTATCAAGTGATTTGTGTCATTATTGATCAATTTCACGTTACAATCTGAATTTTGCATCGTTATCCACTTTGAGTTATTTTGTGTCGAGAACCGAAATATTCTACGACACCGGGGCACGCCATCGGAATTTCCCAAAAAGTATGTAAACCCATACCGGTCAATCGCGCGAAACTTAAGGCGTCTGTTTCTATTGAAGGTTTCAGTAAGCAAGGCAATGACGAGTGAGTATCAGCGTATTGAGACTCCTGACCTCAACATGGAGCCTCCGCCACCTGAAGAACCTATTAATTGGTCATTGTGTGCTTTTTGTCAAGTGCCAAAGACAGTGAATCTCGTCTGCCCTGCAAGAAAACCTCCTGCGGCTGGTTACAAGTATGCTGCTGAAAACCTCAAACAATTTCAAGAAATGGGCTTCAATCCTGTCGATGTAAGCCTATGCCGTCTTGATGAAGGGAATGGGTTTGAGGAAACATTTCGTCTGAAATCTGCTTCATGGCACAAATCATGCTACGCAAAGGTGAGCACCACCATTTTGGAGCGAAAAAGAAAGCAGGCATGCAGTCCCTCTGCAAGCCCAGTAAAAACTAGGAGAGAAACTGGTACGTCCTCGTACTAGAGGATAGTGAAAGTGAAGAAGCACCAGCAGGCAGCACAACCAAATCCCGGCTGTGTTTTTTCTGTAATAAACCACCAGTGTGTGGACGAGCATTGTCCTGCTGGAGAGTGAGGTGTTGCTGTGCCCATTGCAGTCGTTGTTGCCTGTGTCTTGGAGTAAGAACAGGTCGCCTTGCAGGACGGCAACAGTGCAGGTGACGTTTCCGTTGCAGACCCGAATGGCTCACGCAGATGGCAGCGGTGAATCGCCCGATCTTGTCGTGCAGTCGTTACACGAGTCTGCCGCTTCGGGGTTGTCCCAAACGTCGCCATTTACTGGGTCCATAAACAACAAATTGTAGAGACAGCCACGCCAAAGGCAGCTGCGACTTGTGCAGTACGGATTCCAGCTTGGAGTCGGCCTATGGCTCTCTGTCGACGACGCTCAGTCTTGTCATTCTGGTCATGCGCAAGTGATTGCTTTGCCAGGGCGTAACAGCCTGGGTTTTTGGCTCACTTGACTAACAATGTGTCTATGTTATAACCCTCCGTCGTCTGTGTGTGTGTGTGTGTGTGTGTGTGTGTGTGTGTCTGTCTGTCTGTCTGTCTGTCTGTCTGTCTGTCTGTGGGTCTGTGTGTCCGCAGTAAACCTTAACATTGGCATTTTCTCAGAATCTACAAACAGTAGAGACGCCAAAATTGGCCTGCTGATAGACAGCCATCAGACCTTTCAAAACATACCATAGCGGTTGACCTTGAGCCAAGGTCAAGGTCACTAAAGCTGTCTGGGAATTTTACATTGGCATTTTCTCAGAATCTAGAAAACCCAGAGACATCAAACTTTGCATGATGATGGACATTGACAACACCTTAACTGACATACCTGTATTCAGTGACTTTGAGTCAAGGTCAAGGCCATGCAAGCTGTTTTGTGGAAAACCTCCCAAAACCTTAACATTGGCATTTTCTCAGAAACAACGAACAGCAGAGGCACCAAACTTGGCATACTGATAGACAGCCGTAAGACCTTTCAAAACATACCATAATGGTTGGGCTTGACCCAAGGTAAAGGTCACTAAAGCTGTCAATTTGGTTATTTTACATTGGCATTTTCTCAGAGTCTAGAAAAGCCAGAGACATCAAACTTTGCATGATGATACACATTGACAACACCCTTACTGACATACCTGTATTCAGTGACTTTGAGTCAAGGTCAAGGCCACGCAAGCAGTTTTGCGGAAAACCTTCCAAAACCTTAACATTGGCATATTCTCAGAAACAATGAACAGCAGAGGCAGCAAACTTGGCAAGCTGATAGACAGCCGTAAGACCTTTTAAAACATACCATAGTGGTTGACCTTGACCCAAGGTCAAGGTCATCAAAGCTGTCTCATTGGAAATTTAAACTTGCCATTTTCTGAGAATGTAGGGGTATCAGAGGAATCAAACTTTGCATGATGATAGACATTGACAAAACCTATACCGGCATACTTGTATTCAATTTCCTTGAGTCAAGGTCAAGGCCATTCAACATGTTTTGCGGAGACTTTACGTTAGCATTTTCTTGGAAACAACAAACTGCAGAGGCACCAAACAAGGCACAATGATAGAAAGCAACGAGACCTATGCAGACATACCCATTTGAATGACCTTGACCTTGAGTCAAGGTCATTAATACTGTCGTGAAATTTTACATTACCATTTGTACAGAAGCTACAAAAACTAGAGCTATCAAACTTGGCATTATGATAGTCACTGATAAGCTCTTCACTTACACATGTCATTTGAATGACCTTGACCCAAGGTCAAGGTCATAGACGCTGTCCTGGAAAAACTGTTATATTGCAATTTGCCGTTTTCTTAGGAACTATGAACACAAGAGACACCTTACGTCATGATAGCTAGTGTTATGAATGACCTTGACCCATCTCACAAGTGAGCCAAGGAGGCTTTGCTCCTCTAGTTATTTCTAGTTATGTGTGAATACTGTTCAGCCCAAAAAGGTCGACATGACTGTTCCGCGTTCATGGTGCCGCTGTGAGCTCGTTTTTAGTGGCACTGACCAGATTTTCACGTGCTGCATGCTAGGTCCAATGCTGACTCATGACCGCAGGGAATAAATGGTCACAGCACATGACATCTACAGTGCCTTCAATTTATTCACCCCTACCTACCCGTCCATTTGAGGTTCATTTGTGGCTCAGTATATTATTACTAATGATTGAAGTATTCGGACAGAATATTGATCATTATATGCAATATCCGCACACGTGCATGTAAATGCATAGTTATGCGGTAAACACTCTCTCATTAGAACACGACATTTTTGCAACAGCCTGTTCAGTAGATTTACGTTGTCACTGAACGTAGAGTCTTGTTGTATTATCGTGCATAAAATACTTATCTGAAATAGAACAGTGCGTTGAGTAGTCAATGGGCGGTATCATACTTCGATTCATGTTGCTTCTCAACATTTGGACGTTCTGATTAAGGCAACGCATTTACCGAAATATCAAAATCATGAAGGGCGGTATGTTGGGTTTCTTTATTTTATGATTATCTGTAGAAAAGTGCGTTCAGGTAGGTGGCCGATTTCGCGAATGGTCAGAGATCCAGGCTAAATCCACTAAAGTTATACAGTAGTTGTCGGTCCTTGATTTGGTGGGTTTCCCAGAAGCTCAAAGGGTACACTTAACTCAAGGGAGACAACTGCGTAGTTTTCGTTCAGTTGGAACAGTCATCTGCAGGATACTTACTTCCCCTGATGGCAGCGTGCAACGCCTACAGAGACTAAGTTTTGTTAGCATAGTCTAAGCGTGAAAATGGCTTGTTTTGTGAAACCAAAGATATGTTAGCATAGACCTAGCATGGATAGGGCAGGTTTTGTGAAACCAAAGATATATTAGCATAGACCAAGCACGGAAATGGCTGGTTTTGTGAAATCTAAGATATGTTATCATACATCAAGCATGGAAAGGGTCGGTTTTGTGAAACCAAAGATATGTTAGCATAGATCAAGCAGGGAAATGGCTGATTTTGTGGAACCAAAGATGTGTTAGCATAAAGAAAGCATGGAAAAGGTCTGGTCTTTAGAAACCAGAGATTCGTTAGCATTTCGGCAGCAGAAGTTAGCATTATGCTGAGAATTTACTAACAGTTAATTTGCATACTGGTAGCAGTTTATATGGAAAGTTGTTAGCATAGATTTAGCGTATACTGATTTACCGCTAAATCTGATAGCATATATTCAGCGGAACTTTAGCACAAATCCAGTAATGCTAACACTGTTAGCAGATGCTAACATTTCGCCTGAGACTTTATTGCCCGGTGCTCGGAGTCTTGGATCTCGTCACTCCTGTCCAAGGGTTCCTGCTGTCCGTCTGTTGGTCCCCGTGCCACTGAGATTCCGGGGCAGCTCTGATTCGAGCATCGTTAACTCTTCTGGTCCGCATTTCCAGTCCGAGTTAAAAATTATTTGGTTAGTTATTATGGTTGCCGGTACTGTTGAAGTAATTGTTTTGCTGAAACTATTAACGTAATAGACGGTTGTGCAGAAATATCCCGCAAGTTCGGGGAGCCGGGGTGGCCGAATGGTAGAGCGTTGGACTTCTAATGATCGGGTCGTGAGTTCGTATCCCGGCTGGGGCCAAATATTCGTTGCCGGGCCGTGTTTGATATCACCCGTATGTGGTGGAAAAGGACATTAAACCCCCAAACACCCACCTCCACCCATCCTGCAGGTTGTATGTCGCTATTTCTGCGCCGTTAGTCTGTTTATTTATCAGGGATGACAACAGTCTCGCCGTTCTCCGCCGTTCCGCTGTCTTAAATTTTTTTTTACGCTTTTCTAAAAAAATCTCCGCCGAAAAAAAACGAAAAGAAAATAAAAAATCAAAGCCGTAGAACTCCGTCACTGAGCGATTTTCCTCCGCTGATCAAAAGGCAGCTTATTCCCAAATGGGATGGTTTGTACTCGGCTGACAAGCACTGCGTGGTAAGCTTAAGTTGGCCACCTTTCGCGGCAGTGTGAGTTGACTCATTTAAGAGTGATCACGGCAGAGGAACCCGTGAAAAAAAAAGAAAAAAAAAGTATCCAAATCGTTGGAAAGACAAGTGGTTAGATGAAGTGGTGTGCGAGAGTAGAGTTGGTGATGCCGTTCGTAAACTCAACGAAGAGCAGGCGTTATGTGTACCGTGCGGCAAGAAAATCAACTACGCAAGTCGTGGTTTCATAAACATCGCCGACCACATGAAACGCCCGGCACACAAACAACGTGCTGGTGTTGTATGTGAGATTAATTTTATTATTTAATATACATGACATTTACTTCTGAAATCCCATGTTTTGGACAATTTTTGTTCTTGTTAATTTACGATACTGCATTCAGAACTGAATACTAATGAATTATATGGCTGTGTTGGCTTAAAGTTGTAACTCTAAGGCAGTTATTCAGATTATTCTTTGCAAAGAGGTTTACAGTATTTTTAAACATTTTTTTTTACACCATTTTATCTCTGAAAAACCTTCAGCTTTAGGGGGCGCTGCCCCCTAACCCCCGCCGGGGCGTTGCCCCAGCCCCCCCCCCCCCCCTTCCCCCGGGGAAAATCTCCTCTGCTTTTTTAAAAGTTGTTGTCATCCCTGATTTATGAATTGAGATTTCATGTCTCGTGTCGTTGACGGTTATAATCCAAGTGATTAATTATCGGTGGGCTGTGTGATAACCTGTGTGGCTCCCTATCTGGCCAATGTTGTGAGGAATGATTTCCTACTTTAGTGACAGTATGGCTGCCTATACTTTGGCAACATGGACGGAGCTAACGGCCTCCATACGGCTGCTATTAAATAGGTAGAGGACTTATGTTATCCGTGATAACAGGGGTTCTTCTGGGAGTCGGGAGGCGTTCCTGTTGGCCCGAGCCGCTGCAGGGGTTCTAGACCTGTACGCTTTCATGGGACACGGCCGTTCGCGACCTTAGTCACCAGAGTCAAGCCGGTGTTGGCTGCTGGTGCTGATTTTGCGTCATCGAGGTGTTCATCAGTTCGGGGTCGTCCTGTGTGTGTATGCCGTGATTAGAGGTGATGCCCACATTTACTCACAGGAGAGTGAGTGTTCTGTGTCCTCCACGTGGTGTGGGGAAAAGCAACACACTGTGAACCAGCAGCTTAGTGTAATGGCCACTTTTACAATGCGTTGTTTGTACACTTTCTTTTGATGTTGCACAGGCGCATTGAGTTTTATTTAAAGAAATGCGCCCTAGAAATACCATTTATTATTATTATTATGTCATGCCATCTTTGCAAGTTGCGAATCCCGCCGGCCGGGGCTAAATATTTGTGCTGGCCTTTTTTCTCGTTGCCCCGTCTTTGATATCACGCTATGTGGTGGAAAAGGACGTTAAACTCCCAAACACCCACCCACCTACCCATCTTTGCAAATGTTCTCTTCATTGCAACTGTGACCTGAGTTACTGAGTTTGTAATGGGACGCGAATTAGTGTGAGAGGAAGGCAGGAACACGCAAAAACCTTTGCACGCAAACACTTCTACACCCGCGCGTCTCCTGTTTTTCTTGACAGGAAAGAAATGCTTTCCGCCAGTATCCAGTTTCTTACAATTGCGGAAAGGAAGCTGACTGAACATGCTCCAACACGAGGCTAGTGTGTTGACCTTGAAAATACAGTTGTTATTTCTCTTCCTCTGATTCTGCACGATCATAGTGGTGTCCCTAACGACGTTTCGTTTCCATCGGTTTTTTTTGGACAATCGTGTTCATCAGAAGACGGTATATTTTTGTTGTTTCCATAGTAATGGAAACATCATAGGACGGGCTAAATTTTCCACGTTCATAGGCAAGCATCTGTGGTACAAACGCACGTCACTGCCGATCTCCCGCAGAGACTTTTAATTTTTGCAAGTGTAACTCTGACAATAGAGAGTTTTAGAATTTACGTCACGTATCGCACGGCACGCACACGCATCGCGATGCGTACGGGTTAGATGCGTGAAGCAGAGCAGAGTTTAGATTTCACGTGTAGATGTTTCACGTTTTTCAACCAAGGGAAAGAACTCCAGCATTTCCTGTTCTATTGCCAGAGGTATTTCATACGCATTGAAGTTCTACATACAAGAAAATGGTGTCTAGTCAGTAAGGCAGGAAAGTCTTGACCGTAGCGGGACGCGTTTCGCCGGAATTTCACCGGCTCATCAGCCAGCTTAGGTCAAGACAGAGCGGGAAGAATAGGTAAAATATATTTCGGAAATACCGTGACTGAATGCTAACATGGAGGATGAGTGAAAGTGAGAATAAGCAAATATGTTTAGGGAAATACCTCACCTAGCCTAGTGTTGTTGCTTCAAAATGGCTGTGTTTGGCGGGCGTGTATACGTCAGATTTTCAGTGACGTGAGTTCGAAAGAAAATGACGTCACAAAAGATCACTGTTCGATTTTCTGCATGTTTCGATGTTGTTTCGCAAAACATGTTTTCACGTGTGTCATGTATTGTTTCGGAAAGCATGTTTCGGGCGTTTTGCCTTTCAAAACATGTTTTCAGTGTGACATCGCCTTACCTGGTGATAAACAAGATGGCCACTGACCAGCCCAATATGTTGTTTCCATTTAATCACCTGCTGTCGTCACGGTCGTTCTTTTGTAATGCCATGTATACGGGAGGACACACACACACACACACACACACACACACACACACTCTCTCTCTCTCTCTCTCTCTCTCTCAATGGAAACAACTGACCGGGCTTGTCAGACCAATCTTGGTTTTGGAAGAGAGACGTCAAGTTGTTTTCTTTGAAATCTATGACGTTTTCCTCATTGGGATGACGCATAATACATTTGACGGAATAACTTTGACTCGGATACAATTCTTGCAATGAAAGCAGCCCCATGAAAATTGAAGTGTTGCTGCTGCGCAGTGTAAAGATCGAATTTATACCGGCTCAATATGTTTAACAGACAAGTCTGCGCGGCGAACGTTTTTTCACTATGTGTTATGTCTGCTGCGCGCGCGCGCACACAGACACACACAGACATACGCGCGCGCGCACGCACGCACGCACGCACGCAGACTTGCGCGAGCCGCGTTTGTGCATGTGCTCCATTCAGACCTATGTGGTGTTCTCTCACTCTACTATGCTATTGAGTGAGAGTCAGTGGGAAAAACAAAGCTCACTACATCAATGAAACTCCCGCTTTCCCCGTCTACAAATAGAGAACTTCCGAAAAGTGACGACACACCCCCACGTCAATCAAACATGACGTCGGCAAACTGACGCTGATACAGTTTTGCGTCAGTGCGCGTGTGCCTTTTCTGCGATGTTTGTGAGGCGTGTGGCTTGTGTAAAGGAAATGTGCTTCGAGTACAAATTTTCGAGTCAACTGGCGACAACGGCTGCAGTGAATTTTTCTAATTTTTTTGTATATTTTTTATGGCACCCCAGGCTCATTATCTATGTATAGTAGGAGCGATTTTGAGATCTAAAGTGTGTTCACCAGCACTTTCATCAGGTACGGTTTACGCCAAAAGTATAAAAGCGACAACCTCCAAAATTCACTCAGTTGAGAGTCCGTATTCATGCTATCTATGTCCCAAAAATGGAGTGGTTTAGGTAAATATTACGCCTTTAAACGCCAGAAAGCCACTTTTTTTGAAAAGGGCGGTAACTCGCAAATCATGTGTGCAATCGTACCTGGATCGGGCCTTCTATTCAACAATCTTGATTCATTTAGAAACCCCAAATTTGAAATCGATCGGTTCAGTATTTTCGGAGAAATAGGCATCTAAACTGTGTTCACATGCAATGTCAACTCAGGCTCGGTTTACATGAAAACTATAAGAGCGACCATTTTCTAGTAGTAAATCAATTCAGAGTCCGTATTCAAGCTATCTACTGCCAAAAAATTGAGTGATTTAAATAAATATTACGCCTGTAAACGAAAGACAACCAACTTGTCTCAAAAGGGCGTTAACTCCCAAATCACTTAAGCAATCATCACACGCTTGAATCGTCTAATGTAACATTTTGATAAATTTGGATGCCCCAAATTTGAAGCCATTCGGTTAAGTATCTCCGAAGAAACGGGCCCGGACACAATTCACACACACACACACACACACATCCACACAGACGGCACTCAGTGAGGAGGAGAAGCGCGTTCGGAACAGCATACATGCCAGCATCGATGACGCAGGTTTTCTTACGTCATTGTCAGAGTTACACTTGCATAATCGTCTCTGCGGGAGATCGGCAGTGACGTGCGTTTGTACCACAGATGCTTGCCTATGAACGTGGAAATTTTAGCCCGTCCTATTATGTTGTTTCCATTACTATGGAAACAACATAAAAACCAGTTCGCAAATAACATGGCTCTTGCAGTTTTACTGCTTTGTCGTCTAAAAGTACTACTTGAGCTCAAGTAATACCGAATCGAAGCGTGGAGCTCAAATCTCGTTTCTAGATCTGTGCTGATACGTACTGGCCCACTGGCGGGCTGTTCTTCGTTTATGGGTGGTGTCTTTCGTAGACTGGTGCACGACTTGCTTACGCTTCTTTGATATTAAATATGTAATCAAATGTAAGAAAACATCTTTAAAAACACAAAGAAAGTGATACTAACCTTCAAAATCAAAACTCTTCTCTTCCAAACGGATAGGGAACAGCGCACGTATCAAAGGCCTCGGATAGGGAATCCCGTACCTATCGGCTCCGCACGTAACGGGAAAATCTCACGAGAATGTGCGATAGGGGCGCGATAAGTAACGTATCTGTCCCCTATCGGATACGTGACGTGAATTCTAAAACTCTCTAATGACGTAAGAAAACGTGCGTCATCGATGCTGACATCTAGGGTGCGACGAACGCACGGCTCCTCCTCAGTGAGTGCCGTGTGTGTGTGTGTGTGTGTGTGTGTGTGTGTGTGTGTGTGTGTGTGTGTGTGTGTGAATTGTGTCCAGGCCTGTTTCTCCGAAAATACTCAACCGAATGGCTTCAAATCTCGGGTATCCAAATATATCAAAATGTTAGAATAGAGCAACCGAGCTGTAACGTAAGGCGGTCTCACACTTTCACTCCGCTTTCACATCACAGACATTCAGAAAGGCACGCATGCAAACGTCATCCACTCCCTTTCATACACACAAGCAAATAGTTATTCTTTTGACTGAGGCCTTTTATACACGAAAACAATCAGACAATCACACGAATTAATAAGTAATTTTAAGGCTTAATTACATTCACAGCTGAAAAACAGAAGCCTCCAATTTCACCAGCACATCGGTTATTCAAAGGATATGTGCCTGGGTATAAAATGTACTACAACGCGGACAAAACCACTGACTATACACAATTAGATGTGAAATGAATAAAGTGAAATAAACAAGATGGACTCAACAAACTTGGTCAAAATGATGCTGTAGACGGGGTGAAGACTTGTTGGTCTTGAATAGAAAATATGTACACGAGTCCGGACGATTCCTCTGGGAATTCCGGGCGATTCAAATCTTTTCACCTTCTCCTGGAATGAGTGAATAGAAGCACTTCTTCTGGAAGTGACTTGAACAAAGCTGGACCGCAGACACCTTCACAAATAATACGCTGAGGATGGTGTACCCCATCAGACTCAGGGAGAGCTCCACCTTGACACGGCGCTCGACGGGATGGCTGCACGTGATCTCAAGGGAGACAAACACACGTCGCTGGCTTCAAGCTCCACAACGACGGGGCAGACAATAGTAGACAAACATGGTGTCGTGTACGCTGATCAGGCGGACATATTACAATGCGGTCAGCTCACCGGGTCTCCGGCGTCGTTCCTGTACAATATTAACCCGTAATTACTACCACTATCTCGGATAGTATTTCTTCTCCATAAACTAACTTTGATCCTGAACAAAGTTCCATTTCAACAACAATAACATCTGACATCGATCTCGAAAGTTCCAGTTATGAATTGAGATCAGAAATTATCATCAATTCACCTTCCAGTTACCAAGTACCCATACAATATCAAACAGTTCAAACTTATATCCTCATCATCAACCTCAAACCATATTCTCACAACTGATTCCTCACAAGAATGAAGTTCAAAACATCCTACCAAAAATTCTCTCATTTGAATAACCATTTGAGAAGTCCAACATTCAGAACTAAATCAGATATACATCATAATAGCATCAAGTTACCCATAGGGTTATCAAACAATCCACTTGGTCTTGAAATAGACAAACAATATTCAAAAATCAAACATACCTGTAGCGCTATGGCATACGGAACACAAAGAAGCCGGGTGGGGAAAAACAAGACCTGTTCCCTCCACCGGTCAATAGTAGGACTGCGCACAATCTTTGTCGCAATTACTCACTTCGTAAGCTGACAACAACTCAGGTCTACTTGTGTTACAACAGTCTCTCGTACAGAGTAAAACTCAAGCAACCGCTATAGCCGTGCATAGGCATTTTCCCGCACGTGAAAACGTTAGGTAGACTGGGATAAACTCCAGTACAGTACTACCTGTCTAAAACACTAGTTAACACTACACATGAAAATACATTTTTCAAAACGGCAAACACACAACTAATGAAAACCCCATAAATGCGGTTTGTCACAGTTCCCCCCTTTCGGGGTAAAAAAAAGAACGACCGAGTTTCTTTTTTTTTCTGTCTAATCTCACGATGCTCAGAAAGGATACTACTGAATACCCTGAACGACTTGATCACAGTCAGAACGTGACAGCAAATCGGCGAAAACATTCTGAGTACCTGGTATGGCTTCAATTTCAAACACAAATTCCTGTAGAGTTAAAGCCCACCTCATGATCCTGGCATTTTGAAACTTTCCTTTCAGCAGATACTGTAGCGGCCTATGATCTGTCTGAAGTACAAAGGACTGACCCCACAAGTATCTTTGCAGTTTAGACAAAGTCCAAACAATGCCGAGACACTCGCGTTCAATCGTACTGTACCTAGTCTCTCGCGGTAGCAGTTTCCTACTCACGAAACAGACCGGATGTAATTCCTCATCACGATCCTGCATCAGCACTCCTCCTATTCCTGTCGAACTAGCGTCCGTACGAACGACAAAAGGGAGAGTTAAGTCAGGTAGCAGCAAAACGGGTTCAGAAGACAAAATTCTCTGAATTTCTTTCAGTGCACTCTCACACTGATCCGTCCATTTCAGTGCTTTCTTAGCTTTTCCCGCTAACAAATCTGTCATTGGCGCTGTGAGTGTGGCAAAGTTTGGGACATACCGGCGATAGTACCCTATCAAACCGAGTAATGACCGAACTTGGCGCTTTGAAGTGGGAGTCGGAATTGCCAAGATTTTCTTCACTTTCTCCTCCGTAGGTTGGAGACAACCGCAACCAACGACATGTCCGAGAAATTCAAGTTTCTGAAAGCCTGAATGGATTTTCTTCGGTCGAGCGGTCAGACCCGCTGACTGAAGTTTCTGAAGGACAATCCGAACATCTTCCAAATGAAGATTCCACGAGCGACTACCGACAAGAATGTCGTCAAAGAAATTTGTCACGTCTTCACCAAGTACTGATCTCATCATCCGCGCAAAAGTCATGGGTGCTGAAATCAACCCGAACGGCATTCTGACCCACTGAAACAAACCTAGCGGAGACTGGAACGCAGTTTTCGGGCGATCTTCCGGTTTCACTAGAACTTGCCAGTACCCTTTTGAAAGGTCTATCTTCGTTAAGAAGAGTTTGTCCGACAGTCGCGTGAAAATCTCCTCGACATCAGGGATCGGTTCCGCATCAAAAACTGTAACATTGTTCAGATTTCTGTAGTCTAAACAAAAACGCATCGTTCCATCTGGCTTTCGCACGATCACGATCGGTGAACAGTATGGTGAAGTCGACGGTTCGATCACTCCAAGTGCCAACATATTTTTAACCTCTTCAATGATCACTTGTTTAGATGCAAAAGGTAGCGGATATTGTTTTTGCCGGACTGGTTCATCAGTGGTAGTTCTTATTAAATCATGAACAACTGAACCTCTATAGTCACCTGGGTCTGCGGTTAACATTTCCTGAAAATCCTGAAAGACCGCTTTCATCTCTGAGACTTGCTTCGGAGACAGAGTCTCATCGAACCGAATGTCGTTTATCGATTCTGTTTTGTCATGTGGAGGTGGACACAAAGTCGGACTTAGTGTGTCGTCATCGCATGTTTCGTCAGGTATCACTGCGATGTTAGCGCATGCTGTTTGAGTGGGCGACACGTGGTGTATGCGGTATCGCGATGCTCTGCCATTCGTGACCTAGAATCTGATCGAAAGGTATCGCTGTACCGACCGAACTGATTTGAGAGATCGCTTTCTCACGGTTTCTGTACGCTTTCAGCATGTTCGCGTGGTAGACTTTCGTTCCTTTTCCGATGTCAACTCGATAGTCATGACCGACTAGTTCTGTGACTCTGAAAGGACCGTGCCAATGCAAATCAAGCTTATTAGATGCGGTAGGGGACATGACCAGAACTTCGTCACCGACATCAAACTTCCTGTCTCTGGCTTTTCTGTCATGATAGACTTTCTGCTTAATCCTAGCCTTGTCAACCTCATCATGAGCGAGTTGACACGTGTCTGCAATGATCGTTTTAAGATCAACTAGGTGCTGACACACTGTCTTTTCTTCATCAGATGACGATTTCTCTAGCATAGAGTCAGCTAGCAGATCCATCGGACCTCTAGGTCTTCTGCCAAACAAGAGCTCGAAAGGGGAGAAGCCCGTACTTTCGTTTTGGCTTTCCCGGCACGCAAACAATAGAGCTGGTATGTACCTGTGCCATTGGCGTGGTTGTTTCACCATGAGCCTTTTCAACATAGCTTTCAACGTTGCATGAAAACGTTCGACCATCCCGTTCGCTTGGGCATGATATGGTGAAGTGTGTACCCCTTTGATAGACAGTAATCTACGGAACTCTGCCATCATCTCCGAAGTGAACTGAGAACCTCTATCTGACAGAATTTCTTCGGGGATTCCCAAACGTGCAAAAATCGAGAAAAGAGCTTCGACTACCGAGATTGTGTCGATGTTTCTCAGGGGGATTGCTTCCGGAAACCTAGTTGCTACGTCAATGAGTGTCAACAGGTATCTGTGTTTTTCCTCAGTCGGGGGATTGATCGGACCAACTATGTCAATGGCTACTCGCTTGAACGGTTCCTGAATGCGAGGCATGAACTCGAGTGGGATGGGAGGTGTTCTACTCCTATGCTCTGCCTTCTGACAAATGTCGCATGTTTTTACAAACATTTGGGCATCTCTGCATAAGCCTGGCCAAAAGAATCGCTGCTGTATTTTGTTTACAGTACGTCTGATCCCACAGTGTCCTGCTAACAACCCGTCATGCGATGTTGTCAGTACTGTCTGTCTCAATGTCTTTGGGACTACTATCTGTGGCAGTGCCTCTCCACTACAATCTTTGGAAGATTTGTAGAAGTATCTTTTCAACACGCCTTCTTCAATGACAAAGAAGAAAGAATTTGCACCTAGAGTTTTCTTCTCTCCTGTGCGTGCGAGTTCGAACAAAGGTTTCAGTGAGTCATCCTCGCGCTGAAACTTGCACAGATCATCTTTTGTCACTGACAATTGAGGGATAGGAGCTGCGAGAGGTTTTGGAGCCAACTTCTCTTTCTTTGCAATAGAGCGTGTCATAACTGCTGCACATTGCACATTTCCAACAATGCCTGTTACCTCTGACGCACCCTGAACATTCCCTACGATCAGATCAACCACAGGATCGTCAATCACGCAACACTCAAGTGGTCCCTTGTAACAGTCAGTGTCAACGTCAACTAATGAAAACCCCGTAAATGCGGTTTGTCACACGAGCGTGTGATGATTGCTTAAGTGATTTGGGAGTTATCGCCCTTTTGAGACAAGTTGGTTGTCTGGCGTTTACAGGCGTAATATTTATTTAAATCACTCAATTTTTTGGCAGTAGATAGCTTGAATACGGAGTCACTACTAGAAAATGGTCGCTCTTATAGTTTTCATGTAAACCGAACCTGAGTTGACATTGCATGTGAACCCAGTTCAGATGCCTGTATCTCCGAAACTACTCAACCGATCGATTTCAAATTTGGGGTTTCTAAATGAATCAAGATCGTTGAATAGAAGGCCCGATCCAGGTAGGATTGCACACATGATTTGCGAGTTATTGCCCTTTTCAGAAAAAGTGGCTTTCTGGCGTTTAAAGGAGTAATATTTATCTAAATCACTCCATTTTTTTAAACATAGATAGCATGAATACGGACTCTAAGCAGAGTGAATTTGGGAGGTTGTCGCTACTATACTTTTGACGTAAGCCGTACCTCATGAAAGTGCTGGTGAACCCATTTTAGATCTCAAAATCGCTCCTACTATATATAGATAATGTGTCTGGGGTGCCATAAAAATATACAAACAAACAAAAAAAAATCCCTGCAGCCGTTATCGTCAGTTGACTCGAAAATTTGTACTCAAAGCACATTTCCTCTACACAAGCCACACGCCTCACAAACATCGCAGAAAAGGCACACGCGCACTGACGCAAAACTGTATCAGCCACAGACCTAAAAAATATAGACCCCCTGCGGTGCTGGAAGTGTGACGCCGCCGCGCGCCATGTTGCGAGTACCTGGAAGTGCCAGACGCTATCAGCTGTTTACACAGCGCGCATAGCATTGGTCCGCTTTATCTTACGTCACATTTCTGATGACGTCTTTCTGAAGAACTTTGTATTTCGAACGAGGCGTCCTGTACACAGAGCATCTGAGTTCTGGTATTCACAAGATGGCCGCGATAGCGACACTCGCAAGCAGCGGTGGCAGCGTGCGGCGGTGGGTCTATCTTTTTTTAGGTCTGTGGTATCAGCGCCAATTTGCCGACGCCATGTTTGATTGACGTGATGCTGGCATTTCTTGTGGGTGTGTCGCCACTTTTCGGAAGTTCTCTGTATATGTAGACGGGGAAAGCGGGAGTTTCATTGATGTAGTGAGCTTTGTTTTTCCCACTGACTCTCACTCAATAGCATAGTAGAGTGAGAGAACACCACATAGGTCTCAATGGAGCACATGCACAAACGCGGCTCACGCGAGTCTGTGTGTGTGTGTGTGTGTGCTCCCGAATACATGGCATTACAAAAGAACGACCGTGACGACAGCAGGTGATTAAATGGAAACAACATATTGGGCTGGTGGCCATCTTGTTTTTAGTTACAGTCGACACATATAATTTTCAACTCCTCATATTTTTTTTACCATGGGCGTGTTCATGGGAAATCAAACACACACAATTATGCTTTAGTCTTTCTGCCATCAGTGGGTATCAATCTTACTGGTTAAAGATATAATTTATTGTGATTTCTATGAATACACCACATAGTCTGTGGGCACATCAGTGCTAGCGTTCAGGTTCGTGGTCTATATGGTTGTGAACAATACAAAATGTGTTTAGGCAACTCAAAAGTGGTGTGAAAGAATGTTGGTGGGTCGTCGTATTAAAAATAATTGCTCTTGTTGATATAGGAGGCACTTATAATTTACGTGTTTTTGCTCGCACAAGGGACGTAATTTTCCTGTCCGGGTTACTTCCCTTAGCAGATCTCTCGTGAAAGAAACCACATACGGCCTTCGTTATTTGTAACATTGGCGGAGAAAACGTGTGTGCTCCACTGCGTTTGTGGTGCTGAAACCGAAGAAATTTCTTGTTTTACGGACATTCGCTGGAATACAGTTTTACAGCCGTGAACAATGGATACATTTGGGCGGGTGTGAACCATGAAAGAGCGCAGGTGCTGACACAGAACTGAGAAGCTAGAACGAAGCGACGGAGATGGGTATGGCGACGCGTGCTACAAAGCTTTCACGCATAAAGTCAGGATTGCACAAGCTCAGAAACGCGTGGCCAAAGGAAAGCTTGTGCGAAAACCGTCCCCTGTTAGGAAAGTTTTGAGGAAGCGAGAAGACCGGCGACCATCGAACATTCTTCCCCCAGTGTGCATCATTTGCAGGAAAGAAAAATGGATGAAACGTGAAGGCACTGGGACAAGGCCACTCGAAACACTGGTGCAGGTAAGCACAAAGCTTATAATTTTTGTTCAATACTTTCATTATTTCTTACATGAGATCACATAAGCAGATTACCCGTAATATAATGAAATACATTTCCCGTACCGCCCTACTTCACTTGATCAACATATGCTGCAGAGTGTCTCTACAGCACTTCAATGACAGTTGGTTGTTTTTCAGTTGCAAGCAGTGAAATGACTACAGATGCTCTTGAATAGGTTCCAGGTGCCGTTCCAGCTAAGCAATAATGTGAAATTTTCATATTCAGTTTGTCAGTTAAGCACCCTTCCAAGTTTGTGTTCCAGAAGCATTACTGTCACAAATTAGGACAAACACAGCCACTGCAGTGAAGTATTGTGTTTTGTTTTCAGGGTGGAAGTGAGGGTCACATGTTCATAGAAGCTGCAGCTTTGCTACACAGAGAGGACATCTTCAGAGTCTTGAACTACAAAGGAGATCTTCTTGCTGATGAAGCAAAGTAAGTATGTATGTGTGTGTGTGTGTGTGTGTGTGTGTGTGTGTGTGTGTGTGTGTGTGTAAGGGTGAGAGTTACTATGATATTTCAGGGCACGGATATTAAAATACGATGGGTTTCAGTGACAACTTTCAGATTTTTTTCTTTGTTTGTGCAGATACCATGCATCCTGCTATACACAGTTGCACAATTTAATCAACATCTCGTCTGGAGTTGTTGCACATGGCTTTTTCTACATGCGTTCAGTGCTGGTTACAGCTATCCAACAGTGCTAGTTGTCAGCCCAGACACTGATGTCTTTGTGCTTGCCATTGCCATGGCCCACCGTTTTGACTGCAGTCTGATGTTGCAAGTGTCAATGCTTGTTTAACATGTCGAGCATAAAAGACACGTACAGTGAAACAAGTTGCCAGGCACTCCTCGTCTTCAATCATTCACAGGATGTGAGTTTCTTCTGAGGCAAAGGGAAGAAGAAGGCTGTCTTCTGTCTGCGTGCTCACCCAGGTTTTGCCTCGACAATTGCAGATTTTGGCACAGAGTGGACCCCAAGTGAGGAAACTCTGAAGAATCTTGAAGCTTTTGTCTGTGCACTGTATGGAAGCAAATCAGACACTGATGTCAACAGTCTTAGACATCATTTGTTTCTTTCAGCGCAAACACATGGAGACAACACCTTGCCTCCAAATCAAGATTCATTCAATCTCCATGCCATGTGTACTGCATACCAGACCGGCATTCATCGGCGCTGCTTGAACCAGTACATTTGTGCTCCTCCCCAGTCCCATGGATGGATGTTAGATGACAACGGATTCTTGGTGTTCAAGTGGATGTCACTTCCTGCTGTGCCACCCTTAGTTTCAGAGTTTGTGCAAGATGTGCGAGATGTTCCTGCCGCAAACGTTCGCTCACTTGCACAGGCATGTGCCTGTGTGAACTGATGCAACCAAGGGACAACTGAGGATGCATGTTGACAGTACTGAGTCGGAGCAATCATGTGTCAGAAGATGAAGATTAGTGTACATTCAGAATGAAATGTGCATGAAGTGACTGTTTACCATACTTTCCTCATTTTGCCAGACTTCAACTAGTTCAAGACTGTTCCATACTGTTGAATCTGTGGATTGAGTGTGCATGAACTTAGATTTGTACTCCCTTGTAACAGATCAGACTTTGAAATTGTGTTCTATGATTACAACTTGGGGTTGCTCTTCTCTTGCATTTTTGTGCATTTGAATGAGTGACTTCAGCTTGTGGATTACCTATTTGTAGGCTCCCTTGTGTAACAATGGGAGTCTATGTAATAACCCTCCGTCGTCTGTCTGTCTGTAATGTGTGTGTGTGTGTGTGTGTGTCCAGAAAAACTTTAACATTGTCATTTTCTCAGAATCTACAAACAGCAGAGGCACCAAACTTGGCATGCTGATAGACAACTATAAGACCTTTCAAAACATATCATTGTAAATGACCTAGGCTCAAGGTCAAGGTCACTAAAGCTGTCTGTTTGAAAATTTTACATTGGCATTTTCTCGGAACCTACAGAATTCAGAGGTTTTAAACTTTGCATGATGATCGACATTGATAAGAACTTTACAGATATACATGTATTCAATGGCCTTGTGTCAAGGTCAAGGCCATACAAGCTATTTTTGTGAAACCTTAACATTGGCATTTTCTCAGAAATAACAAATAGCAGAGGCGCCAAACTTGGTGTACTGATAGACAGTGATAACACCTATGCACACATACCATTTTAAATGACCTTGACCCAAGATCAAGGTCATTAAAGTGGTCCATTTGGAAATTTTTACATTTGCATTTTCTCAGAATCTAGAAGAACCAGAAGCATCAAACTTTTCATGATGATAGACATTGGCAACACCTTTACTGACATACCTGTGTTCAGTGACTTTTAGTTAAGGTCAAGACCATGCAAGCTGTTTTTGAGAAGCTTTAACCTTGGCATTTTCTCTGAAAGAACAAACAGTAGACTTCATGTAGAGGCACCAAACGAGGCATGATTATAGACAGCAATGAGACCTACTTGTTTGCATGACCTTGACTGAAGGTCAAGGTCATCAAAGCTGTTAGTTGTAAATTTTAACATTACCATTAATTTTCGGAGGAACTACAAATATTAGAGGCGTCAAACGTGGCACAATGATAGACATTGATGAGATCTCATTTGAATGACCTTGACCCAAGGTCAAGGTCATACAGACTGTTTTGGGGAAAACTGTAATATTGACAGGAACTCAGAACACCTGAGACACCTTGCTTGGCATGATAGATAGTGATAGGAGCTTAACAAACATACTCTTGTAAATGACCTTGACCCTTGTCACAAGGGAGCCATGGAGGCTTCTGCTTCTCTAGTTTGCAATACATTGTGAACTGTGATTGTGACTGCTGTTTTGAGTGTGCAAGATGCTGCCTTCCACAAAACTTCCCAGCGTATGTGACATTCTTTTCACAATTATGGCAAGGGAGACAATTTTTCCCCTTATTTTCCTGTGTTTTATTGTTGTTTTCACATGAAACACATTTCAGTGGCCATAAACATGAGACAATAACACCCTGTAGCTATTTAGACAGTTTGGACTCACTTAGCAGGCAGTTTGTTGACATGATACCAATGCCACCGATGGTAAGTAGTACATGAAAAATACTACCACAAAAATGGCCGCCAAAGGCACAAGAGCAAGAATTTTTAATACGAAACTTGGCGGTGACTAGTCCAAACATCCCTGATCACCATCATGTAAGTTTTTTTTGTTCACAATATGGTAGACCACGAACTCTTTTTCTGGGCCTCTTTTGCAAGTGGTGCCCACGGACTAATAGCGCCGTATTCGGCGTGCCCTGCAAGGACTAAATTCAGCATGAATTTGCTCCCCCAAAATTGTACAGTGTAGGTTCTGTCTGTTTTTTGGGGGTTTTTTTTTCGCTTTTTTTTTCTTTATTCATAACTACTTTCAAAATCAGCAAAACTTACTTTGAAGTTCCGAAATTTGTACAAACGCTGACATCTCTATTTTCTTACATGCATTTCCAAAAACAAGAGTTTCGAGTTGATTTTGTGCCAGAGCCAATCCATCATGCAGACCTTGTTTGTAGTCGTAACGGTTTCAGCGGGAACTGCATGGCATTTGCAGCATGTTTTTGTCCATCTCTGTAGGTGCGCCTCGGGCGATTCGGAAGTCGGAACCCGCAGAACACCCAGTTGTGAACTTCAGGGGACAACCGGTATATTTAGACTTTCACGTGGTCGCCTTCCCTACACCTCAGTTGTTCAACTTCACCTTCCTTGGCCCGAACTCGACCACATGCTGCCCGACAAGCCCAAACATCTCCTTGAGGGCTTTTTGCCAGCAAAGTTCAAAGCTACTGTACTGTTCGACGTGTATTGTTGCTGTGAACAAAGTCATGAGTGCGGCAGCTGGCTTGTACAGACTTACGCTGGCAAACGATCAGGGCTGTGGTGACTTCATCTACCAGATCAACTTTTATTCCGATGGATCAAATGATGGAGGTAATACAGGAATCCAAATACGTCTGAAATACCTTGTAAAACGTGAATATGTTTTCACGAGGTAGGTGCATGGTTGCCTTGGTTTAAGGTGAACCCAGAATTAAGTATTTTCAAGCTACATTCACAGACCTAGTGACAAAACCATTTTCCAGATTTGAGCTGTGATCTATCTGACCGATGAACCTTTAAAAGAAAACCCAAAATGCGCGGAATTGGACGAATATTAACGCAATAAATCTTCCAATATCAAATCCGACTAAACTCGCAGGAAAAAGAAACGCAACAAGTTCATTCGCTAGAAGAAAAAAATGTGAACAAACATATGAATAAACGAGAAAATGTTATCAGCTCCCACAACACACGTTTTTCTACTCCACAAGCCTGGTCAGTGCCGAGTTGAGAGTGAACTGGGTCATGGGTGAGCTGTTCTGTAAGTGGGTTACGGCCTGCCGTGTCGGGCACTTGCTGCACGTGCAGAAACTGGACATGAATATTGTTTAGTGCACTCAGTCAGGTTATAAACTGGCCACAATGGGACCAAAACTCGCACAGTTCTTGCCTAGTCACGGTGCCAAGGTTGTTGGATGCCCAGTGCCAACAAGCTACTAGTCGTCCTGATGCTGGTGAGACGCCGCAGTAAGTTGCCTTGACTTTTGGTGTGAATGTCACGACAATCTATCGCCTTCAGCACCGTTTTTATGCCACCAACAGTACTGATGACTTACCCAGAAGCGGCAAGCCAAGGATCACCACAGCTGTCCAAGATCGCCGACTTCGGCGCCAGCACTACCGGGACAACCGTGAATCCGCCGCTAACACAGCCAGAAACACCATAGGTGTGCATGGGGGGGGGGGGGGGGGGGGGGGGGCAGTCAGTGATCGAACCGTGCGCCGGCGTCTGGCTCCTGCACACCTGGAAAACCATGTTCCCGCAAGACGTCCTGCCCTCCCAGTTCAGCATCGCCGTCACCGTCTGGCATGGGCCCAGCAGTACCCTAACAGGCGTCTTAGGGGGTTGAGGAGGGTCCTATTCTCAGACGAGAAGCGTTTTTGTGCGGATCACTCGGATGCCCGTATAAAGATCTGTAAAAGGCACAGAGAGCGGTTTGATGAGGCCAACATCTTGCAACACAACAGATGGGAAGGTGTAAGCGTCATGGTTTGGGGCGCAATCGGCCTGAATCAGCGAGTTGGCCCAGTGTTCTTCCAGAATGTGGGCCACGGTCGTGGGAATGGCGTCAATGCCGACCTCTATATCGCCCAAGCCCTTCAGCCCCACATTTTTCCCCCATAGGCACCGTAACTTCCTGTTCCGGCAGGATAATGTCCGCCCCCAAACAGCACGTGTTACCCAGGACTTCCTGCATCGCAAAAACATAATCTTTTGCCCCATCCTGCCCTGTCCCTCCCGGGGAGCCGAATGGTAGAGCGCTGGACTTCTAATGCTCGGGACGTGAGTTCGTATCCGGGCTGGGGCCAAATATTTATGCTGGCTCTTTCATCGTTTCCCCGTCTTTGATATCATCCGTAGGTCGTGGAAAAGGACGTTAAACCCCCAAACAACCGACCAACCGCCCTGTCCCCGGATCTTAAGCCAATAAAGCATTTATGGGATGCCCTTCAGAGAAAGCTCAATGCTCTCGTTCCCAGGCCTCGTACGACAGCTGAGTTGCGTGCAGCCATTGCACAAGTGTGGGCCCAGGTTCCTCAGCAGCAAACCAACAATCTGGTTCGCTACATGTGCCGGAGGTGCAGGGCGGTGATTGCTGCCCGTGGAGGATCAACACGGTACTGACTTTCAGCACGACCTGAACCAAAAGGGTTGAAAGCCACTGACTCACGTATATTGTTTTTCGGAACTCCAAAAGACGAATGTCTTTTGGATGAATGTTTCGTTTTCATTTTTGTGGAAAAAAAGATGGAATCATTTTCAAGAATTTACCACAGTTGTGCTTTTGCGTTTCTTTTCCTGTGAGTTTATCAGCACCCAGAGATGCAGGCTCTTTGTGTGTGTGTGTGTGTGTGTGTGTGTGTGTGTGTGTGTGTGTGCGCGCGCGCGCGCGCGCACGCATGTTGCAGCGACTAGCATTTATATTGACATTTGTGCGCCTGCCTTGTTGTTTTTGTTTGATGTCAGAAATTAAAAATAAAAATAAAAAGAGCAAAAACAGTTTAAGACTACCTTAACAATAATTAATGTAAAAATTTCTTCTTTTTGGATCTAAGTTACCTGAGTAATTCTTAAAAACAGCCGAGTAATATCATGCACGAAAAGAGAATACATTGGTCATATGTAACAACTCTCACCTTCTCTTTCAGGTAGCAGCAAAGAGCACTGCGCTAGTGTTGAAGGCCTCAGTGTATGGGTTACAGTGGTTGTGGCGTTGGTGATGATGATTGTTGTCATCGTTGGCGTGTGTACGGCTTTCATGGTATACATGTGGCGACGACACTGGATACTCCCCTGTGCTGGTGAGCACAATTTTGTACTCGCAGTTTGAGATACAGTCGTAGGTGTGCTACCTACACGTAACATTTCTTAAAAGAACACCATGTCCGATTATCTGTCACTAAGGTGATTCTTTTCCATTTGGTTTTTGCAGATCGTAACGCAACCAGTGGAATGTGAGTTTTTTTCTTAGTTTGTCTGTTTGTTGTTTTACTGTCGCTCCTGACTGAAGTTTCTTTTTTTTTCACAAATTGAAACAATTCGGCCTTGTTACTGACATACCAATAGGGTCGGTGATTTAATTCTGAGCGCCAATGGGCATTCAAAGTGAAGATATTTGGGTAGAGCGCACTGTGTTAAGGCATACCCAAATAGCAATGTGGCAGTCTGAACTTGAAACATAAGTTTGGTGTGAACGTGAAAGAATGTCAAACGAAAACAAACTCAGCTGAGTGTGAACATCCTGCTCAAAGAAATCATGTATTTGACTTACACTGCACACTGAAACCGAAATGTGCCCAACGTTTACACTCATACTCCTAGTCCGCAGGTTTGTATCCTCATGATGCTTTCTATATGCACAGGTTAAGTGATGACGACACACGGCAAAGCGTCAGACTGTCCTCTACAACACGAATGTATGGTTCGGAGCAAGCAGGTATCTAAAAATGTTATGGCCATTCGCTTGATAAATGATTTTGAGCATTTTCTTGCTCGGATTTCAGTTTTAAACGACCAATGAGCAGAGTGTTCGACCGAAAACAGAAAAAGTGTATTCCATGTTAAAATGTAGCACCATTTTCCAGTAGCGGGCAAGGTGTGCTCTTCAAACATGGCGGACAAATGTGACGGTGACAGAGGTGGCAGTGGCAGTGACTGTGTTTCGAGCGGCCAGGTCAGTACTGTCGGTACTGTGTCTAACACGGTGTGTGGGGATGCTATTTCCAATGCGGATTTACTGAAGGAAATTCGTGCATTGTCACAGACAATGACAGGTATGTCGCAGAAAATGGACATGTTGAGCGGAAAGGTGGAGGAGATGACCGGCCAGATTTTCGAACTGCGCAAGGAAAACGAACAGCTGAAAAGTGACATTCAGAAATGTAAAGAGAAGGAGGAAAATTTGACACGAATGGTTTCTGAGGCGAAACACCAAGCCAAGCTCGTGGACACCAAGGTCAACGATCTTGAACAGTACACGCGTCGTAATAACATACGCGTGTTTGGCGTACCAGAAGAAGAGAGAGAGACAGTGCAGCAGTGCGAGTCAAAGGTGTTGAAACTTTTTAACAGCAAGTTGGGACTACGCATTACGCCAGAAGACATTGAAGCAATACACAGAACGGGGAAACCTTCGGGAGAACAGGACAGTCCTCGACCTGTAATAGCACGCTTTATTTCACGCAAGACAACAGAAGCAGTGCTGAGCAACAAGCGAAAGCTGCGACAGACACGGTTTATGATCGTGGAAGACCTTACCAACAACAACTACAGTCTGCTGAGGGCTTGCAAGGAGAATGAGAAAGTTGCCACAGAATGGTCACGACGAGGGAAAATATATGTGAGGACCATAGACGAGCAGGTTATGCAGGTGAAAACAGTGACGGATCTATCTGATAGCGAGATAGACCTTATGGCAGCTTCCACACCCTACAACCGTGGTGGGCGTGGCAGCAGAGGCAGACCATGGCGAGGCCGACTGAACCGACATTTTAGAGGGACCAGCGATCGACGTCTGAGGAGAGAAGACGTTCCCTTTGGTGCTGCATCCGACGAAAACGACGCTGGGTTCCTGCGATCCGACGACGAGGAAACGGTGCGGAATACTAAACTGTGACTGTATCTTGTGTTTACCGCGTGGAAGTATTGACTTCGTGTTCGTAGTTTTGTTTACATCACGTGAACGTTTGACCTCGGGTCGCGCATGCGCACCACCACACAGTAGGTGTGAAACAGCTGACAGACGGTGATTCATTGTGACATGTTATGTATATTCGTACTATGGTGTGTGTGTGTGTGTGTGTGTGTGTGTGTGTGTGTGTGTGTGTGTGTGTGTGTGTGTGTGTGTGTGTGTGTTGCATATTGTCAGTGTGGGTTGCAATCATTGCCACGTTTATGGAGTACACTCAGTTTTTTTGTCAGAACATGTCAAGTTTTTTGGGTTGCTGGTTGGTTGCTGTTTGGTTGTATTCAGTGTGTTTTTTGCTTTTTTGTTTCCATTGGTCTACATTTCATTAATCACTTTGAACTAGAAAACAATGGCAACGGTTAGCCCACTGAAAATATGTACACTCAATACAAATGGTCTTGGTGATTATAAGAAACGAAAAGATGTGTTCGACTTTCTAAGACAACAAACAGCGTGTATTTACTTTTTACAGGAAACACACTTAAAAACTAAATGTGAAAACTCTGTTCGTTCCATGTGGGGCTTTGAATGTTTTGTAAGTGGAAGCAATACTAATAGCAAAGGAGTAGCTATCCTGTTTAACAATAACTTCCAGTACAAATGACATGATATAGTCAGGAGTGATGATGGAACATACATAGCCCTTGACATTGAAATAGATGGGAAAAGAATGTCACTTGTAAACATATATGGACCTAGTAATGCAGATTCAGAGCTTCAGATTGTCGGCGCGCCCGCGCCATTGACGCGTAAAATATCAAAATGACGCGCAAGAGTTAATGTGTATGCGCCAGTGTGGCGCGCACACTTTTGGCCCATACATCGGAGTAGTGAAACTAAAAACATCGCGTCTCTGCACTGCCTTGCCTGCCCAACATGTATTGTATCGCAGCACGTCATTGGGTGACAGATCTTCCCGAGAGCCAATCGCTGAATAAACGTGAATCTCATTGGTTTTCTCTATTACGAACATCCAATGAAAACGCTTATATTAACAGAGCGTTGCTTGGACGTCTGCAGATCATTCCGAGAACTGAATGCTTGTTTCTGTATCAACAGCTGCATCAAAATGTCGAAAAAACCATCGGCGAATAAAATAAAATTGGTGGCAGGCCAATCTCGGCTCACATTTGCTCGGACTGAATCTGCAACTGCAAGTAGGCCGTTTTCATATTCATGATCTCATCAAATCGAACGCCGCAACGCGTCGGCGTGAGAGGTCTATATGATGCTTTTTTTCCCCAACGGCATGACTTCGTTTCCAAAGTGAAAATGATGGGTCATGACGAATTCTAACAGAAAGGTCGGGGAGGAAAAGTTGGAGGGAGGAAAGTAGGCCTAAACTCTGTGTGTGTGTGTGCCGGGCGGCCCGGGGGGGGGGGGGGGGGGGGGGGGGGGGAGAGAGAGAGGCGTTGTAGAGCTCCCAACAATCCAGCTAATTTAAAGGATAATATCATAACCTCTGTAAATATCACACATTTTTATTTGAAAACATGCATGTCAGGGAAAACTCTCTCTCTCTCTCTCTACATTGTGATCAACTCATGAGGGTGTGCTTTGCACACCGGACCCAACTTTCACAACATGCCCTTTGAAAAAGCTATTCAGGTGTGGGCGCAGAAAAGAAGGCGCTACCTCTTCAAGAAGGACTAAATAAAGTTAGTACACCTCTGACATCTTTTCGCTTCAAGATTTTGTCAATGACCCATCATTGTGAAAATTGACCCCTCATTTTGCTCAGCCATGGGTCATTGGGCCGATGACATTTAAAAACAATCTGAAGCTCTGCAGATTCACCTACCTTTTTTTGACAAAGTCTGTGAGCAAATTGATAAGTTTGACAATCAGTATGTTGTCATAGGAGGTGACTGGAATGTA
This sequence comes from Batillaria attramentaria, assembly GCA_018292915.2. Taxonomy (NCBI): domain Eukaryota; kingdom Metazoa; phylum Mollusca; class Gastropoda; family Batillariidae; genus Batillaria; species Batillaria attramentaria. Next base: position 468,741 of record JACVVK020000193.1, on the reverse strand, counting down.
GTTTTAGATGTTGATATGTGATGTATGGAGGATATTTAATCCAGCAAAAAGACAATACACATGGCGTCGTTTCAACTCAGTACAACAGGGAAGACTAGATTATTTCTTGGTATCTGCAAGCTTGCTTATGAATATCACTGTGGCTAATTTTGCATCAGGCTATCGCTCTGATCATTCACTTGTGTCCATTGAGTTTGGTACACATATTCATCAAGTCTAGAACATATTGGAAATTTAATAATTCATTGCTTAAAGATAAGCACTATATTGAGATTGTTAAGAATGTTATCTTAGATTTGAAAAAGCAATATGGAGTTGTAGTATATAACATGGATAATATTGATGATGTTAATAATGATGACATACAGTTTGTTATAACTGATCAAACTTTTTTTGAAATGATATTGTTAGAAGTTCGGGGACGAACCATCTCGTATGCTAGTTTTAAAAAGAAAGAAGAGAACAAATTAGAGGCAGCATTGAAGAAGGATATTACAGATTTGGAAAATAACTTAAGTGTAGGGAATTTAGATATCTTAGAAAGTAAAAAAAGCAGAGCTTGCTGAGCTGTGCAAGAAAAAAAAACTGCTGGCATGATTGTTCGTTCCCGGGCAAAATGGATCCAGGAAGGTGAAAAAACTACAAAATATTTTTGCAGTATGGAGAGTCGAAATTTTGTACAGAAATCCATGACCTGTTTAGAAAAAGATGACGGTGAAGTAATCCATGATCCATTGTCCATCATTGGAGAAGCTGAAAATTTTTATGAACGATTGTATGCTTCAAGAGAGGCTGATGTTGTGGCAGTTGACTTGTGTTCTAGCATTGTTGCACCAAAGTTGTCAGAGGAGGAGAGTAATGCCAATCACTATTCAGGAAGCATTAAACGCTCTTAAACATATGAATAATAACAAAAGTCCTGGCTCAGATGGATTTACCACAGAGTTTTTTAAGTTCTTTTGGTCTGAGATTGGTCATTTTCTGGTCAGGTCAACCAAGGTTTTCATAAGGGTCAGCTGTTGACCACACAAAAGCAAGGTATAATTACATGTGTTCCAAAAGAAGGTAAAGCAAAACAGTACTTGAAAAACTGGAGACCGATCACACTTTTAAATACAGCTTACAAAATTGCCTCAGCCTGCATTGCACAGCGTCTTAAAACAGTTCTCCAAACTATAATTCATGAGGACCAAACGGGTTTTTTGAAAGGCAGGTACATAGGTGAAAATATCAGACTTCTTTATGATGTTCTTGTACATACAGAGATTAACCAGATGCCTGGACTACTACTTCTAGTTGATTTTGAAAAAGCTTTCGACAGCGTTGCATGGTCTTTTCTTGAAAATTGTCTTAATTTCTTTAATTTCGGTCCAGATATCAAACGATGGATTAGAACTTTTTAACGACATAAATGCCTGTGTCTCTGTTAATGGCTGTTATTCCAAATGGTTTCAAATAAGAAGGGGCTGTAGACAGGGGGATCCATGTTCGGCATATTTATACTTAATATGTGCGGAGATCTTGTCGTCACTCATTCGTCAAAATACAGATATAAATGGTATTCATGTAAACGATGTACATGTACTCCTCTCACAATTTGCCGATGATACGTCACTGTTTCTAGATGGAAGTAAAAAGTCATTCGAGCACAGCATCCATACCCTACAGTATTTTTCTAGCATATCTGGTTTAAAAATCAATCTTGAAAAATGTCAGGTTGTTTGGCTTGGTACACGGAAGAACTCACACATACGCTACATGCCAGAATTCAATTTTGTCTGGGACCCAGGAATTTTTAAAGTTTTAGGTGTCAGTTTTTTTACAGATATTGATAGAATTGTTGAAATTAATTATGAAAATAAGTTGAATGACATAAAGCGTATTCTGTCTGTCTGGTCGAAGTGCCAGCTGACACCTTATGGAAAAATTACTGTAATTAAGACACTTGCTTTATCGAAACTTGTGCACTTGTTTACCAATCTCCCAGATCCACCTTCATCCTTTATGTCTGACCTCAACAAAATGTTTCTCTCATTTTTATGGGATGGAAAGAAATGTAAAATTAGTAGGACAAATGTTTGTGCCTCATATGAGTTAGGTGGACTAAGAATGACTGATGTATATGCTTTTTTAGCTTCGGTGAAATTAAGCTGGGTGAGACGTGTCTTCTTATCAAATTCACTGATAAGAAATTTATTGATGACTACTTGTCCTGCTTTCAGAAATCTGGAGATGTACGGTAGTGAATATGCAAATGTATTGATGCAGCGATGTCAGAACAAATTCTGGGTGGATGTAGCAAAACACTTTAAGAACTTTTCCAACAGGTGTCTGCCTGAGCATGTTGCTGAGTTTTTATCTGAATGTGTCCATTATAACAAAAATATTGTCAGAGACAGAAAAACTGTACATATACCTGAATGGAAAAGTAGGGGTATTATATTTGTTGGTGATTTGGTGGATGATAATGGTGATTTACTCACTTGTGGTATGTTCAAGGATTTGTACCCAGGAATCTCTACCAATTTTTTGGTATACTCTGGAATAATTGAAGCTATTAAGGCTTACAGACGACGGGCTGGTTTTGAACCTGCCCCACATTGTATTGGCACAGGTAACAAGGTACCACACCTTGTTACAGGGTACCACACCTTGATTATGCAGGGTGGGCACAAAAAAGTATACTCTGCTCTGGTGACGCCAAAGATGCAGCCTAACTGTGTATTTAAGTGGAGTCAGATTTGTAAAGAGATTCCAGATTGGAAACATATTTTTCTAAAACCAATTAGTACTACACCTGACTCTCAGCTCCGCTGGTTCCAACTGAGATTATTATATCGTGTTTTGCCTACCAAAAGATTTTTGTGCCTGTGAAAACTTTCTGACAACGACTTGTGTACCTTCTGTCATGATGTATCTGAAACAATAATGCACTTGTTTTGGACTTGTCACCATACTCAAAATTTCTGGGCAGGGTTCACAACACTGCTGACAGATAACTGTGTTAACTGCTCAGCACTGGTTCTTACAGATACTCTAATTATCTTTGGGGTGGCAGAATGCTTCAATACAGACTCAGTTTTTGATCTGCTCATCCTGCTGGCAAAATATCATATTTATGTAAGTCGTCTGAAAGAAACTTTACCTGACTTAAATGTTTTCATAGGCCTTGTTAAACATCGATATGCTATGGAGAGATACTGTCACGGAATCTCAGGAAAACTTAACAAATTTAATATGAACTGGATGCCATACAGAGCGCTTGTGACGTGAGGCATATAGTGAATATCTAACATCTGCAACCTCGTGTACAATGTACTATGCAATCTGTGTGTCCATTGTGTCCATTGTGTGTGTGTGTGTGTGTGTGTGTGTGTGTGTGTGTGTGTGTGTTTTGTTGTTCTTTGTTTGTTTGTTTTTCTTGTGTCTGAGTGTGTGGGTGTGTGTGTTTTGTTGTTTTTTTTTTTTGTTTTGTTTTGTGTGTGTATGTGTGTGTGTGTGCTCCTTGTGTTTGTCTCCTGTATGGGTGTTGTAGGGGAAGGGGGGGGGGGGATAAGTGTATGTAATGTATGTGAGACTGTACTATTGGAAGATGTATATGTATAAATCTAGAGGTTGGTTGTGAGATGTCCTTTAAGTCCTTCTTTGTTGTTTTCCTTCTTCTAACATTTGTGAAAGATGTAGTTGTATCAATGTATGTGTTTTCGATTTGATGTCTATGTGTAAAAAAAAACAACAACCCAAAAACAGAATTAAAAAAAAAAAAATAAAATGTAGCAATCCTTTAACCAAATCGCCTTATCGTTGACTGTTCTTAAAGAACCTCAAGGCAGTGCTGCATTTCACTATGAGGGACTGGAGACGGCAGAGATGGGACTACGGTCACCTTATTCTCAACTGACGGTCACAGACGCTCACACCAGGAATGAAACGGGGAAAGGTAACAGTTTCGCATACAAAACCATGGCCAAGTTAAAATACAAAAAGTTGTAGAGGGCAGTGTCTGCATAAAATTGTACTTCCACTAGAGAAAGATTCACAGAAAGGTTATGTTGTAGAGCGGACAACTCAGTCGGTGGAGTGGGTAGTGATCCGTCAGATCCGGGGGGTTCTTAAGAAATTAGGAGTACCCAGTGTTTATAAATCTGAGTATAAGAAATGTGGTCAGGATGGACAAAATATATGAGAAAAGAATTTTTCTAAAGTCGAGTGGCCGCGAACCAGTCGCAAATTGGCTCCCGTACTTGAGCTCTTGCCTAAATGAACGTATGGCTGGTTGACGATTTCTAAATAAATCCACAAAACTGCAAATTTTTCAGATTTATAGCATCTACACGTAATTTCGAAATAAGATGTATCTTAGTAAGTACTCAGTGGTAATTATACTGAACAGTTATGCTCAAAGACGATCGGATTCACATGTTTGCATCAGAGACATGATGGATCGAGGCTTTACGGCAGGCTTCTCCCTGCCGGAGGAGATTCATCTTTGTAAACGCGCTGAATCCACACGAACTCCACTCCAATTATACTCCAGCAGATCTCATGTTACTAATTTTGCTCTTTCCTCATAGTTGTCAGACGTTCAATATGCGTACGCTCCATCGTTAGGTTACTTGAGTTCCCTTTCCTCAGCGTTCAGTTATTGACAGAATACACTAAGGGGGAGGTAGGAGAGCGGACTGTACACGGCAGATACTATTGGTGGGAAAAATGACCCTTTTTGGCACAGTTAAGGCGGAAGAGGTTACGAGCACGGTTTCACTACTTAAGGAGAGGGCCGTGCAGTGGACGATCAGAAAGCGAGGCCAGGGCCCGCATGTAAAACTCGAGGTTACTTTAATCCTTGTCTACGGACCTAGCCCAGACTAGTTACTCCGAGGCTAGCGGGAACGATTTAGCGCGATGTAGAAGTCGAAGTTAGAGCGTGGACTAGCTAACCCGGCAATCTATTTTATGCTGGGGGAAATCCCTTTGATGCGCATGCTCGAGACGTCATATTGCCGACGTCATATTTGATTGGCGTAATGCTGGTTTCCTGGGATGACTCGTTCAATGGCGTCTTTGATACTGTCAGTGATCGGAAAAATCTCCTGCCAATGATTTCTTTTTATGTTGTTTCCATAGTAATGGAAACAACATCATACGACAGGGTAAAATTTCCACGTTCATAGGCAAGCATCTGTGGTACAAACGCACGTCACTGCCGATCTCCCGCAGAGACGGTTTTGCAAGTGTAACTCTGACAATGACGTAAGAAGCGTGCGTCTCCGATGCTGACGCGTATGGTGCTCCGAACGCACTTCTCCTCCTCAGTGAGTGCCGTCTGTGCGGATGTTTGTGCGGCTGTGTGTGTGTGAATTGTGTCCAGGCCCGTTTCTTCGAAAATACTCAAACGAATGGCTTAAAATTTGGGGTATCCAAATATATCAAAATGTTACATTAGAGGAACCAAGCGTGTGCTGATTGCTTAAGTGATTTGGGAGTAATATTTATTTAAATCACTCAATTTTTTGGCAGTAGATAGCTTGAATACGGACTCTGAACAGAGTCACTACTAGAAAATGGTCGCTCTTAGTCTTATAGCTTTCATGTAAACCGAACCTGAGTTGACATTGCATGTGAACCCAGTTCAGATGCCTGTATCTCCGTAAATACTGAACCGATCGATTTCAAATTTGGGGTTTTTGAATGAATCAAGATTGTTGAATAGAAGGCGCGATCCAGGAACGATTGCACACATGATTTGCGAGTTATTGCCCTTTTCAGAAAAAGTGGCTTTCTGGCGTTTGAAGGCGTAATATTTATCTAAATCACTCCATGTTTTGGACATAGATAGCATGAATACGAGCTCTCAACAGTGTGAATTTGGGAGGTTGTCGCTATTATACTTTTGACGTAAGCCGTACCTCATGAAAGTGCTGGTGAACCCATTTTAGATCTCAAAATCGCTCCTACTATATATAGATAATGTGTCTGGGGTGCCATAAAAATATACAAAAAAATTAGAAAAATTCACTGCAGCCGTTATCGTCAGTTGACTCGAAAATTTGTACTCAAAGCACATTTCCTCTACACAAGCCACACGCCTCACAAACATCGCAGAAAAGGCACACGCGCACTGACGCAAAACTGTATCAGCGTCAGTTTGCCGACGTCATGTTTGATTGACGTGATGCTGGCATTTCTTGGGGGTGTGTCGTCACTTTTCGGAAGTTCTCTATTTGTAGACGGGGAAAACGGGAGTTTCATTGATGTAGTGAGCTTTGATTTTCCCACTGACTCTCACTCAATAGCATAGTAGAGTGAGAGAACACCACATAGGTCTCAATGGAGCACATGCACAAACGCGGCTCGCGCAAGTCTGTGTGTGTGCGTGCGTGCGTGAAAAAACGTTCACCGCGCAGACTTGTCTGTTAAACACATTGAGCCGGTATAAATTCGATCGTTACACTGCGCAGCAGCAACACTTCAATTTTCATGGGGCTGCTTTCATTGCAAGAATTGTATCCGAGTCAAAGTTATTACGTCAAATGTATTATGCGCCATCCCAATGAGGAAAAACGTCATAGATTTCAAAGAAAACAACTTGACGTCTCTCTTCCAAAACCAAGATTGGTCTGACAAGCCCGGTCAGTTGTTTCCATTCAGAGAGAGAGTGTGTGTGTGTGTGTGTGTGTGTGTGTGTCCTCCCGAATACATGGCATTACAAAAGAACGACCGTGACGACAGCAGGTGATTAAATGGAAACAACATATTGGGCTGGTGGCCATCTTGTCTTACATTAGCCTGACGTTTTCCTGTGCCATAGCCACCACGAAAAATATGTAGCCACCAAAAAGTTTCTTCGCTTGGATCCCTGACCCAGTATGTGGCGTCCCCGATCACTCATGGGTTGCCCGGACTATCGTCTATCAGTCAGGTCTGCGGGAAGTAACTCTGTCAAAGGGGAACGACTTTATTACAAGAATTCATAGACTCCAGAGTGCAGTCCCTTTTCGGCGGGGCGTGAAAATGTGACTGCTTACAGCCAGCGACATTTTCAAAAATGGCGAATTTTTTTTAGAAAAGCGAAGACTTGTGTGTCACATGATTCGATTTGAAACGATGTCTTGAATATCCGACCACTTTTGGTTTGGGCAAAATCTTTGCCAGCGGACAATTATTGTTGCGCTTTGATGGCACTGTTTACGTGGTACACTGATCCAACAGGATGTGAGTAAACGGCAAGGGGGTTGCACTCTGACAGGCCAAGGTGTTGCACTCTACACGCAAGTATTATTGCACGGTGCAGACGATCACGTACCTGCCTTGTGGTGGAATAAGAGACGATTACAAAAGCATACACACCCGTGCTCTAGGACTGAATGTAATAATAGATCTGTCCATTCAGACAGAGACATGTTATGTATGTCTCTGATTCAGAAACACGCCTACTTTCACTCTGAAGACAGCCTACCATCACTTGCGCCATTGAGGATCCCTCTGGGTTCAAAGCTGGTCAAGGATTACATAGTGCGCGACCTTGTGTTTGAGAACACCGAGACAATTTAGGCCCGTCACGGTAGCGCAGTGAGCGCCATTTCCCCACCGTGCACAGAGGTACTTTCCACTGAAAGACTCTGTGTCCCAGAGAGTGAAGAATTCATTCACCCATGTAGAACCTCGCATACGCCAAAAAGTTTGTGACGTCAACCAGCTAGGCGAGCTCACACGACCTCATGTGTTTGGGTTTTTAAAAGACGGGGCAGATTTTGCTACGCGCAGCAGCAAGTTTCAGTGATACAAAACAAGACTGTGACGTTTCTCCACACAATACTTACTTTCACGCACACAGTGACGTAACGAAATCTGCGTCATAGACACTCGACGTGCACACTATGCTGCTGCGTTCTTTTTGGCGGGAGTTGACGTGTGTGTGGACGGATGTAATGATGGCTATCTGCTAAACCACCTCGCCGGATGGCTTTTTACTTTGAGATAAAATGGGCAGTCATATTCTCCAGGGCTATTTTTCACGATTTTTAGCCTACTGCATTTTCAAAAGAGTTATCGCCGATTTTTAAAAATCGGTCATGTTACGAATTTTTTCGAAAAAAATGTTCAAATGGCTTCATTTTCTGAAATTGGGAAGATCATCCAATTATACTGCATGTTTTCGTAGCACAGCTCTGTAGCTCTGACAGGTTTTGTGTAAGAAAAATATTTCCGAGGTAGGGGTGGTTTGCATATAAGGCCAAATATCTATGAAAAGACTCCTTCAAATTACTCATCATTCCGGTATTTTTGACACTTGTGACAACTGCACATATGACATGAACTACTGCACTATTATAGCTTTAGTATTAAGAATAGCAGAGCTTTTAGATAAACAAATTTTTCACGTTACTGCGAGAAGCGCCGGTCAAAAAAGTTCCAATTTTGCAATTTCGTAAGTACAATCCAAGGCACTTAAGTCCACTTTTCATCAGCTCTCTAGATCTTCCAGATTTTATGTAAAAATTAATTCAGTCCCGGAAGTCACAAAAGCAACAAGGAAATCACAAGATATGAAGAAGTATCATCTGTCATACGAGCAGCGTGAGGCTGACGGCAAATGTTTGGTTCACAGACAAAATCTGCAAGTATCGTCACTGCTTCCGACATTTCATCAGCCCTCTACATCTTCCAGATTTCATGTGAAAAATAATTCAGTCGGAGAAGTCACAAAGCCAATAGGGAAATCACAGGACATAAACAAGCATCCTCAGACGATCTCAGTGCTAGAGGCTGACGCCAAAAGTTTAGTTCACGGAATTGACGTCATCTCTCTCTCTCTCTCTCTCTGTATGACGACCTGCCTGAGGCTGACGTCAAATGTTTAGTTCGCGGAACTGACGTCTCTCTCTCTCTCTCTCTGGGGAGCCAGGGTGGCCGAATGGTAGCGCGTTGGACTTTCAATGCTTGGACCGAGAGTTCGAATCCCGGCCGCTGGGGCCAAATATTTGTGCTGGCCTTTTTCTCGTTGCCCCGTCTTTGATATCACCCTTATGTGGTGGAAAAGAGCGTTAAACTCCTAAACACCCACCTACCCACCCTCTCCCTCTCCCTTCTTCCCACACCCGGCCCCACCCCCAGTCACGTGGCTAATCGGTCGAGGTCGTAGAGGATCTAGTGTCATCGGTAGAACTTGGAGAGGGGAGAACCGGCAACAATAACAACAAAACAGACAAAATAAGATGAAGTTTGGAGAAACAACTTTGTAGGACGGGGCCGTTCCTCCTTGTTGCAAGTGCATAGAGGCACGATAAGGGTTTTCAGTTCTTTCTTTATGTCAGCATGCTTGATGTCAGAGAGCTTGCGTTCCGGCGTGTGCGCGCGGGCTGCATACATGACACAACGACTACGACTGTGACTACAGCAGGTCATTGAATGGAAACAACATATTGGGCTGGTGGCCATCTTGTTCTTAATATATACTCATCGTCACCAAGCATGTCAAATGGGTTCTGACGGTCACGGAAAATGCGGTGAGCGTAATAACTGCCTTTGCTACCGACTCAGTGCAATTGCCGCCATCCTTGCTTCTCGGTAACCCGGGGCTAGACTTATCAGCCCGAAAATTGCCCAGTAGTTTGATCCCCGACTTTGGCTCGAAGATAGAGCTAACCTCGACTCGTGCATGAAAAAATTTACCCTAGAGCTAGTTTAGTTCGAGGTTAGACTTTAACCCGGAGCTAAAATCCCTAACCTCGACTTTTACATGCGGGCCCAGAATGGGAAACGGGGTCTGAAGCCTCCGTCTCCGAATCTGAATCTAGGCTAACTCAAAGTCCACATGCTTCATCCGCTTGCGGTTCCGTGGCTGTTTGATAGTTTTCTGTGCCATTGTTGGTTTTCTGGTGATTCATCATCCGGGTCCCCAGCCGCCATCGACTCCAACATGGGGATGCGCATCATGTCAGCGGGTCTCCAGCTTACGCGCACCAGGGCTGCCCAGAAGATATACTCGGAGGTGTTCCCCCGATTGACCCGTTAAGCCACCGCCTTCTACTACACTACCAGGGAGAGAGGACCGCTGTCGTGTGACACCATCGCGTGCTGTCCAGGTTCTAAACTGACTACCAGGGAGTGCAGCAGGGCAGGACGTGATCAGAGCCGATTGACTAGGCCAGGCGGCCCAACCTCCTGTCGAGGAGAATTCAAGGCCAAAGCAGCGTGTTGGCTCTACAGGGCGCGACCTACAGGGGGCCTCAGCTGCGATGCAGGAAGTCCCGGGTAACACGTGCTGTGTGGGGCCGGGCATTATCCTGCTGGAACAGGGAGTTACGGTGCGTATGGTAAAATGGCACCACATGGGGCTGGAGGACTTGGGCGATATAGCGACCTTGACTCACATTCTGGAAGAACACTGGGCCAACTCACTGATTCAGGCCGATAGCGCCCTAAACCATTACGTTTACACCTTATCTGTTGTGTTACATGATGTTGACCTCAGAAAACCGCTCTTTGCGCCTTCTTCAGATTTTTATACGGCCATCCGAGTGATCCCCACAAAAACGCTTCTCGTCTGAGAATAGGACCCTCCTCCACTCCCGAAGACGCCAGTTAACGTGCTGCTGGGCCCATGCCAGACGGTGACGGCGATGCTGAACTGTGAGGGCAGGACGTCTTGCAGAAACATGGCGCCAACAAGCTATTGGTCGTCTGGATGCTGGTGAGACGCCGCAACATGTTGCCTTGACTTTTGGTGTGAATGTCACGACAATCTATCGCCTTCAGCACCGTTTTTATGCCACCAACAGTACTGATGACTTACCCAGGAGCGGCAAGCCAAGGGTCACCACAGCTGCCCAAGATCGCCGACTTGGGCGCCAGCACTACCAGGACAACCGTGAATCCGCCGCTAACACAGCCAGAAACACCATAGGTGTGCATGGGAGGGCATAAGACATGACATTTATTAAATTTCCAAAAGAGGAACATTGCTTTGTGGTCTCTCATAAAAACAAAAAACATGCCAAACACTCACTCATACGGCCATGTACATTCATTCCACCTATTTACATGTTCGTACACTCGTACCTAAAAATCTATCACAATGTTGCAGTACTATGAATAAATTACAACACTACACCCACATCATTTCACATCAGCAGCACAACAGCAGAGGTGCACATAACTCTATCACAGTCAACGCCAGCTGACACCCGGCAAGAAACAACACGTCTAATTAGAATTTAAGAAATATCACATCAGCATCAACAAGCCTACCACACAACCCTACATCTGCTTATTCATTAGCCTAATAGACATTGGTACAAAGCTATTCATTGTTTTGAGTTTCTTGGCAGTAAAGGCTCTAAGCCGTCGGCCTGATGGTAATTTCTGATAATACTGAGATAAAATGTGGCCAGAATCATTCATAATACTAAAACCTTTTCTCACCATTCTTTTCTCATACAACACACTCAGACTTGCTTGCCTTTCACCCACAACCTTGCTGCCTCTATTGACAATGCAGTTCAGCTTACTTTTGTTTTTTACAGTCAGAGTGCCAAACCAGCACAGAAAAGAGAAAGTCAGAACAGATTCAATAAAACTGCGATAAAAGATCTGCAGAGTTTCAGAGCTAACTTGAAAAGAGCGTAGTCTGTACATACAAAACAGTCGTTGGATACATTTCTTAACAATAGCTGTAGTGTTTGACTCAAAATTCAATTTATCATCAATGATGGTTCCCAGGTATTTATATTCACTCACACGCTCCACAGTCTCGCTTCCAATCACCAAGTCATTCACACTCACATCCTCCCTTCCAGAGCAAATCACCATTTCTTTTGTTTTCTTCACATTCAGTTCCAGATAATTATTCCTGCACCAGATACATAGTTCAGACACCTGCTGTTCAAAGTGAGTGTCTGACTGTGAAAAGTCTGTCAGTGCTGAATCATCTGAGTATTTGTATAGTTTACTAAGAAGGCTGCTGCTCCGGAAATCATCCGTATAGATTGTGAAAAGAACCGGCGAGAGGACCGTTCCCTGAGGGGCCCCGGTGTGTGTAGTTTTGGAACTAGAAGTAGAATTTTGGAATTTCACAAGCTGTGTTCTGTTAACCAGAAAATCGATAAGCCAGAGAAGGAGATTTGGTCTAACCTGCATGTCAACCAGTTTTTAAGTTGTTTCTCTATACAGAAACAACTTTATGAGACGGGGCAGATTTTGCTACGCGCAGCAGCAAGTTTCAGTGATACAAAACAAGACTGTGACGTTTCTCCACACAATACTTACTTTCACGCACACAGTGACGTAACGAAATCTGCGTCATAGACACCTTACGTGCACACTTTGCTGCAGCGTTCTTTTTGGCGGAAATGACGTGTGTGTGTGTGTGTGTGTGTGGACGGATGTAATAATGGCTATCTCCTAAACCACCTCGTTGGAGGCCTTTTTACTTTGAGATAAAATGGGAATTCACCTTCTCCAGACCTATTTTTCACGATTTTTAGCCTACTGCATTTTCAAAAGAGTTATCGCCGATTTTTAAAACTCGGTCATGTTACGAATTTTTTCGAAAAAAAATGTTCAAATGGCTTCATTTTCTGAAATTTGGAAGATCATCCAATTATACTGCCTGTTCTCGTAGCACAGCTATGTAGCTCTGACAGGTTTTGTGTAAGAAAAATATTTCCGAGGTAGGGGTGGTTTGCATATAAGGCCAAATATCTATGAAAAGACTCCTTCAAATTACTCATCATTCCGGTATTTTTGTCACTTGTGACAACTGCACATATGACATGAACTGCTGCACTATTATAGCTTTAGTATTAAGAATAGCAGAGCTTTTAGATAAACACATTTTTCACGTTTCTGCGAGAAGCGCCGGTCAAAAAAGTTCCAATTTTGCTATTTCGTAAGTACAAACCAAGGCACTTAAGTCCACGTTTCATCAGCTCTCTAGATCTTCCAGATTTTATGTCAAAATTAATTCAGTCACGGAAGTCACAAAAGCAACAAGGAAATCACAAGATATGTAGAAGTATCATCTGTCAGACGAGCAGCGTGAGGCTGACGTCAAATGTTTGGTTCACAGACAAAATCTGCAAGTATCGTCACTGCTTCCGACATTTCATCAGCCCTCTAGATCTTCCAGATTTCATGTGAAAAATAATTCAGTCGGAGAAGTCACAAAGCCAACAGGGAAATTACAAGACATGAACAAGCATCCTCAGACGATCTCAGTGCTAGAGGCTGACGTCGAAAGTTTACTTCACGGAATTGACGTCATCTCTCTCTCTCTGTATGACGACCTGCCTGAGGCTGACGTCAAATGTTTAGATCACGGAACTGACGTCTCTCTCTCTCTCTCTCTCTCTCTCTCTGGGGAGCCAGGGTGGCCGAATGGTAGAGCGTTGGACTCTCAATGCTCGGGCCGTGAGTTCGAATCCTGGCCGCTGGGGCCAAATATTTGTGCTGGCCTTTTTCTCGTTGCCCCGTCTTTGATATCACCCTTATGTGGGGGAAAAGGACGTTAAACTCATGACTGTGTTTACTGCCCGTCCCCAGTATGTATAGATTTTATTTGTTGAGATTTTCAAAACTGTGCTTACTCCTCAGCTGTGTCATGTCCGCTATGCCCTTGCCATCTTTTAGTTTAGATTTCTTAGTTTAGTTGCATAGTATTAGACTTGGACATCACACATTACTTTAGGATCTGTGTTTAATATGTATGGATTTGTATGTCTAGATAAATTAATGTGTGTGTGTGTGTGTGTGTGTGTGTGTGTGTGTGAGCCAGAAGAAAATTTTCTGCCATCGACAGACAATAAAGTTATATTGAATTGAATTGAATTGAATTGAATAAACTCCTAAACACCCACCCACCCACCCTCTCTCTCTCTCTGCCTCTCTCTCTCTCCCTCCCTTCTTCCCCCACCCGGCCCCACCCCCAGTCACGTGGCTAATCGGTCGAGGTCGTAGAGGATCTAGTGTCATTGGTAGAACTTGGAGAGGGGAGAACCGGCAACAATAACAACAAAGACAAAATAAAATTTGGAGAAACAACTTTGTAGGACGGGGCCGTTCCTCCTTGTTTTTGGCCATCAGGAATGGCTGTATTGTATTAAAGGCCGATGAAAAATCAATGTATAATATTCTCACATGAGATCTGGTGTCATGGTGGCATCTTCAACCCCTCTATTTCTCTTGTATGCAAACTGAAGGGGGTCAAGTTTGTGCTGAGTTTGATTCAGCAGGCGCTGGAGCATAATCTTCTCAAAACATTTCATGATAATGGGAGTAAGCGCCACTGGTCGATAATCATTTAATTCAGCTGGATTAGATTTTTTGGGGACAGGACGATTATTGATTGTTTCCACAGTGTTGGAATGGCCTTGTTGCCGATTCTCGTTATAGCGCGTGAACATGCGTGAACGTGCGCGATTTTGGACCGAGACAAGGCTTGATAGACTCGGCATGTGGGCTACTCGAGTCACACACGATGCCGCACTACCACTGCGTTGCGATCGGCTGCCAAAATGGCTCGAGCAAATCAGATAAGCAGGAGAAATTCCCAGAGACGGTCTTACCTAATGGTGAGATCGTTCAGTTTGAGCCCTTTTCTTCAAAAGTTTCAAGAAATTTGTGGATAAAAGCGATTCGAAGGCAGAACGCCGACTCGTCTCGGTGGCCTAGCGTGTGCAGCCGCCATTTCGTCGGGAACAAGCGGACAAATTCTGTCCCGGTACCTACATTGTTTGAACGCAATCGTTATGGAACCAAAAATCAAGAAAGAAAGACTTTCATTTCCAAGCAAAAGTTCAGTTCGCACTGATAAACAGCCAAAGTGCTTGAATAAAAATTAGTGGCAAGCCACAAGTCACAGCGGGTCAACTTGACCTTTACACCGCCTACCTCTCGGTTGAAGCGACTGCCGATCTACTTCAAGGGCTAGAGTGATAAGCTGCGCTTTTGTGTAGCCACTTAAACGCACGCCCCTGTCTTTCAGATATTTTTTCAGTTCAGGAACTTTCATTGATTTAATTTTATCGCGAACATCTTCGCCGGTCGAAACGCTCACGTTGCTCGCCATCGCATGCGTAGCCCACCTCAGGTGGACCGTTCGCGTCTCCGGCGCTGGAGAGCACCCGACTCTTCGTAACCGGCAACAGCGGTATTTTGTTGAGCTTGACAGACATATTAAATATTCTGGCAAAGACAGGTGGCAGCTGGCTACAGCACTCTCGCAAAACCCTTCCACCAAGACCGCCAGGTCCTGAGGCTTTCCTTACATTAATCTTTTTTAGAATACTCTGTACACACTCTGGAGAAATTTCTGATTTAGTGTCAGCATCATCGCCTGCCGATGTTGTTTCTCTCACACAGTTGAGTGTTGCATTTAGTTCTTCTGTAAAATCATATTTGTCAAAACGACAATAAAAATCATTTAATCTCTTCAGCAAATTCAACTTGTTCAGTAACATCTAAAACAGTGTCTCTAGCTTGTATCTTCTTCTGACCTGCCATGCTTTTCAGACCTTTCCATGCGTCGTGCATATATCCACCACGAAACAGCAGTTCAATCTTATCTTTATATTCAGATTTCGCCTTCCTGATTTGTTGTCCAAGTTCTTTCTGTATTTGTCGACCTGCCCCAATATCATTGTTCAGATAAGCCTCTCTCTTCCTGCAGATAGTTTCTTTAAGTTCCTTGGTTACCCAGGGCTTACTATTGGGGAACACTTTAACCTTCTTTGTTGGGATTTCCTTCTGCTCACACCACTTGATATATTCTGACACAACCATCACAGTTTCATCCATGTTGTCACTCCTATCAGAAAAGCTCTTCGACCTTATCACTGAATTTCAGGTTTGCGATTTCAATGAAATCTTTTCAGATGTGCACTGTGCCATCGAGTTGCATCTACACAACTTAACTAAGCCTGCTGAAGAGGTGTCCCAAAGTTCTGAAAACCCTCGCCCAACAACGACCTTAAAAAGACCAAAATGGAAAAATGAATATAAAGAAGGATTTATTGAAAATCTAGATGTCCAACGTATTAACTACGTTCAGGAAACGTTAAATAGCCTCCTAGAATGCGAGATGGTAACGCTAAAGAATGTAGATGACGTCACTACTGAGATCTGTGAGATTATGAAAGAGAGTGCGCAAAAAATGGGGTTCATAACGGCATCAACTGCAATAAGGAAGAAAAAACCCGCTCGTAAAGCTGGCACACAGCCGTGGTTTGACAATTCATGTGAACGAAAAAGACGGATTTTTCAAAAAGCAAGACACAGAACTAAAACAGATAAAAGTTTTGATGCGATACAATCGAAACGTCAGGCAGCCCATGACTATAAAAAACACATTAAATTTTAGTTTAAAAAGAATTCAATAAAAAGTTACGCTCCTTGAAATCTAATGATCCAAAAAGTTATTGGAAAATAGTGAACGGAACCGAGTCGGAAAAACATGAAACAACATCCTCTATAAGTAGTAGTATATTTCTTGAGCATTTTAAAACGCTAAATAAAGAGCCTGAAGCCTCAAATGACGTTTCTGAGTCTTCGTCTGCAGCTGTATTTTCAGCCGATACACTGAACAAACCATAAATTTACATCAGGGGAGGTTAAACAGTCACTACAGTCATTGAAAAAAAAAACAAAGCTTGTGGCCAAGATCAGATTATCAATGAATTTCTCAGAGCAGCGGAAGGCAAAATGCTAGAAGTATTTACATCTCTTTTCAACTTAGTGTTGTACTCGGGAAAAGTACCCGCTGATTGGTCCATAGGCGTCATCAGACCAATTTATAAACAAAAAGGTAATATAGACGACCCAAATAACTACCGGGGAATTACGATACTTAGTTGTTTTGGGAAGCTCTTTACTAGTGTTCTAAACAATAGACTACAGTCATTCCTAGACGACAGGCATACCATTGGTGAGGAGCAAGCTGGTTTCCGCTCCGGATATTCTACTACTGATCACATATTCACACTCCATTGCATTATCGAGTATTTCTTGTCAAACTAGAGAGGCAAAAGCCTCCATGGCTCCCTTGTGACAAGGGTCAAGGTCATTCACACAAGTGTATGTTTGTAAAGCTCTTATCACTATCTATCATCATGGCAAGTAAAGTGTCTCTGGCGTTCCGAGTTCCTGGCAATATTACAATTTTCCCCCAAACAGTTTGTATGGCCTTGACCTTGGGTCAAGGTCATTAAAATGAGATCACCTCAATGTCTGTTATTATGCCAAGTTTGACGCCTCTAGTATTTGTAGTTCCTCTGAAAACGGTAATGTTAAAATTCACAACAGACAGCTTTAATGACCTTGACCTTCAGTCAAGGTCATTCAAAAAGGTAGGTCTCATTGCGGTCTATCATCATGCCTTGTTTGGTGCCTCAACTGTTTGTTGTTTCAGAGAAAATGCCAAGGTTAAAGTTTCCCCAAAACAGCCTGCATGGCCTTGACCTTGACTAAAAGTGATTGAACACAGGTATGTCAGTGAAGGTGTTGCCAATAACTATCATCATGCAAAGTTTGATGCTTCTGGTTCTTCTAGATTCCGAAAAAATGCAAATGCAAAAATTTCCAAGCAGACTGCTTTAATGACCTTGACCTTGGGTGAAGGTGTTGCCAATAACTATCATCATGCAAAGTTTGATGCTTCTGGTTCTTCTAGATTCCGAAAAAATGCAAATGCAAAAATTTCCAAACAGACTGCTTTAATGACCTTGACCTTGGGTCAAGGTCACTTAAAATGGTTTGTGTGCATAGGTCTTTTCACTGTCTATCAGAAGGCCAAGTTTGGCGCCTCTGCTGTTTGTTATTTCTGAGAAAATGCCAATGTTAAGGTTTCACATAAATAGCTTGTATGGCCTTGACCTTGACACAAGGCCATTGAATACATGTATATCTGTAAAGTTCTTATCAATGTCTATCATCATGCAAAGTTTCAAACCTCTGGTCTTTGTAGATTCCATGAAAATGCCAATGTAAAATTTTCAAACAGACAGCGTTAGTGACCTTGACCTTGAGTCAAGGTCATTCAAAATGATACGTTTTGAAAGGTCTTATGGTTGTCTATCAGCATGCCAAGTTTGGTGTCTCTGCTGTTT
Organism: Batillaria attramentaria; assembly: GCA_018292915.2. NCBI lineage: Eukaryota > Metazoa > Mollusca > Gastropoda > Batillariidae > Batillaria > Batillaria attramentaria. The sequence goes on along the minus strand of JACVVK020000193.1, from coordinate 450,637 downwards.
GTAGTTTGTGAGAAAACGACAACGTTAAAGTTTTCTGGACACACACACACACACACACAGACAGACGACGGAGGGCTATTACATAGACTCCCATTGTTACACAAGGGAGCCAAAAAACGTAAGATATATTGTGCCTTCGTGGACTACGAGAAAGCATTCGACTGTGTGGAGCGTGCGTTCTTGTGGCAAAAACTTGTAAATAACGGCATAAAAGGGAACATTCTGTCGGTAATTCAAAACATGTATAGTCGTGCAAAGTCCTGTATAGTAGTAAATGGTCAGTGCTCATATTTCTTTACATGTTCGTCTGGAGTTAGACAGGGGGAAAATCTATCTCCACTACTATTTTCGTTGTTTCTTTATGATCTTCATGATCATTTATCTCAGTCTGTAGCTGGTCTGCCTCTACTGAAAAGGGGGGCCCGCGAGTTGAATTTAAGTGACGAGGATGAAGACACTATTCAAAATGTTCTTATTACTCTACGCAGACGACACCACAATATGTTCTGAAAGTCCCCAAGGTTTGCAAAAAGCACTAGACTGTTTGTACTCAGATTGCAAGAAGTGGAAAATTTATATAAATACTAGTAAAACAAAGATTGTTGTATTCTCGAGGGGAAAGATTAGAAATATCCCAGTTTTCACGTACAACGATCAAAGAGTTGATGTTGTTTTCGATTTCCAGTATTTGGGACTCACATTCAACTATAACAATACGTTTAGTGTTGCACAAAAGCGTCTGTTTGAATAAGCCTCTAATGCCATGTTTGCGTTGCTGAAGAAAAGCAAAAAATTGTTTTTATCTCTAGATGTACAACTGGAATTGTTTGACAGAATGGTTGTCCCAGTTCTGTTGTACGGTTGTGAGGTCTGGTGCCCTGGAATGGTTGATCTCGCCTCGAAGCTACAATTAAAGTTTTATAAATATATCTTGAAACTGGGTAAATCTACTCCAACGTGTATGGTGTATGGAGAGATTGGCAAGTTCCCTGTTGAGGTGACTGCAAAAGCTCGTATGCTGAACTTTTGGTACAGGTTGGTGAGAAATGAAAATAGTAGTAAACTTTCATGTGTTATTTATCGGTTGTTGTATAAGGCATGCCGCATATACTGAAAATACCTACGCGCCCAAATTTATTGTATCTGTGGAAAAGATCTTGCAAGGCCTCGGTTTAAATGGTTTTTGGATCAACCAAAACGAGCTGCTCAATTTCACGCAAAAATGGTTCAGTAGTAAAGTAAAACAATGTTTACAGGACCAGTTTATTCAAAGCTGGTATTCTGAAGTACAAACAAAGGAAAGTTGTTACAATTATAGAATATTCAAAACCTGCTTCCGTATGGAAGAATACATAACACGCCTCCCAACGAACTTAGTCCAAACATTTATTCGATTTAGAACGCTTAACCATAGATTGCCTGTGCAAGCAGAGAGATTTACGGGCACCGAAAGACGAAACCGAGTCTGCACTAAATGCGACAGTGCCGATCTGGGCGATGAATTCCATTACATCTTCAAATGTAGTTTCTTTGCTGTACCAAGGAAGAAATTCATCAAAAAATATTTCATACACAGGGGAAACACATTGAAATTCAAGGAATTATTCTCATCTACTAACAATTCAACCCTGTTGAAACTTATACACTTCATAAAAATAATAATGCAAGAATTCTCACGTACTTAACCGGCGCGTATTCCCTTCTTTATAATTTAATTTATATCGTCTTCTTTTGTGAATCTCGAAAGAGTTTTTTTTGGTTTTTTTTTTTTTTGCTATTGTGCTTCTCTGCCTACTGCCTAGATCCTATAAGCGGATATCCAAACGTCGTTTTGGGTCATTGTGTTTGTCAGACAGTTTGTGTAGCTGTCAGTATTTGGAGCAATTCAGTCATATTGTTGCTCTTCTAAGGGAAGGTGCACCACACCACACCCCCCACCCTCTCGCTCTCTCTCACTCACACACACACACACACATCCTGTAATATTGCATTTACACTGTATTTTGTATGATCATTGATTTGTAGATTTATTCCGTGTATATTGTTTGTTTGGAATGCGCTGCTTTGTAAACGAGTCTTATTTTTGTTCTGTTTGCTATATCAGCAGTCTTTTTTTGTCAATGCCTTGTTTTCTTTCTTACTTACGCATGCTTTGCTTTGTTTGATTGTGTTTTATTTCTGTTGCTGTAGTCTTTTCGGTTTATGTTTTTGTTTATAGTTTTGTTTCGTTTTGTTTTTCTTTCTTTCTTTTTTTGTGTGTTCTTATTTTTGTTCTGTTTGCTATATCAGCTGTCTTTTTTGTCAATGCCTTGTTTTCTTTCTTACCTACCCATGCTTTGCTTTGTTTGATTGTGTTTTATTTCTGTTGCTGTAGTTTTTTCGGTTTATGTTTTTGTTCATAGTTTTGTTTCGTTTTGTTTTTCTTTCTTTTCTTTTTTTTTCTTTTTCTTTTCTCTCTCTCTCTCTCTTCGTCTTCTTCACATGCCCCCAGAGGGTTTTGAAGAATGAATAAATAAACGAAACGAAACACTGCATAGAGTTTCCCAATCCGTACAGTCCAGGCAGTCTTGAAGTCTTGCGACAGCGTCGGGCGTCCACTGCTTTACCATACACACCGTAGGCTTACGCAGTCAGTGATCGAACCGTGCGCCGGCGTCTGGCTCCTGCACACCTGGAAAACCATGTTCCCGCAAGACGTCCGGTGACACGTCATTTCAGCGCCACCATTTCAGCGCCAACAATTTAGCGCCACCATTTCAGCGCCAACAATTTAGCGCCACCATTTCAGCGCCGCGTCTTATCGACGCCGTACATTTCAGCGCCATACATTTCAGCCCGGGGGTGTGGAGGGGGGGGGGGGGTGGGGGGGCATTTGTTTTACGTGGTTTAAGTGATGTGAGTGATATCATTCATATACCCCGTTGTGAGTTACAAATCGTGATGTGAGTGATATCATTCATATACCCCGTTGTGAGTTACAAATCGTGATGTGAGTGATCATTCATTTACCCCGTTGTGAGTTACAAATCGTGACTGATCATTCAACAACAGTGGGGAAGGATTTCACAACGCTTTCCAGAACCACGTAGGAGCGTACTCACCAGATTTGTGGAAGCTCATTGCAGTCCTCAAAAAAGAGCAAGCGATGGTTCAAGCTGACGTTACGCGTCTTATTGGAGGTCAGGCTCCTGCCCCGAAGCGGCGAAAGTACAAAGACTTAAAAAAGCGTGTGAAAACCATAATCCTGCAGTACAATGCAGGAGATCGTTCTCTCATGGACACGATGGAGGAACTTGCATTTGCGTTCATGTTTTAGGCCAAGTAGGCATGTTTTACAATGGAGAGACACCAAACGACCCATTTGGATTTTAGTGATTTTAATGGACACCATGGGTTTTAGATAATTTGTCATTAAAGTTTAACTTGTTAAAAAATGTGATTAGCTAGTTTATGTGTTTAGCTAGTTCTCTCTCTCTCTCTCTCTCTCTCTAATCGTTTGGCGCTGAAATGTACGGCGCTGAAATGTACGGCGCTGAAAACTCGTCGCGCTGAATTGGTGGCGCTGAAATGTTGGCGCTGAAATGGTGGCGCTGAAGTGTCGTGGAACCAAGACGTCCTGCCCTCCCAGTTCAGCATCGCCGTCACCGTCTGGCATGGGCCCAGCAGCACGTTAACTGGCGTCTTAGGGAGTGGAGGAGGGTCCTATTCTCAGACGAGAAGCGTTTTTGTGGGGATCACTTGGATGGCCGTATAAAAATCTGGAGAAGGCGCAAAGAGCGGTTTTCTGAGGACAACATCATGCAACACAACAGATGGGGAGGTGTAAGCGTCATGGTTTAGGGCGCAATCGGCCTGAATCAGCGAGTTGGCCCAGTGTTCTTCCAGAATGTGGGTCAAGGTCGTGGGAATGGCGTCAATGCTATATCGCCGAAGTCCTCCAGCCCCATGTGGTGCCATTTTTCCATAGGCACCATAACTTCCTGTTCCAGCAGGATAATGTCCGCCCCCACACTGCACGTGTTACCCAGGACTTCCTGCATCACAACATCAGTCTCTTGCCCCATCCTGCTCTGTCCCCGGATCTTAACCCAATAGAGCATTTATGGGATGCCCTTCAGAGAAAGCCCAATGCTCTCGTTCCCAGGCCTCGTACGACAGCTGAGCTGCGTGAAGCCAGTGCGCAAGTGTGGGCCCAGGTTCCCCAGCAGCAAACCAACAATCTGGTGCGCTCCATGTACCGGAGTTGCAGGGTGGTGCTTGCTGCCCGTGGAGGATCAACACGGTACTGACGTTCAGCACGACCTGAACCAAAAGGGTTGAAAGCCACTGACCCACGTATATTGTTTTTCGGAACTCTAAAAGACGAATTTCGTATAGGCTGAATTTGTTTCATTTTCATTTTTGTGGAAAAAAACCATGAAATTATTTTCAAGAATTTACCACATGGAAGTCTCAGTTGTGCTACTGCGTTTCTTTTGCCTGTGAGTTTATTAATTTTTACCTAGCCATTTCCAACAGCTCTCTATTCCCCCATCGCAGTCACACCCACCCACTTACCCACATCCACCTCTCTCTCTCTCTCTCAACAGGAGTTCCTCTGGTTTGTAATGGGGTTGTTTCAAGTTTGAATACACTATAACATGGTTCTCAGAATGGCATTTCTTATTTTACAGAATCACATGGCAAATCTTCGACAAAATAATTATAAAGAATGTATTTAGTCTTTTGTTTCCCTCTGCTCGTGCGTGCGTGCGTACGTGCGTGTGTGTGTGTGTCGCGATCAGTCGGATTTGGAAGGAAACCTCAAAAGCGTAGGACTATCGACACGTCGGACTAATGATACGTAGGACTGGCGCGACTTTGTGTGAGTGTAGGACTTTCGCAGGTAGGACAAATGAACGTAGGACTATTTAACACAAAATCGGACTATCGATACAAAATTCGTAAAACCCTAGGACTCTGGACACGTATGACTGTCGACCGTAAGACTATTGACACGGAGGGCCGTGGAGACGCCCCCTATGCACCTTACCAATAAAATTGTTATTATTACTATTATTATAAAACAATACATACATACTTACAAACAGTTTGATGCTCTGTTATCATTCCCCGCAGGTCACGTGTATGACGCCACCAAAGACAGCGACACATCAGCCTACTCCAACGTCGTTGCTGGAAAATAATCACGGTTGAAGTCAGCATTGAAGCAAATATCAGAATGCATACCAGTTAGGCATGAAAATTTTATGTGTCTTCATTTGAAGATGCATCCGCAGCAAAGAACAATAGACCTTTCGTGTTTATTTTATCGTCTACACTGAAGGCTTTTTCTCCACTCACTGGCGCCAATAGCTTTTAGGGTAAAAATTGAAAATGAAAAAAAGACTTTTCTTGAAGCCTCAATACATTCGCCAGTCATACAGAAACGCTGTCGAAAACATTCCATCAAATGCGCTTATTTTGTGCACCGCAGTCATTCATTTGGGAGACAGTATGGCATCTGAAACCATTGTGGTAACTTTAAATTTGACTGGTGTATAATAATGTTGTTCTACGTATGAGGAAGTGTACCGCGTGCGAGATTTTAGTCTACAAACTTCGATCGCGAGGCCGATTCATCTGGTTGCCGACTGGAGACCCACTAGGGGGTCGGCCCGCTATTGCGTGGGGCCGCTATTGCGCGACCTACTACGATGGTGCCAAATGTCTTCCTAGGATGTCCTGATTGTATTTCAAAAATGTTCCCAAGAATCCATAGGGATGCACCAGAGTTACAGCCCTTAACGTCTTACATGATATTAACAAACAGCTGGTCTAAATCATAAACAGATTCTTCTGCTACTTAAATCAATTATTATGCCACTTGCCAATGGTTTATTATCATTTAAAACAAACAGAAATGAAGTATCAAAATGCTTATTATATACGCGTAGTATTATGGATGGCTTGCCGGTATTGGTGTATTTATACCTGAGGCTGCATTGTGGCTTACTTTGATTATACCTTAGCCTGCATCGTATATTATACCCTATTCCTGATTCCCGCACAAAGTCGGTATTTTTGGTCGCAAATTAGGTAGTTTTAACTAAAGTAGTCAAGGGAAAGAACATTTGAGAGAATTTAACAACAAAAAAAAACGACTTGGAACACGTTTGAATGATTGTCAGCACAGTATTCTGTAGGCTGCGTCTCTTGGCTTTGGGTATTTCTGTTACACTGTTTTGAGAGACTGGTTGAATGACAAGTAGTCACCGCGCAATAGCGGTCCTGCCCAACTAGACAGCACTGACTGGTTGCTATGTATTTACGACTTTGTCGATCGGCGTGTAGTACAGGTGTGGAAACGTTAGGCCTAAGAAAACCATCTTTGTCTATTAGAAGCCGTATAGCCAACTCACGCTTGGATGCTTTTGTCCAATACAATCAACATGTCTGACATAATTGCCTTGTAGGCGACCTCTGTATGTATGTCTGGCAATAAATGGGGGACCTACACGATACTAAGGGACCTTAAACATGTGAAAATGAACTGCTCACCCCTCTTATTTTCCAAGTAAGACTGCAGTCAGGTGACTGCATGGACCGGAACTGTTGATTCTGACATAGTCGTTGAAATGTTCATGTATGGAATGAAATAGACGGACTAATGCCGAATGTTCCATATATGCTAAGCTTGTTGATATCCCCCACTTATTGTGGGCAGTATACTGGACACGCAGTTCGTCGTACAGCGGGCAGTCAAAAAGTAAAAGCATTTCATCATCTAGGATGTTCCTACAAAATGGACATTTGCTTAGATCAGTGTTCTGTGTCTGATACCTGTAAAGTTCACATCTAGGTATTTATACTAGTTTTAAACATCTACCCGCTGTGGTCCATTGTACTATTTCTCGTGTTTTGGTAGAAAACCGCCATTTCTAAAAACAATGACTTTTGTTTTACCTATATTCACAGTGAGGCCAAATCTTGCAGATCAGCTGCACCTGGCCGAAGCTCCATTGAAACCATGTTTACCGTTCTTAAAATGTCAAACCATGAATTAGAAATGAGAATAATGTCGGCTAAACAACCCTGCTTAAGCCCTTGATAACACTCAAAATAGTCTGCACAGTTCATGTCTCTTACACAGTTGTACATTGCCTTCAATGCTGAACGCATTTTACCCCTTACACCAGCCTTCAACAGAATAATTATTCCAGAGTATATTTTTCTTCAGTGTATCGAATGCTACACACTTTTCTATTTTGTAATAGATATTTTTGAACAAGAGCAAAGATGCGGCCTACTGGTGTGTAAGACTTGTTAAAACCAGCTGGACTTTCTGAGATCACACCATGTTCCTCGATCTAGTCGGACAATGCCGGACCCCCCCCCCCCCCCCCCCCCCAAGATCTCCCTACTGAAAAAAGAGCTCCCTTGGATATCATATTCTATACTTACCTGCATAAGCGGTGACAAGGGAACTTCACAACACCAAAGAAGCATTTTCTGACTAAACTGTTCAATGTCCGTGAATGTTTTCCGCGATACATGTCACCTGCAGTGACCTGATGAGTGCACAAGCATCGAATACGCCGCTTCACAGGGTCCTTTGAATCAACGGCCAAACTAATGGCCGTAATTATCCAGGAAGCATCATTCTGATTGGGGTAAAATTTCAGTATGTCAACAATGCATATCTTGTCTAGCAGTAACCGTATTTAGAGCGGAGTTCTGCGCATTGCTGTAAACCCAAACACACATACTTTGTGCACACCCTTAAAAGCCCATTTATAGGGCTCATATAGTGAAAATGACAAGATGAACGGTCGTTTTTAACGGTGACGCGGACGGAAAAAACATTCACGGAGATCACCACAGCATTAGGGGCCTGTATCCTACTGAAATCTGTAATAAAAAAATAAAGGATCAAAATTGCTCTACGTTTCGCCTTTTTCCGAGCCTAAAGGGGACGATAACTGAATCAGCAATTTTCAGAACTTCTGACCGTCTGGTCCAGCTGCCTTTCCTGATTTTGCATGCTTTAAAGATTCATTGACTTCTGCATTGATCTTGGGTTTCGTTTCCATTTTTAATTTCCTTTTTTTAATTATCTTCTTTAGTTTTGAGTAATTTCCCAATTTACCATTTCATTAATCATAGTCTGTGTGTGTGTGTGTGTGTGTGTGTGTGTGCAAACCATTTTTTTTTTCTCAATATTACCGCTTTACTTGGATAGATGCGATGATGTCTGTGACTCTAAGGGGAGAGAAAAAAAAATATATATATATAGTGTACATAATTCACTTGACTGGTCTCTATTTATCCGTGTGTGTGTGTGTGTGTGTGTGTGTGTGTGTGTGTGTGTGTGTGTGTGTGCAAACCATTTTTTTTTTTTTTTTTCAATATTACCGCTTTTTTATTTGGATAGATGCGATGATGTCTTGTGACTCTAAGGGAAAAAAAATACAATATATATATATATATATATACCCTCGAGGGCTGCATATATAGCCAATATAGGGCAAGGCGGACTTGTCCAATGGCATACAAAGCACACACCTCCTAGATCTAGGGAGCGCTCTCAGCTTTACTTACTTCCCCTACTTTCAAATTGACCTGATTGAGCGCATGTTTTCGGCTTTAGTAACGCCTTTGTTCCTATTCTATATTAAATGTAATTACATGACATTACACCTAGGCAGTTGCTCCTTCTAAATTATTTAGTCTTTTTTCCGCTGAAACCTCTTGCAGAGCTTTAGGGTAGCGACGTCTGCTAGTACTGGAGACGCACCAGATTATTCTGGGGCAGCCTTTTAGTGCTGGTTGGACGCTGCAGCCCTCGTGGGTATCGCCGCATGCTCACCTGATGAGGGTCCCATTGACCCGAAACCATGGTCGTGAGCGGCTAAAATCACCAATTCATATGGCCTTGGTCGTACCGACCATTTTCCTCCCGGTGGGAGGGGAATGGGGGCACTATGAATGGTGAGATACCCTTAGATCTGTTAGACGTTTCAGCGGTAGGATGGTAGGTCCCCCCCCCCCCTCCCATTGTGGCTTGTAGCCAATATAGGGCAAGGCGGACTTGTCCAATGGCATACAAAGCACACACCTCCTAGATCTAGGGAGCGCTCTCAGCTTTACTTACTTCCCCTATATATATATATATATATATCGACTGCTCAAAATGGCTACCCATTCACATGAATGATGCTATAAATTTGTTTAAAAAGCATGCACAGTTGTCTACTTTGGCTCACTTGTTCAGTATAAATCAGAGTTTCAAACAGTGAGAGTTGGATGTGGTACATTTACTTCTTGCGTTTAAAACTCTGGGTTTTTGGCGAAAAATCGGTGATTGCAGTGGAAGAAAAACGTGACAGAAAGTACTTGCGATCGCTGAAGTGTTATTTTGAGAAACATGGAGAACGGTCAGTGAACCCATTTGCTGTCTCCAAATGCTCAAAACTGCCTTTATTTCAGTCGGCATACTGGCAGGTGTCAAATATTTTCCGTTTTTTAGAAAAATGACTGAAAATGTAGGCACGTTTGGACATAACGTCGTCGTAAACTTCCGATGATCAACATCGACCACCGAGGTCGAGCGTACTTTTGTCCTGCGAAATACCTAACTTGCATAATCTCAACATCGTTTTTTCACTCTTTATTTTTCATGGAAGAACATCGATATATCTCGTGTTGTTGAAAAGAAACTTCGTGTTGATTTCGAAGACCCGACGGTGTGTTAATTTTCCTGTTATGTTCATGCGAGAAAAAATCGATCGCTACACTCGGGTATGAGATAAATTCAACCAGCGGCCGTTTCAAACACAAGCTGGAAGCATGATTTCTTTGAGCCGATGACTTTGATTACCGTCACTGGAGGAGGCAGCTGATAATCCCGAGGGTAAGTTTTAAGTGTTAAGTGTTATGTTCAGACAAATCTAGTCAACTCAGCAGCAAAAAGTGAATAAACACAAAGAGTCTGTGTTCTTGTGCATTTTGGAATACTGCTGACAACAGCGGCAATGGTAAACTCGATGTTAGTGTGGTGATTGGTATCACCAACACGTGGATGTTAATCCTTGTCGTGATTCTAATCGATACAGCCGTGTAGACATTTGTGGTTTAGGTTGTAAACGTTATGTTCATGACTCTGTTACAAAAGTTGTGTATTCAGCAACAAACAATGAATGCCTTAGGTATTTTTAGGTGGAAAGCTACTCGGAAAAAGATCCCTTGCGGGGAGTAAAGCTTTCTTATGTAAAATTTCAGATGTCTCTGGTTTGAACACAACTTTACTCACAAACGAAGGTCGTCAGCATTATGTTCAAACTCATATGACGACAAGTCTAGCACCAAACAAAAATAGAATATCCTGCTAAACATCTTTGGAATAATTTTTCTCCCTGGAGTCTTGAAAATTTCCATTCAAACACATTTTTGTGTGTTCATCTGTTTGTTTATTGAAGTTAACTTTACACACCGTACCCAGATTCATGCAGTTGTTATGTTATGTACAAACAAGAACTTGGGCATTCCTTCATTTTTTTAATGGCCAGAAATAGAGGACAGCGAAATTATGTGTTTTTATTCATGACTGTGTTTTTTTTTTTCCCAGGATCACACCAATAGAAAATGTGCAGGAGCTGTTTGTGTTTGAACACAACTTTATACACAGACAGTGGGTTTCACGTTATGTTCAGTCAAAGGTTACATTTTTTTCCTTTGCTGTACTGAAAAATGATATGTATTCACTATTTCCTATGCTGTGAGCCCCTTTTTGATTATAGCAGTTTGTATACATCATTCCTGTGTGTGTTTGAGTGAAAGCTGTTCCATGAGTGTTTGTCAAGTTAAGTTCCAGCATAAGACATAAGACATAAGACATTTATTAAATTTCCAAAAGAGGAACATTGTTTTGTGGTCTCTCATTAAAACATGCCAAACACTCACTCAAACGGCCATGCACACTCATTCCACCTATTTACATGTTCGTACACTCGTACCTAAAAATCTATCACAATGAATAAATTACAACACTACACCCACATCATTTCCCATCAGCAGCACAACAGCAGAGGTGCACATAACTCTATCACAGTCAACGCCAACTGACACCCAGCAAGAAACAACACGTCTAATTAGAATTTAAGAAATATCACATCAGCATCAACAAGCCTACCACACAACCCTACATCTGCTTATTCATTAGCCTAATAGACATTGGTACAAAGCTATTCATTGTTTTGAGTTTCTTGGCAGTAAAGGCTCTAAGCCGTCTGCCTGATGGTAATTTCTGATAATACTGAGATAAAATGTGGCCAGAATCATTCATAATACTAAAACCTTTTCTCACCATTCTTTTCTCATACAACACACTCAGACTTGCTTGCCTTTCACCCACAACCTTGCTGCCTCTATTGACAATGCAGTTCAGCTTACTTTTGTTTTTTACAGTCAGAGTGCCAAACCAGCACAGAAAAGAGAAAGTCAGAATAGATTCAATAAAACTGCGATAAAAGATCTGCAGAGTTTCAGAGCTAACTTGAAAAGAGCGTAGTCTGTACATACAAAACAGTCGTTGGTTACATTTCTTAACAATAGCTGTAGTGTTTGACTCAAAATTCAATTTCTCATCAATGATGGTTCCCAGGTATTTATATTCACTCACACGCTCCACAGTCTCGCTTCCAATCACCAAGTCATTCACACTCACATCCTCCCTTCCAGAGCAAATCACCATTTCTTTTGTTTTCTTCACATTCAGTTCCAGATAATTATTCCTGCACCATATACATAGTTCAGACACCTGCTGTTCAAAGTGAGTGTCTGACTGTGAAAAGTCTGTCAGTGCTGAATCATCTGAGTATTTGTATAGTTTACTAAGAGGGCTACTGCTCCGGAAATCATCCGTATAGATTGTGAAAAGAACCGGCGAGAGGACCGTTCCCTGAGGGGCCCCGGTGTGTGTAGTTTTGGAACTAGAAGTAGAATTTTGGAATTTCACAAGCTGTGTTCTGTTAACCAGAAAATCGATAAGCCAGAGAAGAAGATTTGGTCTAACCTGCATGTCAACCAGTTTTTTTGCCATCAGGAATGGCTGTATTGTATTAAAGGCCGATGAAAAATCAATGTATAATATTCTCACATGAGATCTGGGTTGCTCTAGGTGAGTGTATGTGTCATGTAAAAGTGTCATGGTGGCATCTTCAACCCCTCTATTTCTCTTGTATGCAAACTGAAGGGGGTCAAGTTTGTGCTGAGTTTGATTCAGCAGGCGCTGGAGCATAATCTTCTCAAAACATTTCATGATAATGGGAGTAAGCGCCACTGGTCGATAATCATTTAATTCAGCTGGATTAGATTTTTTGGGGACAGGACAGATTATTGATTGTTTCCACAGTGTTGGAATTTTGTTGAGCTTGACAGACATATTAAATATTCTGGCAAAGACAGGTGCCAGCTGGTTACAGCACTCTCGCAAAACCCTTCCACCAAGACCGTCAGGTCCTGAGGCTTTCCTTACATTAATCTTTTTTAGAATACTCTGTACACACTCTGGAGAAATTTCTGATTCAGTGTCAGCATCATCGCCTGCCGATGGAGTTTCTCTCACACAGTTGAGTGTTGCATTTAGTTCTTCTGTAAAATCATATTTGTCAAAACGACAATAAAAATCATTTAGTCTCTCAGCAAATTCAACTTGTTCAGTAACATCTAAAACAGTGTCTCTAGCTTGTATCTTCTTCTGACCAGCCATGCTTTTCAGACCTTGCCATGCGTCGTGCATATATCCACCACGAAACAGCAGTTCAATCTTATCTTTATATTCAGATTTCGCCTTCCTGATTTGTTGTCTAAGTTCTTTCTGTATTTGTCGACCTGCCCCAATATCATTGTTCAGATAAGCCTCTCTCTTCCTGCAGATAGTTTCTTTAAGTTCCTTGGTTACCCAGGGCTTACTATTGGGGAATACTTTAACCTTCTTTGTTGGGATTTCCTTCTGCTCACACCACTTGATATATTCTGACACAACCATCACAGTTTCATCCATGTTGTCACTGCATAGAGTTTCCCAATCCGTACAGTCCAGGCAGTCTTGAAGTCTTGCGACAGCGTCGGGCGTCCACTGCTTTACCATACACACCTTAGGCTTACGCGTTTTCAGCTCCTGTTTGTAAACAGGGAGAAGCTGAATCGTGTTATGGTCCGAGCTTCCGATTGGCTGCTTCCTGGCTGCTGTGTATGCGTCCCTAACATTTCCGTAGCAACAGTCAAGGGTCGCGTCCAAGCGTGTGGCACAAGCGACGTACTGTTGGTATGTTGGAAGCGCTGACCGTAGATTATTCCTGTTGAAATCTCCCAGCACGAAAAACGGCGCTCCTGGGGCCGCCCGTTCAATGGCGTGCACGCATTCCGATATGGTGGCAAGTGCACATGCAGCTATCTGCAGCACCCTATACCGGGCCCTCATTGGTTGTTCAGATCACGTGGGTCAGACAGTACTTCCGGTCGTCTGCTACAGGTGTGATGCTACTTGTACATTGGATGTTTACGAGTGCCAGTCATGCAGGGATAGTCCGGCAGTGTTGTGACATTAAAACCGCATGTACATGTACACACGGCCCACTGATAGATGTACATGTATGTGTTCAATATGTTTCTCTAAGCTCGGTATGTCAAATTACCATGTAGATCCAGCACATATTCGAAAATTTGTCATGTTTCAGCTAGGTTTGGGTTTTTTTTTTTTTTCAGTGCAAGCATTTCTTGAAACCTTACACCTGTAGCATCTACACTCGCATTCATTCAATGTGTGTTTTCTTTTGTAAACAGTATTTTTTGACACTGTTGTGTTGAGTGCTCTGTAACTGGCTGGCAGATTTAATTGAGGCCATAAATAACTAGCCTAACTAGTCAGTTTCACCAGTGTATTTCTGTCCTTTGTTGTAAAATGTGTGTGTGTGTGTGTGTGTGTGCATTGAGTTTTATTTAAAGAAATGTGCCATACAAACATTTATTCTTATTCTTATTATTAATTCAGTGGTCACTATGTTAATGGTTGTTCCCCCCCCCCCCACCCCCCCCCCCGTGACATTTTTTAGATTTTTTCCCCACATCTGCACCCACGTCCATTTGTTGTCACTTCAACGCCGTGTGAAAGCGACAAAGAATTTCCAAAAAACATGCAATTTCGGCGTGATAGTAGGATCTGAAGCATAAGCAGGAGTGAGTGGCTTTGAATTAGTAATTGATGAACGGAAGCAGGTTCAGAAACAGATGGAGACGGCTGCAGATGTGTGTAAAACAAATGGAGGTGGGTGCAGATGTGGGAAAAAATCTAAAAAATGTCGGGGAAAATTTTTTTTTCCCCCGCTCAAACATGTTTTATTCGTGCTCCGGAATGCATGAGGACACTTTTGGCATGAAAATTTTCAGTCCATTTGGCACTGGGAATTTGCGCCGCTGATCTAGGATTTAACCCAGTTTTGCAGCTTGCCACAAGCAATATAGTCTTAGTAGGTATTCGCATCCTCTGGAAAGCGTAAGTGTTTCGCGTCAAACAAGCAGTATGTCCGATGTCCTTGCGAACCGAGATACATAAAATGTCGTCTGCCCACTGCCGGAAGTAGGAAGTGAACGATTCAACCAATGAGGGCCCGGTATAGGGTGCTGCGGATAGCTGCATGTGGCAAGTGCATTTGACCCATTTGCGTTGGGGGGCACGTAGACTGCAGTGATAAACACTTGTCCAAACTCACGGGGCAAATACTTGGGGCGGATAGACAAAGAAAGCACTTCACTAGTTCAGCATCCGGTGTGCATATTTGATGTCTTACTTTCACATTACTGCGAGAACACCACTGTTCATTCACATAGATGCACACACCACCGCCAATAGATTTGCCCATCACTTTCGAATCACGGTCCAACCTGAACGGCTCGCCGAACCCGTCAATATGGAGAGCAGGGTCAGGAATTCCATCATTCAACCACGTTTCCGAAAAACACAACACACATGCATTTCTGAACTCAGTAAGGAATCGAACATTTGCCTGTATTTCTTCCAGTTTATGGTTCTGGGGTCCTGGGCGCATAGATCTCACGTTCGCAAAAATAATGGAGGGAAGAGGCGGGCGAAAACCTCTCTTCTTCAGCCGATGTCTAACACCGCCTCTTTTACCACGCTTCCGTTTTCGGACCCCATTTGCAGTCATTTCACAAGGAAAGTTGATTTTGTCCATACCTTTGCTGTCCGTGTGAGCCTTGAGACGCACAAGCGCCTCTCGGATGTGGCGAATGGGTCTGTCATCTGCTTGCAGCGGTTGGCCGCCATGTTGTTTCTGCTCACCACTGTCCGATACACACTTCAAAGTCGCCAAAAACACAGTCACCACCATCCAAAACATGCTGATAAAGAGGTCCTTGGAAGCACACATCTTCAGCCCACTTACTCACTCACAATTCACAGCAATCAAGAGTTCAGAACAGCATAAAACAGCATAAAAAGAGTGAGAGCAATGAGAGACCACGGGTCGCCAGCTGCGCAGCGCCCCCTACAACTTGATAATGACAGTTAACAATTTTATTATGCTTTTAAATCATATTTTTGTGAAGAGAATGTGTACCTTCGATTAAAGCACACTTCCTGGTAATACATTTTTTTGTTCCGTTTCCTCTTGTTTGATTTTGACAGTCTCAGATGAGTCTGTCACAGTGTAGTGTTATGTTCGAAGTTGCGTAAAGTTACATTCATGTAGCTTGAGATAGCAATTATCTATGGGATTAAGCTTAAAATCATACTTTGAGGGGGTTAAAGAGTACCTCCCATTGAACCACACTTACTACAACTGATATGTTTTGTTCTTTTTCCTTCTGGTTGACTTTAGCTATCTGAAATTTGTCTGTCACAGTGTAATGTTGTGTTCAAGTGTGTCAAGTTATGTTCAGACAGCTGGATATGGTAATAATTCATGTGTTAAATCTGTTAGATACATTTTTGTGTGACTAAGGTGTATTTACCATAAAAACAAAGTCACTGGTAATATATTTTTTTGTACCTTTTCCTTCTGTGTGACTTTAAAAGTTTGGAATGAGTCTGTCATGTTGTAATGTTATGTTTAAGCATGCTCAGTTCGTTCTTTGATCACTTTATTCAGGGACACAGTGAAGTAGCAACTGTTATTTTTGTTTTTGCATGTATTTCAAGGGTCAGTCTTTAATTTCACTGGGAAACAATAATAACTGGAATAAAATGTTTAGCTTTTTAAAGGGTTTTATTGACATGTTCCGTCAAGCAGAAAACCAGAAACATCTGAATCCATTTCTGTTCACGTATCATTTATTATTGTTCATGTATTGCACTACATTATTATTGAGTAACCCAAACAATGTTCTTAAGAAGGTTTTATTGACCAAACAGTATCAGTACTCTGTCATAATGGTGCTCATTTCAGTTTAACATGCCGCTTGACGTAAAGTTATGTTCACACCACTTTTTCATTGTATTTCTTTGCATCTAGTGAGTCTTTCCTTCTCTTTTGTGATATTGCTGAAGGTTAAGCCTTCAAAATAAAAACACAACATGCAAACAACATCACTGGTTTGTTTTTGCCTTGAAATTTCAAGTCTGCAAAATTGTGACAGTGTTTAATGTTATGTACAAACTCACAACTTATTTCTTCAAATACGGCCAATCGACAACTTGTATGAGAAAATCAGATTCTGTGAAGATTGCTCATGACAAGACACACCAAATTCATATAAAATAGTTTGTTTATCACTTTGCTGAAAACTGGGTACTCATGTCACACTCACTAGACTCAACTCTGTACTCTTGACCATATATATATATATATATATATATATATATATATATATATATAAAGTACATAATTCACTTGACTGGTCTTTATTTATCCGTGTGTGTGTGTGTGTGTGTGTGTGCGCGCGCGCGCGCAAACTTAACAAAAACAACAACAAAACAACCCTATTCTTCTCTGTCTTTCTTTATTTCGCCTACTACACCTCACTGTCATGGACATGTCATATCGCATACACTTCTTAACCAAACAACCACTCGGGAGAAGACTCAGTCACTGTCCCAGCCTCATCTATTACCCACCGATACTCCATCCATGGCTCAGCCACGTCCATTCCACTACAGTCACGCAGCCTTTTCATACCACCAACAACATCTCTCAATACCTGACGACACCCCAGTGTCTCGTGTGCCCGACCCAAAGTCAAAATAGTCACTTGTTCCGATGGTGGTAAAATCAAGGCCATTGTTTCTCCACCAAGCGCTGTCTGCGCTCCATTCAATACCTCCATACATCTCCCATACGGTGCAAAGGATCGCACATCACCGCATAAATCACCCGCATCACACACTTCCAGTGGAAATTATACATTCACCGCTAAACAACATCTACACTGGACGCTGAGCACGCCGGTCACGTAACGAATACTGACCATTCGAAATCATCACCGGTAAGCTGCTCGTACCATCAGCATTCATCCATGAGCGTGGTTTCGTCAGCACTCTCAACTCACCCATCTCCTCCATGCTTTCACCAGCCGCCCATTGTCCCCCACCACCCTGTTCAGCTCCATCCAGGACATTCACTTCTTCCCATCCATTCTCCTTTCAACACAATACCCTTTTCTCTTCAACTTTTACAATACCCCATTGTTTCAATACCCATTGTTTTAACTTTTACACCACAATGCCATACCCCTTTGTTCCAATACCACCATTCAACCCCATCCAGGACATTCACCCCTCACCCAATCATCAATCCTCTTCTCAACACAATACCCCTTCACTCCCTAACAATACCCATTGTTTCAGCCTTTACATCACAATACAATACCCCTTTATTCCAATATCACCATTCAACCCTACACACCACGCCGACTTCCGGTGACCCACTTCCAGTGACCTACTTCTGGTGACCTACTTCCGGTGACCTACTTCCGGTCACGTGATGTGACGTCATTTTGGATATCGAGAGTTGTACCATATACTACTACTCTGCCTGGTTCACGCCGGGATATGTATGACAGAAAGCGTGAAATACGGCCTTGTCCCGCAGTCCCAAACTACACGGACCTCCGTACGTAGCATCATCTTACCATCATCCTCATCTCCATCATCATGCAAAATAAAAATTGTCCCAGCTTCCAAGCCCTCCGTGGATTCCACCCATGACCTGGGAGGAACACCACTAAAGCGGCCAAAAAGCTGGGGCAGCATAAAAAGAAATTATTTAGCATAAAAAAATCAATAATTTCCTTTTTTTTTAAATGGATGCCCTTATAAAAGAAGAGAAACCCATTTTCTCTAGGAAAAAAAGACCTCTACTAGTAATATGAAGCAAATTTGCATTTCAACCGGTGTATTTCTTTTCTGACCAATGTTCCGTTTCCAAAAAGCATCCAGTATTGCAGCGAGTCCACTTCTCGACAAATTCAGTGCAGAATATTGAGCGTAGAACTATCGATTAAACTAGAGGAGCAAAGCCTCCGGCCTTGGCTCACTTGTTAGATGGGTCAAGGTTATTCAAAAGAGTATGTTTGTAAAGCTCTTCACACTGTCTAAGGTGTCTCTTGTTTTCATAGTTCCTCAGAAAACGGAAAATGGCAATATAACAGTTTTCTCAGGACAGCTTGTTTGACCTTGACCTTGGTCTGTGAGATCTGTAAGAGCTTATCAATGACTATCATTATGCCAAGTTTGATAGGTCTATTTTTTGCAGTCTCTGTACAAATGGTAAGGTAAAATTTCACAACAGACAGCTGTAATGACCTTACATTTGAGTCAAGGTCATTGAAAAGGACATGTCTGCATAGGACTCATTTCTGTCTATCATTGTGCCTTGTTTGGTGCCTCTGCTGTTTGTTGTTTCCAAGAAAATGCTAGCGTTAAAGTCTCCGCAAAACATCTTGAATGGCCTTGACCTTGACTCAAGGAAATTGAAAACAACTATGCAAGTGCAGGTTTTGTCAATGTCTATCACCAAAGTTTGATGCCTCTGGTACCCATAGATTCTGAGAAAATGGCAAATCTAAATTTCCAATGAGACAGCTTTAATGACCTCCTTCAGTCAAGGTCATTCAAAATGGTAAGTTTTGGGAGGTCTTACTGCTGTCTATCAGCAAGCCAGGTTTGGGGCTTATGCTGTTTATTGTTTTTGAGAAAATAAAAGCGACACAAAAGGGACAGAAACCACTTAACTTTGACAAAGGACGGCACAGGTCGACGTTTCGGCTTACGCCTTCTTCAGGACATAAACAAATGGGACATAACTTCAACAAACAAGCAAAAGGTAACTCTGCGGACGTACTGACATACACGGCGCGGAAAAAAAAAAAAAAAAAAAAAAAGGTGGGCGAGAAAAGGACCAGAAAAAAATAGCAAAATTATCACAACACCCATCCTTAGGTGACAGAAGACCATGGACTGTGTGTGAAAAAAAAAAAAAAAAAAAAAATGTGTTGGGCAGAAAAGAACAAAAAAGAATAGTGAAAATTAGCAATCACAACACCCATCCTTTGGTGACAAGGACCATGGATTGTGTGTGAAAAAAGTTCAGAGGGTTATGTTACGGCTTTTCGTTCAAACCACCCGGGGCCTGACTTCCCAGGCGCTGAATAATGTGCGACTCCATGTCGCGTCTGTCTGTGGCGTCACCGTGCATAAGCCACAGGCCAGTTACTGTCATATTTAAGATGGAGTGGCCTGCAGAATTGAAATGCACGGCAACGGGTTTTATTCTGTTGTGTCTGGTGTCGGCGATATGTTCAGCAAAGCGTGTTGCCAGGCTACGTCCAGTTTCCCCAACATACAGTTTGTGACATGCGGTACAGATGATGGCGTATATGAGGTTTGTACTGTCGCATGTGAAGTGGCGTTTGATGGTCATTTTTCCTTTGGGGCCCTTGACAGAAGTCACTGTTGAGACATGACAGCAGGTTTTGCAATTTTGTTTTTTGCATGGAGTTGTACCAGGGGGTAGGGGTTGGTGGGGCCTGACATTGGCGCGAACCAGAAGGTCTCGCAAGTTGGTGTCCCTCTTGTATGCAACAAGAGGTGGGGTGTGGAAGGTCTGTCCAACTGTGCAACTCTTCGACAGAATGTGCCAGTTGGACATGATGATACGTTGGACTGACAGATTATGGGGGTGAAATGGAATGGAGAAAACCGGACGTTCCTGGGCAACTGTATTAGAAGAGGTGTTAGGATGGTGGTGTGTTGTGACTTTCAAAAGGGCTGCATCAATGGTGGTTTGGGGATAGCCCCTCTTTATAAAGAACTGCGACATTTCAACTGAACGTTCTTGAAAATCCTCTAAATCTGAACAAAGCCTCTTAAGGCGAAGGAACTGTGAATATGGGAGGCTGTGTTTAGTGGCAGGACTGTGTGATGAATCGTAATGCAGGTATGCATGTGAGTCTGTAGGCTTGTAGTGCACTGAGGTGGAGAGTGAACCGTTTTGAAGATTTACGGAGATGTCAAGGAAGTTGACTGCAGTCGCTGAGATGGCGTACGTGTATTTGATGGCTGGGTGGAAGTTTCGCAAGAAATCGATGTATTCCAGGAGTTGTTCTTCGGAAAGAGAGGTCGCTCCAAACCCGTCGTCAATATATCTCTTGTACAGCTCAGGGACCGGGCCTGTGTACAAAGACTGCATTCTATACTCCAGGTACCCCATGAAGAGGCAGGCGTAGGATGGGCCCATTTTCGTGCCCATGGCAACACCGCTGATCTGTGAGAATATCTCACCATTGAACTCAAATGTGTTCAAGGTGAGGACCAGTTCTGCCAGGCGGAGGAGGGTATGGGTTGGAGGGTTTTTGACTTGACGTTTGTTCAAGAAGAACTCTAGAGCTTTGAGCCCATCGGTGTGTGGAATGCATGTGTATAGCGCAGTGACGTCTACAGTGAAGAGCAGGGTGGGACTGAGAAAATGCCAATGTTAAGGTTTTGGAAGCTTTTCTGCAAACAGCTTGTATGGCCTTGACCTTGATTCAAAGTCACTGAATACAGGCATGGCAGTAAAGGTATTGTCAATGTCTATCATCATGCAAATTTTGATGTCTCTGGCTTTTCTAGATTCTGAGAAAATGCCAATACAAAATTTTCAAACAGCTTTAGTTACCTTGACCTTGGTTCAAGGTCAGTCAATATGATATGTTTCGAAAGGTCCTAGGCTGTCTATCAGCATGCCAAGTTTGGTACCTCTGCTGTTCATTGTTTCTGAGAAAAATGCCAGTGTTAATGTTCTGGAATGTTTTCAGCAAAACAGCTTGTATGGCCTTGACCTTGATTCAAAGTTACTAAATACAGGTATGTCAGTAAAGGCATTGCCAATGTCTATCACCATGCAAAGTTTGATGTCTCTGGCGTTTCTGCATTCTGAGAAATTGCCAATGTAACATTTCCAAACAGACAGATCTAGTGGCCTTGACCTTGGGTCAAGGTCAATCAGATTGGTATGCTTTGAAAGGTCTTATGGCTGTCTATCAGCAAGCCAAGTTTGGTGCCTCTGTTGTTTGTAAATTCTGAGAAGAGGCCAATGTTAAGGTTTGCTGCGCGCGCGCGCACACACACACACACACACACACACACACACACACACACACACACACACACACACGACGGAGGGTTATCACATAGACTCACTTTGTTACACAAGTGAGCAAAAAAGCGTAAAATCGTCGGACTTTCGACATGTAAAATCTATTTATCGTAGGACTACCGACGTGCAACTATTGATACGCAGGACTATATTGACACGTAGGACTATTGACACGTACGACTATCGACACCTAGGACTAAAGAAACGCCCCCGTATCGGATCAGTCAAGGATGTACTTCCGTGTACGGCCGGTCTAGTTCGTGTCACACGGTGAGCGGCTCAGTGTACACGGGAAACATGAAGTGGATCACTGTCTTCACTACAACTCTAGTTTTCTTACCACGGTCTGTTACAGGTAAGTGGTTGTAGTTCCCATCACAAAAATGACAGGAATTGTGCATGGTTGATCTCAGCAGTCTTCATGATCATATTGACCGCATGTCACTTTGCACTCTGGAGAAAAGGGGTGATCAGTTTCTCGGGTAAGAGATAGTTGTACGAGTTGTGTGTGTGTGTGTGTGTGTGTGTGTGTGTGTGTGTGTGTGTGTGTGCGGCGGGGATGGGGGGGGGGGGGGTGTGCAAGACGACTGCTTTCATAATAAGTGGCTGTTATGCTTGCAGTCGGCGTCTTGCACACCATACTCAAGGGGAGCAGTCGTAAGGGTGTTGACAGCTGACACATACTACCGTTGTTGAAAAGGTACACGGCTATAGGACCGTAAATCAGCTTATGCTTAGGGTTCAGGCCCTTGATTTATGGACCTTTTGGTGAGATCAGAATGACAGAGTCTTGGTACAGGGTTACTCAGGGTTGTTGTAGGATTTCTGTCCGTGCAGGCTGAATTCCGCAGTAACTATTTATTATTCTAATTCGAAATAGGTCAGGCTGCACCCGAAGTCCTTTGCCTGTGCAAACCGGATGTAATAATCCACATACCACTTGTTCTCAATAAGGACCGCCACATAGACTACGCATAAACCCCCTGATCGTGAAGTACAACCCCCTTATCCATCCCCCTCCCCCCTCCCTTTTCCTTCCCCGCCTATCTCTTCTCCCTCTACTGTCTGACTTGCTATGTTCTTTAGTCATCAGTATCCCCTACAACATTCCCCCCTTCCCCTTACCGTGACCCCCACCCCCTTACATTGCACAATCTCTCTCTCTCTCCCTCTCTCTCTCGGGGAGCCGGTGTAACAGGCCAGAATCTACCCCTGGCCCCGAATCTACCCGGGTAGAAACTGGACTAGGCCAGTTTAAACCCGGGTAGTTTCTGGCCTAGGCCAGTTTCTACCCCCCTGGCCCCGAATCTACCCCCCTGGTCTGAGCTAAATTCGAATTCGTTGTACTGAGCTAAATTCACAATTTCACTACACCAGTTGCTACAGTGACTACTACTGAGTCGAACTGGTTGTACTGAGGAAACGCGCTGGTTGCGCTACCCCGCAAGCTTTTTCCTCTGAAAGAAAACTGACACTGCCATTTATCTGGAAAACAGATCAGATCACTTCAACGTCGTTCTCAGCGTTGCATAACCTTGTTATAAAGTTTCATTTTAAATCGCTGGTATGTCTGTTTTATAGACCACAATATTTATCGTATCGATACTCTGATATTCAGAATCCCACGTACTAAACTTTCTTCTGTTGGCTGTCGAGCCTTCTCCTACGCTGGTCCAAACGCCTGGAAATTCACTGTCTCTTTCGCTCCGCCAGTCAACCTCCCTCGAAACAAATCTAAAAACCTACCTGTTTTCATCTTAAAGCACCGTCTAACCTGCCTCCGTCTTTCTCCATCTCCTTATAAAGTACCATACATGCAGTTGCCCTGGCCCTGAACCTTGACTCTTATCTGTACTTTTACCTGTACTTTTAGCGCTTAGAACTGCCTTATAAGTAGATTACAGCGCTATAGAAATAAATTATTATTATTATTATTAGTTAACATGTGCTTTCATCTGCAACTCAAGTTACTCAATTTTTTATGCAGATTGCTCTGATGTTATACTGTTTGCATTGAAATTAATTTTAATTAACATCTCTATCTATCTCAGTCTTGTGTGTGTGTGTGTGTGTGTGTGTGTGTGTGTGTGTGTGTGTGTGTGTGTGTGTGTGTGCGTGTGTCTGTGTGTGTGTGCACGCGTACATTAAAACATAATTTTGACAAAATTTTAATATTCATTTATACGCTCTTGTACTAGCATGAACAAAACTTACACGAACCATTTTTAGAGACAATACTATTATTTCAAAGTGTAATCAAAGACATATATACTGTTCAAACAAAGAAACGCATAGTCAATCTGATGTTATTTCATTCGGGGCCAGGGGGAGAGAAACTGGCCTAGAACAGGAGGGGGTAGATTCTGGGCCAGGGGGGATAGGAACTGGCCCAGGCCAGTTTAAACCCGGTGTAGCTTCTGGCCTAGTCCAGTTTCTACCCGGGTAGATTTGGGCCTAGGCCAGTTCCTGCGGGGTAGATTCTGGACGGGGTAGATTCTGGCCTGGTACACCGGGGTGGTCGAATGGTAGAGCGTTGGACTTCTAATGCTCTGGTCGTGAGTTCGATCCCGGCTGGGGCCAAATATTTGTTCTGGCTTTTTCATCGTTGCCCCGTCTTTGATATCACCCTATGTGGTGGAAAAGGATGTTAAACCCCCAAACACCCACACCCACCCTCTTTCTCTCTCTCTCTCCATTTCCAAATCAAGCCCACTCGATTTTGAACGCCCATAATCCCCCCGCCCCGCCCCCTACAGTAGCGACAGCATCAACATACACATTTTCAAATCTATCTACAAATCAAAATTCATAAGAAAATAAGAAAAGCCCACCTGCACGAGGTAAACCAGCCCAAAAGAGATTTGTCGACAGACGCCAGTTGAGAGCCTCTTGCGCGCTTGATAGTCGATACTAATTCGCCACTTGCAGCCTGCTTTAGGTATTTATTCTTCTCTCTCAATATATTTGAGAGAGTTGGCAGTGGAACATCAAACTCATTCGCAATTTGGGTGCGTGCTTTGCTGGGATTGTCTTCCACTGCCTTGATCATTTTCAAGCGATCTGCTAAGGTCAACACTCTCCGTTTTCTTTTGTCTGCCATTTTGCAAAGTGATGGATCGACAGATTCTTTCTTTTTTTTTTTTCATAGAAAAACGCGACTAGCAGAGAGATCTAGCAGCTTCTAAACATAGCAGAGAGCAACTCGAACATGCGATAGCGCACTCCCTTGGTGAACATGCGATAGTGCACTCCCTTGGTGGCTCGGGCCTACTTTCGATTTTCTTATAACCGGCCATTGGTGCTGCTCGGGACCAGAGATTTCCTTTCATACATCCGTGTTTCTTACAAGCGGAAAATTCTAAGTAATAACAAAGAGTAGATGCTGCCGGGACCCCCCCCCCCCCCCAGCACCTTTCATACAAACGGACTTTGTTACATCCGATGTTTCTTACAGCCGCTCTATACTCTAATTAGCTGAACTGCTTTGTGGTACGAATCGATTGCCTGATATGTTAACGTCTTACTATCTGGATGACTAACTCCTAACTGCCCACCACAGCACTATTACGCAAGGCGTGGGCAATATCAACGAGGCCCGTTTTCGTCCCCTGACGACACGCAGCTCGCAGTATATTGCATAATCTCTCATAATCCCTTGGCCTGCTCAGGGCAGTCGTGTAGATTGACCTGGGCCCGTATGCACGTCGGTCCGTTTAGTGGACTAACCGCGTTTAGCCCCTATACGGGAAGATAGGCGGGAAAAAATCGGTATGCACGTAAATCTGGATAGCCTATCCTATACGGATTTTCGCGTTTAAAGTTATCGCACCTCTGGGGTCCGATAGCGGGCCTAAACGCGTGTAAATATGGCGGCACTTTTGTTTTTCCAAGCACGACAGCGGCGTCTTCTACGAAGAAACCGGATTTTCTGGGACCGTACTAATCCCTTCGACACGTACGACGAAAGAGAAGTGTTTTGTAAGTTCCGATTTTGACGGCAGCACATCCTGGAACTGACACCTGAGGTGTCAGCTGACATCACTCTCGCGAATCGCGGATTCACCCTCACTCCCCTGCAGCAAGTGCTCGTCACTTTGCGCTACTTGGCCACGTTAACATTTCAAGACGTCTGTGGAGAATTGGTCGACGTCTACCAGTCGATAGTGAGCCGAACTGTCAGCAGAGTGAATGACGCTATGTTCAGACAAGCCCGGAGACATATCTTTTTTCCTGATCAAGCCAGTGCGAACAGAACCAAATGGGCGCTCTACCAGTCTTACGGATTCCCCAACGCGATGGGGTGCATCGATGGAGCACAGGTGCGCATCCAGTGGCCACACGAGCAGGAACATGAATTCGTCAACAGAAAAGGCTACCATTCAATCAACGTTCAGGTAGGACTCTTTGCCCCCCCCCCCCCCCAACACACTTTGTGTGTGTGTGTGTGTGTGTGTGTGTGTGTGTGTCAGTCAGTGTGTGTGTGCGTGCGTGCGCGCGCGCTCGCGCGCGTGTGTGTGTGTGTGTGTGTGTGTGTGTGTGTGTGTGTGTGTGTGTGTGTGTGTGTGTGTGTGATATTTAGAATGTGAGTATGAATTAAAATAAAAGTTATTGATTTCATCATTTCGGCTGTTATCAAGTGATCTGTGACGCGGACCTCGTCTTCATCAACTGTGTGGCCAGGGAGCGTGCACGATGCGAGGGTGTTGCGTTATGGTGGCGCTGTGGCTGCCGAAAACGGTCATATGGTCTACTTGCAGCTCTTCAAGTAGTATTCTAACTTCCTCAGCATTGAAGTTAGCTTTTCTGGCCCTTTTTCCGACTTTCTCCGTCATGCTGCAAATTTCAGAAACTTCCACGTGTAGTTGGATTAAACCGAAAGCACACAGCGGAGCGGGTTTTCCCAGTAATCTATAAATATCTCACCTTTCACTTGGCGTTTAGCTATACGTTTCCGTTTAGTGCGTCGTGCATACCAAATCCGGTTAAGGTTTATACGCGGTTAGGGCCCGTATAGCTAACCGCGTGTAAGCTCTAAACGCGTTTAAGCTAACCGGTTCTGACGTGCATACGCGCCCTGACTGGCTCGCAACGGCGCCTCGCCGCTGTGCAAAGTACTGTAGCTCACCGTCTAACGGGTTACGCAGATTACATAATTAGTCTCTCTCCTCCATCCCGTATTGCCACTCAACACGGCCGTGGAGTGCTACCGGCTCGCGACGGTCCCTACCGATGTGCAAGTTCCAGTAGCATACTGTCTAACGAGATATGCCGAGTCTGGTATCAGCAGAGCGGAAAAGACAGGCGCAATGGACCAAACAATGCGCTCGCAAAGCCCGACAAAATAAGAGAAATAAACCGGCTGCGAGATGTTGGCCACACTTAAACACTGCCTTATAAAAAAAATATATACACATATAAAAAATAATCGCTTGGTAACAACGACAAAGACAACAAACAAAAACTGATTTTCAACAACAACAAATCAATACAAACACTAAAACATGAAAGAACAAAATGAGCGTTGTATGCACTGTGTTCATTTAGGGATTGTGTGTGAGTGCGTGCGTACTTTGTCCCCTCACACACACACACACACACACACACACACACACACACACACACACACACACCCACACACACACACATGTGCATCTCCTGTTACGCCTCATGGTCAGTCACATGTGGTTTCATGCTCGTTGTAACGGGACTTGCCTCTTGTCGTCTACCGCCCTCACGCCAGTGGGAAGTGGTTGGGGCAAGTTGTAACAGGGCCCATCAGTGTGCCGTTAGCTATTACGTGGCCAATACCCGAACAAGCCAGTGACCGCCGAATGCACAAGAGGGTGCGAACTCGACGAGCTGTCTGGCTAGAGTCGACCGCTCGTCTGAGTGTGATGCAAAGAGCCGTCATGTTGCGCTGGCTAGACTCGACCGCTCGCCGGAGTGTGATGCAATATGACGGCACGTTGTGCCGTCTCTCGGACTAGGGCATAATAGTGCTGTCTTGTGCTGTGACGATTTTGATTCAGGATGCGATTCGTGTGTGGGCGCTTAGGAGTTTTAACCATTTGTGGTCTTGACCGAAAAAAATTCTAGAGCTACTTATAATATAACATATAATTGTGCTGGAAACGCAGCAGACGCTCTTTTTCCGTGCCCAACTATTTGTAAACCCCCGTATCTTTTTTTTTAACTGACGTTCTGGTCTGGCCAAGTTAGTCGACGGTAATTTGTTATCAGTAGTGTATTTGGATCTGACAGCTTCACACATTGTAAGTTTTAATTTTCAGTCTATTAGAACTAATAGAAGTGTTTTTATGGATGTTTACGTCATTGATTACGCTGTAAAGAGTTACTTTGATGGTTTTATTTGATCTAGGATACCAGTGTTCTGTGAAATGACAAGTGTCAGTTTTGGTTGGTTCGTTTGTTTGTTTTTATTATTGAAAGGCTGAAGGTGAACGTTTTCCTTATGAGGGTTTATTGTTTGTTTTCAGTTTTTCACCTTATGGCATTTTTATGGAACTGAGTTATAATAAAATTGCCGGTGGCACTAGCTGTGAACAGTGTTGGACTGTTATCTGGGATTGGTGCAACATGTGGAGACAGCACAATAATTAACACATCTTTGACATAAAACGTCTTTTTCCGTGCAAGAAAACGGGTTTTCCTTCTGTGATAGGGGCATTAAAATTTGCAAAAATGTATCTATTGCCTGTTTCCATGGAAATATCCAGCAATGCTAAATAGGTGTTGTCGTAAATGTAGTGGGTATTGCCTGTTACCGGGCGACTGTACACACTCACATTCAACCAGCCTCCCGCAGTACCTCTGTCCGCATCCACCAATACTGCATCAAAGCATCAAGACTAAGCAATGTCAAGTTTTAGTTTCGTATTTCAAAAGGAAAAACATGAAATGACTAGAATATGAAGTAGCATATGGTCTGACGGAGAAAGGTAACGGCAGGACGTTGTCGTAGACGTGGATGATATCAGATGCGATGCTGTAGAGATGACGTAGAAGGTCCAGACTAATAACAAGGTGTCTAGCGACGAAGATGTGGATGGTCTCTAGCGCGACCGTCTTAGCTGGGGCGTATCGGTCCGCGCGATGCAAAAGGAGATGTGTAGAACCGACTCAGTGTTGGGTGTGGACGTGAGATCACAGTCGTAGGTGAAGGGGATGTATGTGTCATGCCAACCACAATGGCGCACGCTGGGTAACGCAGACCTGGCCGTCGAAGATGCGCCCAAACACGCAGAGGGACATCAACACGCGCCCTGATCAGGAACACGTCGACCAGCTGTGCCTCTCGGACCCGGAGTGGCCTGTACAAATTATAGCTCCGGGGCACCCGGCACCTCCAGTCCAGGAAGCGAGTGTGGCTGTCTACCAGGGACGGCAGAACTACAGCCCAAGACCGAGAGCGACTCAATACTTTAAACTGTCAACCATAAAGTCGAACTCAGTTTCTATTCACTGCTTTCCCCATAACATAGTTTTGACGGTTCATGTTTACATCTACCTTCACGTGCATTACATACACCATATATCTACACAGCAGTACGATCCATAAATAAAGCTATTGCGTTTATATTCTTCTAGACATAATGTAACATCAACTCTGAAAAATATCAAATCACAAACTTCCAAATTACTAACACAAGACACGGAAATCATTCAGTGAATACATGAAACTCAAACATCCTAACAGGCAAAGAAGCATTTGGAATCTGCTTACTAAAAAGTCCCTACGGAAAATAGGAAACAAAAACTCATCCTAGCCTCGCTAGGTTTGAAGCATAACAGATGTTTTACGCCGGTCGGGATCTCGGCCTTAAGCCAACGGCGGAGGCCTACTTCGCTTGGACGTAAGTAGCGACTGACGATCAACTCAGAGTCGTCTATTTTCTCGGCGCGCGTCATAAGCACGTCACTAGTAAAACTTAAAACTGCTCAGCATAGCGGGTTATGAATGCGCACATACTATTCGTGCCTGTGGAAATTCTACAACGTCAGACTTACATTCCGGCTGGATATTCTAAAACTTAATAATTTCATACACACAACCCACCTTTTTATCATTCACCAAAATTTACACCATCAATCACTCTGTGACATTGCCTAAAACAGTAGAGACTTCAAATTTTCACCTGACATTCATTAGTACTACTGTCATCGAATCAGCTAAACATAACTTCATTCATGGAAGATTTTTTCCGAATGTAACCTTGACCTCTGACCTTAAAAACTAGTTTGATTTTTTTTTTCTGGGCTGGGATTTGTCAAAATGTCCTAACTGAGCAAAAAACTGACAAAGCCTTCCAGGGTGACGGGAGATCGTCCTGAAACCACTATGCAAACAAAACAAACATTTCATCTTTTACCCTCACAGCCTTGACCTTTCTGATAGACCATTTTGGAAAGGTAAACTTAAACTCTGTTGTATTCATTTTGTGCAAAATAACATCGATTTCTAAAAGTGTGACCTTTCAAACCCTGGAGGCACGAAACCTATCATGACAAATGACCTTGACCTTTACTCTAGGTCATTTGTCATGTCGCCTCTAGTGTTTTCAATTCATGAGAATATGTCACCAGCTTCTCAAAATGGATTCAACATGAACCAAGTTCAGTAAGGAGGTATGTCTGTAAAGTTCGTATTATCATCTGTAACTATGCCTAATTTGGTGTCCGTGACCTTTACTGTTTCGAGAAGATGCCAATGTTTAAAGCTTGTTCTTTTATGAGAAAATGCCATCATGTTCATGTCTTTAGCTTTTGTGACGGGAACCTTTCACCATAATCATGCAAATATTTATTGCTAGAAAATTCTTATCAATTGGTGTAACCGCGGTAGACTTTGAGCCTCTGATTAATGTCATTCCCTAAAACATGCCAATGCTTATAGCTGAAAATAACATCTGTCAATATGTATTATGTGACCATGACCTTGACACTTGGGTCATTAAGTAAGACATATGCATATGTCTAGAATATTCTTATCAGTGAGAGTAATTACAGAATTGGAAGGTTTCAGTGCTTGAGACGGCCGTTATCAGCACATGGATCTCAACGGTTATCAGGCACCGCTAAGGATGTTCCTGAAAACAGACACTATAAGCATCTCTTCAGAGTTTAATGCCCATTTCCTCTCAAGAAAAACGGCCTCTTCATTAGTCAGGTGTCTATTAATTTTACGTAAAGTTTCCATTTCTGCTAACCCATTTCCTTTCTAACCACTGTTTCCTTTCCAAAAGGCATTCAGTATTGCAAGGGGTCAACTTCTCGACAAATAGATATTGAGTTCCTGATGATTTTTTTTCTAAAAACAGAAACAGTGACGTCACTCGTCGTGTTTGTCTGCAGACAAACTAAGCGTGGATGCGCAAAAGCCAAAATTGACTGTGCACCTGCAGCATTATACATACATGTATACAAAGTCCTGAGTACATGCATTTACCATAGGTATATGCACAAAATGAAAGGTGCATGTACCAAAATTAATCATCGGCACACGGACAAAATAGAGATAATCATTACAAATTCGTCGGTACGTACATTAATCATTATTACAAAATCATAAGTACACTAATCATGCGCATGATCAAGGGTACACAATCAAAATCATCTGTGTACACACAGAAATCATACAAGTCATCACTACATGCGCGGATCACACTATTGACAAGCTAGCGCTACGTTATATCTCAGGTCTTAAACCCCTAACTTTATATTTCAGGTCTGAATCTCCAACAGTGCGTGTGTAACGTTATATTTCAGGTGTGGATCTCCAGCAGTGCGTGTCTAACGTTATCGAGGTGGATGAGACGTCGTCCAGTAATGTCGTCACATGTCGGGGAGCCGGACAGAATGAGATCACCTGGAGATACATCTCCCCTAGCGGGAACACCACCCTAATATCGACATGCCAACAGTCTGGATCGTGCACCAATACTAACCCCCTCTTCACCGCCACACGGTCCCCGTCCAGCACGTCCAGTCAGCTGACCTTCAAGCTGGACATCAAAACCTACAGATCTCAATACGGCAACGTGACACTGAGCTGTGAAACACCGCGTCAGGGCCCGGTCTCCTGTCAGCTCGATGTTGTCCGTAAGTATTTTTTGGCTCACTTGTGTAACAAATTGAGTCTATGCATTAACCCTCCGTCGTCTGTCTGTCAATCTGTCTGAGTGACTGAGCTTTTACGGCTTACGCCTCGCAAGCCACAAAAACTAATTCGCGGCTAATAGGCTAGTCTAATTAAACTTTTTATATAGCGGAAGGTAGAACAAATTTGATCCTAACTTTTTATTTCAGTAATCAGTAGAGCACAGGCCCCTAATGCTGTGGTGGTCTCCGTGAATTTTTTCTCCGTCCGCGTCACCGTTAAAAACGACCGTTTATCTTGCCATTTTCACTATATGAGCCCTATAAATGGGCTTTTGAGGGTGTGCACAAAGTATGCGTGTTTGCGGGTACAGAAATGCGCAGAACTCCACTCTAAATACGGCTACTGTTAGACAAGACATGCATTGTTGACATACTGAAATTTTACCCCAATCAAAATGATGCTTCCTGGAAAATTGCGGCCATCAGTTTGGCCGTTGATTCAAAGGACCCTGTAAAACGGCAGTATTTGATGCTTGTGCACTTATCAGGTCACTGCAGGTGATATGTATCGCGGAAAACATTTACGAACATTGAACAATTTAGTCAGGAAACGCTTCTTTGGTGTTGTGAAGTTTCCATGTCACCGCATGTGCGGGTAAGTATGAAATATGACCAAGTGAGCACTTTTTTCGGTAGCGATATTTTGGGGGTGCACTTACTAAAGTAGTTGCTGCGTAGTGAACGGTTTTTCTCAAAGAGCAGTGCACACTCAAGAATAGTATCGCAGTTGTGTCATATCAAAAAATCATTGAAATCGCTTTTGTGCTTTTGTCACAAACAGCCAACGAAAGTGCAACCTGTTTAATAATGGCTGAATATGCGTAATGATGGGAGTAGGGACACTTGATTGGTTGCTGTAATAAGGTGTATCCGCGAAAACAAGTATAATATGATGCAAATATTCGGGCACATGCTCGATGTTTCAGAATTATCTTCCAGAACTTGTATGAGAGATTCATTGCTTATAGATGGCCGTTAATTGAAGCTATCAGTTCCCTATATGGACTGAAAGCGGTGCTTACCTAAGAGCCTGCCATAATTGCTACACATGATGCAATTTCCTTTTATACATTTGTCTTGGAGGAAAAGACAATGACTAGTCGTATGAAGAAAGATCCGTGAATCTAAACAAGCACGTCTTCTTTACAGCGGTCATTATTTTTACCCATTTTTTTTTCCATTTCCTTCATTACATGCTGCGTGGGGGGTAGGTTTATATTTTGCTGCTAGCAGCCACCAGTTTTAACTTGTCATTGTTTTACATATTGGAAAAAGTAGAGTGATTCCAGAAGAAGGAAAACGTGCATCCCACATCAAATTTCATGAACTCTTCACTGCTTGAAATAGGTGACTTAAATTACCTTTTTCTAATTAAACAGAGCATTAATTGCTACGGGGGTAGGTTACCAAGTAGCCAGATATGACGGCCACAGTGTACACAGCGTTTTTTGTTATTGACCAACTTTTAGAGGAGAGGCTTGGCACTTACGTGTTACTAACCCATCCACTATGTCCCTTTGGCTGTGATGGGTAATGACGGGAATCCATATTGTGGTTGGGTTCAAAAATTGACTATACACAGCAAAGATTACAAATGACGCTGCTGCAGCAGGTATTGTTCACACACTTTAAGTTTGACTACTGGATATGTTAGGCCAGACACCCTGCGGTGGTCCAACGAAATGACAGCAGGTTTGCCTGTAGCAGCTGTAAGTTATCAAATCTTCCTTTTTCCATATAGACGCCAATTCTCTTACTGATGGGGACCGGGCTGACATATTACGCTGCTGCAGCTGCTACGCTTGACAGATCATTTGCAGACGCACATCATGCTTTAGAGAAATGGTCCAGCATCCCTGAAATACTATTACAAGTATACCTTTTTGCCTCAAATTCTAACGCACTCAGAAAATGTCAGACATTTTCATTAATTCCTGTTTTGAGGTACAGGTACAGAAATTAGACAAACTTAATATCAAACTTAATACGAAACTTCCAGAAAAATAATATTACACAAATGCAAATAAAAAACAATAGACACAAAAGCAAATCTGTGAAATCTCTTTTATTTTCAACGTGTTTTTCCTTGGGAACAAACGCCGTTATTTTGCCTGTTTTTGGACATTCACAAATTTACAAATGAAAATTACTGGCATACATTACTGGCAAAATGTGATGGAGAGTATGTAGCACACAACATCAAGTCTACCGTAGTAAGTGGCTGAATTCATTTCAAGTGTTATGAGGTATGTTAATCACACGGCAAACATGTTTACAAGGTCAAGGTCATCGGTTCGTCTGTTTACTCCCAAACATTTTGTTTCATCGCTGTGTTAGAATAAGCAAAAAAACAAGCAGTTACAAGCACCAGGCAAAACAAAATTAGCACAAACGATGTTTGTATAAGAAGATTTCTTGTGGACAACTTTGGTGACCTTGACCTTGGGAGTAAAGGTCATAGAGACTGGGTGAAAATTTTGTAAATACAACTTTTGGCATAACATTTGCCTAATATGCATTGATAAGAATGCCTTTCTGGTGACCTCTAGTAAAGGTCAAGGTCACGCTTGAGTTATGAAGATTTTGCAGTCATATTTTTATTCTGAGGATGTTGTGAACTCACCAAACCACGGGGACAAAAGTTAGCAGCACCAAAATGCTTATTCTGAGCAATGAAGTAAAATGATTTGGAGTAAACAGACAAACCAATGACCTTGACCTTGAAAACATGTTTGCCGTGTGATTCACATACCCCATAACACTTGAAATGAATTCAGCCACATACTACTATAGACTTGAGGTTGTGCTCTACATAATTCCCATTGCACTTTGCTATTACTGAACTAGCAGCCATTATTAAACAGGTTGCACTTTCGTTGGCTGTTTGTGACAAAAGTACAAAAGCGATTTCAATGAACTTTTGATATGACACAACTGGGATACTATTCTTGAGTGTGCACTGCTCTTTGAGAAAAACCGTTCACTACTCACAACGCAGCAACTACTTTAGTAAGTACACCCCCAAAATATCGCTACCGAAAAAAGTGCTCACTTGGATATCATATTTCATACTTACCCGCACATGCGGTGACAAGGGAACTTCACAACACCAAAGAAGCGTTTCCTGACTAAATAAGTTAATGTTCGTAAATGTTTTCCGCGATACATGTCACCTGCAGTGACCTGATAAGTGCACAAGCATCAAATACTGCCGTTTTACAGGGTCCTTTGAATCAACGGCCGAACTGATGGCCGCAATTTTCCAGGAAGCATCATTCTGATTGGGGTAACATTTCAGTATGTCAACAATGCATGTCTTGTCTAACAGTAGCCGTATTTAGAGTGGAGTTGTGCGCATTTCTGTACCCGCAAACACGCATAGTTTGTGCACACCCTCAAAAGCCCATTTATAGGGCTCATATAGTGAAAATGGCAAGGTAAACGGTCGTTTTTAACGGTGACGCGGACGGAGAAAAAATGCACGGAGACCACCACAACATTAGGGGCCTGTGTTCTACTAAAATCTGTAAAAAAAAACTTAGGATCAAATTTGTTCTACCTTGTTCAGCAATTTTCCTAGCCTATAAGTGTGCCTGCACCACGTGAAAAAAAAAAACTGTAACGCTGGGCGGCTTATTCAAACTTATGTACGGGGCAGTATAAACCTAGGACATGCAGGAGACGCTTCATGCTAATTTACCGTACTCCCGATTACAAAAAAAGCGCAGAAAGCAAACAGCAATTACAACTAGATAAAAGAAACATGAATAGAAAGCGCATATACAGCAAATATTGCTCGCTCGCTTGCCCCGCGAACGTCATGGTCCACTGCTCAGAACACTTCCTGAGTTGTGTGGGGCACTGCCAGGGTGGTGTAGTTCTTCGGAATCTTGAACTCTTCAAACTTTCCCTTCAGAGTACATGTCGTCCAATTTTAGACCGTCATTTTCTTACAATATTTCGTCGAGTATTGGTTGGACCAGTGGTCAAACGTTTACATTCCACAGTGAAGGGTCGACGGATTAGAGTGCCTCATCGTCGTCGCTTTCGCTTTCAAAACATTTCCTGGGATTCAAACCTGTCTGTTGTTTCCTTATTCAGTCCACGAGTCCTCGTTGCTATCTTGATCACTGCACAGATCCGGGGATCGATCTCGGCTAGAGCTGTTTTCGACTTGTAGTGCATGTAGTATGTCAGTTCCGCTCTGAAAAGCACGTCTGACGCGATTGTCTGCAAACTGACCAGTAAGCACGGCGGGCGTTCCTATCTTACGACCGCCTGTTTCGAGACGAAATGAGTAGGTTGGAATTGTAGCTTGTACTAATTATTCGAGTTTCGGCCCAGGCACTGTAGGCGGTTTGTGCATGTCTGAGATATAAGAAGTGTTATTTTCTTCTGGGTAAATAAAAGCGACATAAAAGGGACAGAAACCACTTAACTTTCACAAAGGACGGCACAGGTGAACGTTTCGGCTTTTGCCTTCTTCAGGACGTAAACAAATGGGACATAACTTTAACAAACAAACAAAAGGTAACTCTGCGGACGTTCTGGGTGTTCAAACGAAACTACAATTATTTTTTGTTTTAAATATTGTTCGTGGTGTTTATCGCCATATTTAAACTTGCTTATTACCGTTTTAGCAATGAGGATGATGTGATTTATAATTTGCACATCTCTGTTTCCAATCTTATCCGGCTGATACCCAACAACAAATCGATTCTGATAAGACAATGTTCTGCTCAGTTGTTTGATTGTTTGTTTGGTTTTTGATATGAATTTAAGAAAAATTCTCACAGGGCCTTAACTTTCTTACATTTCCAGAACAAAATGTTCAATGAAATTAGTTTCATCACAGTACGGGCATTTATTCGATTGTCTTAATCCCATTTTGCTTAACAAGATGTTTGTGGGATAAATATTGTGTAAAATCTTCCAATGACGCAATTTTAATCTTTCTTCTTTCGTACACTGGTCATCGAGAGATCAATGTCAAAGAAATGCCGTATTAAATTCCATGCTGCCAAAACTGAGCAGAACATGGTTTAACCGTTTTTAATAGAGCCACACGTAAGCGTAATCGTTTAATACTGCGCGAGTTTTCCCAAGTGGCTCTTGAATAGTTTTGAGCAGGTAAAGAAGTAGCAGTAATAGTTATTACTGTTGTTGTTGACACTCGTATTATGTTCAGAAAATACCGTACGCGCAAAATTAACCAGATCGTGTCAAACCATTTTGATAGCTCAGTGACAATGATATTACGGGGGTTTTGGGTTTGTTTTTTTTTTGTAACTATGCTTTTAGACCGTGCCGAGGTGACATCCTGCAAAGCCCAGTTTAACACTGCCGGTACACAGCGGACTGTGAATGGAACATGTGACGTCAGCAAGGCTTACTCAGAGAGAGGACGGTACAGCTGTATATGGACCGAACACAGAGCGGGGGTAACTTTCCGGTGGTTTCTTTCTTTCATTCTTTCTTTTTGTACCTCAGTATATCTCCTCAACTGATTGGACCTTTCACCTGATATCCGTCCGATCCATAGACAATTAAGCTATCAGTCTCAGCGTTGAACCCTGAGGTTTTAATTGAGGCCTGATTCAAGGCTAGATTTGATTTGAATTATGCACAGGCACAGGCACATTAAGGATTTTGGATTTTCATGAGAGAAATAATGCAGTGCCAGCGGGAAACGGATCACTTGTGGTAACTCGACCATCCGCTGTTTAGCAAAGGCAACTAAAGTAAAGGCCCTGCGCCTACTCCCCTTCCCTCCCGGCCGGCAATACCGGAAACAGATCTGCTTCTTTATTTTAGCGATTTTGGATACTTTAGCTCTCCCCCGTAAAACCCCGCACAATGCCCCGCACTTCCCGTCGCTTCCTCGCACTATTTGGACAGGCCCTCGATGCCTGATCATCGTATTTCCCCCTTAACATCGCATTTCTTCAAGTCCCGTGGTTAATTCCCGTGCCATACTGGCAGGACCATTGCTGAAGCTCAGCTGGAAGTCTTAATACGTATGACAGGCATACAACAGCACGTAGAAAACTTTTTATCCAATATGTGCATCAGAATCGATCACCTGGTTCACAATATGGCATTTGAGACCATTGCAGTGACTCTTAAGTTGCTCTAGAAGTGTACAGCGTACTGAGCAGACGACGTTATTTGGTTGCGGCGCTGATTGGTGGCTACTTTTAACAAATTTGTCGAGTCCCAGTCTGTTCAGGAATGGACCGTAGGCTCAAAGAAAGTCGTATTTCTCTAAAAGTAGAAGCCACAAAGTCAAGAAAATGGTCGCGATGACCAAATGAAAAATAATTCTATCTGGCAAACAGCATAAGAACTTCGAAAGCGGCTGTTGCGAACATAGAGGCTTTAATGACGTGAACGATTTTTCCCCCAGGACTGTGTAAGTGTTCCTTAAAAACCATAATGTTACACAGTTATAACTCCTTCGACGTCAAAATTACGTTCACAAGCCAAACCTCCGATAATTCATGCAGGAGAAAATAATCAAGACGTGAATGAACCATCCCGTAAAGTTTCTTCTTAAAATCTTTACAAACTATAATATACTGCCTCTGGTTGAGTAAGCTACCCCAACAGCATCCCGTTATTTTGGTTTATCACCACTTCTTTTGGATAGGTGGTTGCCAGAGGAGTTTGTTTAAACTTCACGCCACCTGAGCTTTGGTCCAGTTACTTCCGTCTTGTTCGCTTCGATGCATTTTCTCCTGTTGACACACACCATCCATTTTTTCGCTCTTGTGTAACAATGTGAGTCCATGTAATAATCCTCCGTCGTTTGTCTGTCAGTCTGTCCGTAAAAAAATATTGATTTCCTCGGAATCTTCAAACAGCAGAGGCACCACACTTGGCATGCTGATAGACAGCGAGAAGACCTTTCATAACACCCCAAAGATCTTTTGAATTACCTTGATGCAAGGTCAAGGCCATTATAGCTGTCTGTTCAGAACCTTTCACTTGCATTTTCTCAGAATCTACAAATACCAGATGCATCAAACACGTGCTCCGTGCGCCCCCAGCGTTGGGAAAACGGGTGGTAAGCGGGTGCACCTGAGTTATATTGTGGGTATGGCTGCATCACTGGGTTATAATGTCGGGGCATATAGCGTTGAGCGTTCTGTACCGGGTACTGGGGCAGCACGTTATGGATCGGTCGATGCCAGGAAGGTAGCACTGGTGGCTGGAAAGTTGGAACAGTAGCGTCAGACCTGACCTGGGTGCCGCCCTCCTCACCATGTGGGGTGTCAATTGGAGTGACTGTTGGCTCGCGGCGAGGGGTTGCTGGGGAAGCCTCACGCTGCTGCCTGGCAACGACGTGGGAGTAGAGGTCTTTTCCCTGCTTGTTCTGTGCGGGTCGGCGGGAGCTGCTGTGATGATCCCTGACAACACCAGTAGAATGATGGCTGGGTTAAAGGAGGCCGCCGCGTTTGATGTGCAGGGCCAGGCTGATGGTGCCCTGTATGCTGGGGTGGATCCTGTCACCACTCCTGTACAGGGCTTTACGTGGCGCACCACTGGGAGCAGTGAAGATAGGCCTGTTGTCGATGAAGTGGACACTCATTTTTCTACAGACATGTTGGATGCTGGCATTTGACGCAGAAATATGAGTGTTCATTGTATGCCGGCCCAGGGCGGGGATGATACCGGACGCTTGTAGCTTGGCGTTTGGGAAGACACGTTTGCACTGAATTACCGCTTGCTGCCATGTCTTTGTTGACACCTCACTCCCTATTTTACAGTCGTTAACTCCAGCGTGGAAGGTGAGTAGCTGCACGATTTGCAGTTTCCGGCTGATTAAACAGCCAGTCCACTAGATGAACCGCGGTGAGGCCAGATACAGACACCACCTGTACACTGTCCTGTGGGCCGGCTTGCATCTTGCCTCCTTTGATGTGCCGCGTATGATGGAGTCTCCGACAAGAAGTGTTGTGGAGGTGGGGAATACAGTCTGTTGCGTCATAACTTCCGCTGGGCTGTGTCTTGTGCTTTCACGTCTACCATGGTCCTGGCTTTTGATCTCGCCGCTCTGGCTGGAGGGAGTATAGGCGCGTCTTTATTATGACCGAACAAGTCCGAGGAACCACGAAGAGCGAAGGAAAAATGCTTCGCCCGAATCATTTTTGGGCCTCGCGAAGAGATTTTGGACAGTTCGGGCTTCGGTCGACATGCAATGCGAGGAGCTCCGAACAACCGCGAATGATTTCGCCAGACGCTTCTGATTGGCTGGTCCAGATTCATCGGCTATCTGATTTTAAGATGGCGGAGGGTCGCGCTCATACTTGGCCGGTGTCGGTTCAAAGTTACAAGCATTCATATTTCGGCAATGAAGAAGTTTCTTGGTGCTGTTGGAATACATTGATTAGTAAGGATAGTGTACATTTGACTTACAATGCTACAGGTGAAGTAAGAATGCGAAATATCTGTAATTACGGCGTTTTTGCTTCGCATGCTAACGCCGTCTGCTCGCGTGGCGGTGTGCACTGGCCGGTCTCGCGTCGCCACATGGCGAGTACCGAGTCAACGTTCTAGTCGCTGATATTTCAGGCATCTTTAACTGTCGTGGCTCACTTGCGTCACTCTGATTACTGAGGTAGTGTAGAATTTTAATTTTGTTGCTAAAATTGATGCAAAACCGCGACATTGTTGTCGGTATGACGTTTTTCTTCCGCCGTGTGCTGGTGACCGTCTGCTACGCCGGTGTACCGGCTCGTAACTGTCTGTCGGTTCAGTGGTTTCGTTGGTGATTATTTCGGTTTTTAATGCAATTCATGGTGAAGTTGGGTCACATTGATTAGTTCAGATAGTGCCCTTTTGAGTGCGTAGAGCCATGTTGCCGTGTAACTCCTTGATTTCCCTCAAAAGCTACAGTTGCTACGAGACGCTTTTCACTGGTAAGCTCACAATCGGCGCCATAGGGCAGCGTCTGTAAGCTTCGGCTATTTTCGGCGTGACGTCACGCTTCGGTTATCTTCGGCAAGCGGGAGCACTTCCGGGAACACTCTGAAGCTGGCCGCCATGCCTTATCACCACGTAGAACTCGAGGAAAAGAATGTGCCGGGGGCGATTTTGCCCTACAAGAATGTTGATGCGAACAGCTGTGTTTCGCTAAGGCGATGGCTGCAGACACGAGGGCTCAGTTCCACAGGAAACAAGCGTGATTTGGTGGAGAGGTAAGCAGTTTTCTCATTCAACCGTGTACACACTTGAGACGTTTTAGTCACGGTGTGAGATCTTCTTGTTTATATTTTATCAGTAATGATACCCCATAGTGAAACTGCAAAAGTCGGTCGTTTTTGACAATTTCTTGTTTTGGTTCAGTTTATGCTTGTGCTGCGTAAGAGCTTATAATACCTGTCTGCAGTCACCAGATCAGTACAGTTTTTCTTCTCCACATGTTGTGGGTAACGTACAGTCGAAGTGAAAGTCAAAGCATAAATTGGCAAGTATCTTGTGTAGGCTGTTACTGAATCAGAATAATTAAAGAATAAAAATCAGTCCAAACTATTCACTCTTGAGCTCTTCCATGTTGCATGACCAACATTTGTTAGGCAATCAGCATTGTGCGTTTGTCCACTGCAAACTGATTAGTAGGCAAAAAAAAAAAAAAAATTGTGTTGTTTCCGGTAACATGGCTAAAAAAAAATAGGGTAGGACTAGGTAGGTAGGGTTCCCTCCCCCCCCCCCCCACACACACACATCCAAGAACAAAGAAACAGGGTATTAATAAGAAATGATGCTCCGTGAAACTGTATTTAATATTATAACACACTAGTCACTAGTATCTTACCATATTTCGTTCTAATCTTGGGTCCGCGATGGCGCCTGACTTCCCTGACGACAGGCGCATGAAAACCGAAACTGGTCGTGCTTGTATTTTTTCTTTTTTTTTTTTTTCCAGCAGCCAAAAAATTTTTTAGGGTCGGGGGATAAAAATAGGGTTGGTCGGGTTACCAGAAACTTTTTTTTTTTTTTTTTTGGCCTTATATCCACCACCTATTTTTAGTGTCAGTGATCAGTGTGAGCATGAGCTTATAATGAAGCAGCTGAGATAATTGTAACGATTTCATAAATTTAACTGAAAACTGATGCCTGCGTACTTTCTATTTTTACTTGTTTAGATTTTCTTTTCTTTCTTTAATTGTTTTAAGATGAGTTTTGAGTGAGTTTTGACTTCAGGATGAAAATGTGTAAAACTGTAAAAGTGAATAATGGAAACTTGTGTGTGTTTCAGAGTGGAGAACTGCATAGATGCTGACCTGCCCATCGACATCTCCATTGATGGTGGCAAGTGGTACCAGCTTCAGTGCCAAAAGACGAACGACACAGCAGAAGTCAAATCATCAAAACTGCCAGTCCCCCCTGTTACGCTGACGGGATGGAACAATTTCCCATCTGTTGCTATCCCAAAGTATTTCAATAATGGACACATATACCATTATATTGTTGAGTCAGCATGTGTCAATGGCCAGGCATCGTCACCCGACGAGATCATGGATGTCAAAACATCAAAACCTTTGAGGAGAGGATTGGACTTTTTTAAGAGTGGCCACATCCAGGACATGAAAGACTGCAGGAGAGGCAACTTTTACTTCTGCAAGTCCACCGTCAGAGCATCATTCGAAAATAAGGCATATGATGTTCTGGTCACTATCGGCTCCAATACTGGTGTGGTGAAGGATGGATCTTGTGACTGCAAGGCGTCTGCCATGGGAAGATGCAGCCACATCAGTGGACTCCTGCAGGCCATTGCAGATTACCAGTCTCGGTTTGGAAGCGAGGCTTGCACCAGCAAGCCATGTGAGTGGAATAAAGGGAGGAAGACATTAAGGTCACCCAAAAAACTTTCAGAATGCCACCAAAAAGAGGGCAAATCACACAAACTCATAAAATTTGACCCAAGAGGGGAAGAACAAAAGCAGTCTGAGCAGGAGACCATCAACCAACTCAAAACGATTATGTATGGGGCACCACTGAGTGGTTGGTCTCTTATCTTGAAAGATGACAATGAAAGCGATGCGGTTGAGTGTACAGCTGACAGATTGAAAGAACTACATGTTTGCCGAACACAGTTCTTAAAATCTTTGACTCCTTCAGCCTGTTCAGGGACAGTGGTAGAAATTGTGACAGAGCAGGGAACAGATGATTGGAGAAGACAGAGAAAAGTCAGAATTACTGCTTCAAACTGCAAAGCAGTAAAAACTGCACAGTCACATGCCATAAAATGTAATGTTTTGAAAAGACATGTGTACGCCGAAGCCTTCTACAGCAAGGAAGTGGAGTATGGGAAAGAGAAAGAGAAAGAGGCCTTGCAGGCCTATGCAGCAAATTTGTGCGAGTCTGATCCGAAGCTTAGGGTGAGGTCCAGTGGACTTTGGGTAAATGCTGATTGCCCAGAATTGGCTTGCTCACCAGACAGCATTGTGACAGATGATGCAGAAAATGCTTTAGGCCTTGTAGAAGTGAAGTGCCCGTTTGTGCTGTCTGATTCGAAAGTGGAAGATTTTGAGCATGTGCTGACAAAAAAACAGCAACACGGTTTTTGTCTCCAAAGGCAGTCTAATGGCACTATGCGACTGAAACGCAATCATGCATACTATTTCCAAGTGCAGATGCAAATGGGTGTCATGAACCTTGATTGGTGTGATTTTTTTGTTTGGACACCTCATTCGTACTTCGTTGAGCGAGTCTCTTTTGACAGAATCTTTTGGCAGTCACTCAAGCGCTCATTAATTGAGTTCCATCACCAGTATCTTGTTCCTGAGTACTTTGAAATGAGAATTCCTCGAGGACTGCCTGTTGTTTGTCTTGAGTGAAAAAACTACCAATCCAGCACACTCAACATGATACACAGTAGTATTATTCACTTTGGTCACACACCAGGCAGTAGTCTTGGTTATCTCACTTGAATGTACTGATGATGGAAGACACTAGCTCAGACAATTAAAAGTGGATTAGTAATCTGGAATAGTATTACTTATGTACATTTGTAATTGTACTTTGTTTTGTCCTTTTCGGGGATTATGTGTGCCATGTTGTGTGTCATTTTTTGCACACATACATATGTAGGACTTCATACATATTCCGCATCTTTGACTTTGAGTGTTTGGTCATATAAATTTGCATCTTACCTGATATTTTCAGAATTTCCTGTGATACAGTCCTGTGATATGATATTGAATGTGCATGCACAGTGATGGGCAATTTCATTTGGCAGTTTGTTGTAAAATCAGACTGGGTGTGTACATATTATTATATATAATTTATGTACATGTATGCAGTTGCTTCAGTTCAATGTGCTTGTGATGCATCTAGTCGTAACGTGCACCATAATTTTGAGTTAAACATCATTTGATCAAACAGTTGTTTCATCTGATTTGCCTAAAATGGTGTGCATGTATGTAGCAGCTTCAGCTGAAGGTTCTTGTGATACATAATAGATTGCACCCCGTGTGTCCATGTTTTCGAGTAAAACATCATTTGTTCAGTCAAACATGTCTGGTGGTGTTGCACTGTTGTTTTATTGTCTTCTTCTCATTTCGCAGTGAACCTTTGAATAATTGTGCCAGTTACAGACTATTAGTTGGATGATACAGCAACTTATCAAACGAAAGACAGAAACTGAGAAAGAATCTTGAACAAGAATACAGACATCACTGCTCACACAATAAAATCAACTCATTTTTAATACATACAATGATACATATATATACTGATGCACAATGTATAACTTGCACTTAACACATCTATTGCTACTTGTTTTCTATTTCATCCTATTCAATATGTACACACAAACTTTGCAAT
Organism: Batillaria attramentaria; assembly: GCA_018292915.2. Lineage (NCBI taxonomy): Eukaryota > Metazoa > Mollusca > Gastropoda > Batillariidae > Batillaria > Batillaria attramentaria. The sequence continues at coordinate 405,995 of JACVVK020000193.1, read as the reverse complement.
GAACCCACAGTCATGTGATTTAGAGACTTCTAGAACTTTGGATGATAGAGCAGCTAATCAAAGAACAAGAATACAGACACCACTGATCACACTGGAGCAGCACACTCACTTTTGCTTATACACAGTGATGCACAATATATAACACACTTTGCTACTATTTTCACACAAACTGTACAATGATACCACACAGTCATATGATGCTGGTTGGACCTGTACAGGGGAGCCGAGGCGGCAGAATCATTGAGAGTTGGGCTTCTAATGCTCGGGTCGTGAGTTCGTATCCCGGCTGGGGCCAAATATTTGTGCTGGCTTCAGTTTTTCCATCATTGCCTCGTCTTTGATATCACCCATATGTGGTGAAAAAGGACATTAAACCCCCCAAACACCCACCCACCCCTGGACATGAGCTGCTAAAGTGCCAAAGGCCGTTGAAAGTTTAACAGACATGCACAAATGAATAAGCACTGGCTCAGCAGATTTTCTTTTTGGGCGCTGATAGGGTCCCTCAACAGTTTAAACTGCTTCAATCTCCCTATGGCCCTTTCAACATGGATTCTGTTCTTTGCAATGAACTTTGTTCTGGCCTCTTCTTGTGGCGTGAAGCGTTTGCGGCCTTTCAGAAGGGGGGTATCATCAGTTTGGCACCGCGGCGAGCCAGAACATCCCCTATCAGGAACCCCCTATCTGCCATAATGACATCACCCTTCCCAATGAACTGCAGAAAGTCACACTTCCGCACTATTTCCACATCAGAAATGGAACCTTCCAATGCTTCCGATATGTATGAGATGTATCCAGCTGGAGCAATGCCAACAAGTACTTTGAAAGTTGTCTTTCCCTTGTACGCCGAGTACCTATTCCCATTCTTCCCAAAATGCTTTGGTTGATGACATGCGAATTCAGTGCAATCAATGATGCAACGAATATTGCGACCTTTCATGGAGGGTGGCGTACTCTTTGCAACCTTTTCTGTTGTTGAAAACATAGTTCTGCGTAAAGGACTGAACTTGACATACAACAACTGGATCCATGTTGTGAACAGGCGCCTCATATATGCCTCACTGACACCAGTCTCAAATGCCATTTCTTTTAGCATTCGCCCACGACGCAGTCGAATCAGTGTGAACACTAGTTCATCTTTTTTGCTGAACAGTCGAGCCTGCTTTGCTTTGGGTTTTTCAGCATGCCAGTACTTCAATTTCTCTGCATCATTTTTTACAAACATCCAAAGCAGCTCAAAATTCTTCAAGGTCAAGCCTGTGTAGTAATCAAAGTGTTTGGGATACTTTGAAAGATTATCAAAGACATAGAGGCAGTTACCTCTGGTCGATTGTGTGTTTTGTTTTGACCCACGCTTTACATTGTCATTTCCCTCTGATGCATTGCCAGTACCCACACTCTTTCTAGCAGACACAGTGCATGAACAGTCAACACTGTTCACAACTGGGGCTACCATTGATTTCTTATCAACAGACTGCCTTGTTCCTTTGCCAGTGTTCTGTTTCAAGCCTGATTGTAACACCTGATCAGATATTATTTCTTGTGACACACCTGTTGATTTTGAGTTTATATCTGAGCCTGGCATTGTTGCAAGACTCATATCTAGTTTCAGTCTCCTCAGTTCATTTTTAACCATCAAGAGTTCAGCCCGTACCTCATCTGCACAAAATGTTGATTGTACAGACACAGACTTTCTGCTAGGTTGCATATCAGCTGCACAAATGGTGCTACTGCTCGTGGCACTACTTGTACTTGCTGTGTCAGAGACTGTGCATGTATCCTGCTCTTTGGCTCCACCAACAGTGCTGCTGTCATCTTGATGGTCATCATTCACGTCGCCTCTTGGTAGTTTATGCGATGGTGGCCTATCACTATCTTCAGGGCTTTGCTGCCATTCTCTCTTGGATCTCACACATTTCTTAGTTGCCCTCTGCATCTGCAAAGGAAAATACATAATATGTAATCGGCATATCAGAAAAAAATATAAAATATAAATTTTAAGCCAAATAACAGCATAAATGATTACATTTTAGTGTCATTTACACCCGACCAAAATGAATGCGTTCCACTTACATTTTCACTGGTATGCACAAGTGACAAAGCAAGTACCATTGGTGAGAATCTCACCAGTGACGATGCACTAATTGTACACTGCCATCACAAGATGCACTCATATTTGCCTGAGATGCTCAGTTTACAGCTTTTAGAGCTTTTATGAAGGTTACTCTGTAATAAAGAAACAATAACGCACAAAATGTAAACGTGTAAGGCTACTGAATGAGACCCAAAAGACCGTGACATTACATGATTGATGAGTTTTTGCAATCTGCAAACGATCTGTAGACAAGTGGAGAGGAGGTAACAAGTAGTAGTCTCACCTGTTCTTTCGTATAATGTGCAGGGAGTGGGTCTGGGTTCACCTCTGTCGGTCCATTGCCACCCACAAAATGTTTCGAACAAATGTAACGTGTCCATCTTGCACGGGAACCAGGAGTACTTTTGAGCGTCTTCAGTGTAAAATCTGCTCGGCCACACAGGTGAACCCACCGATTATGTTTGTCCAAATCAATCAGCGGATCTGGTATGTTTATAAAAAACACACCTTTCATGTGTTCTCGGTCCTTGTATCGGGAATCGCTGTTGCATTTTCCCCAGCTGCAATGTTTCGTAGGCATGATCGCCTTTCGGCCCACGCGGCAGATGTTCCCGGAAGTGAAGTTCGCGCAGACGACACAAAGCGAACGATCTATTTTTAGCTCAGCCTTTAGCCGAGCGCGCCTCAGACGCTGCCCTATTGCTATTTTCCTTCGGTCACGTGTCACGAATGCTCGACGCCTAGTTAGTACGTAGAGGCCACACCGAAGCAAGCCGAAGAATTTCGCTTTTGTTCGCCCGAAGAGTTGTTCGGGCTATATTAAGACGCGCCTTAAGCTGTGCAGTAGCTGTACGGTTCACATTGTGGATCACTGCTCCGTCACTGCTAGGGGAGGTAATCCCTCGGTCGCTGATCGTGGTGGTGTTCCGACTGGGTTCACTGTGGGTCTGGCTATCACCGGAGGGGGTCACAGAACCGGTAATCAGCACCGGGATAGGCTTACCACCGACAGGCACTGGCTCTTGCTGGATCAAAGTTTGCTGGGTGCTGTTGATGACAAGGGGCTTTTGAGTTGATCGGGTAGCTGGGGCAGGTGTGTGAGCCTAGTACACATACAGATCAGGAACAGGACATACTTTGAGCATGGGGGCTGGGGAGGGAGTACGATGGATGGGGGAATGAAATGGCATCACCCATTTGACAGACTTCAGTCGGGGTTGTGTAGCGCAGCGAAGTGGGTTCTCTCTACTGGAGGCCAGGACAGCGTTGCGCCGTCTTACGTCGGACAGGGACTTGGGTCCACGTTGGGAGGAAGGCAGGCAGTGGGCATACGTCCGACAGGCAACACTCTGGCGCCTATTACGTCACTGAATCAACACAAGCCAGGGTACTGGCGAGGGAGAGAGAGAGAGGACACCATGTCACTGAATGGAAACAACATACTGTGCTGGTGACCATCTTGTTTTCGACTCACTTGTGTAACAAAGTGAGTCTATGTAATAACCCTCCGTCGTCTGTCTGTGTGTGTGTCTGTGTGTCCGCAGTAAACCTTAACATTGGCATTTTCTCAAAAACTATGAGCAGCAGAGGCACCAAACTTGGCAAGCTGATAGACAGCCATAAGACCTTTCAAAGCTTATCATAGTGATTGACCTTGACCAAAGGTCAAGGTCACTAAAGCTGTCTGTTTGGAAATTTTACATTGGCATTTTCTCAGAATCTAGAAAAGCCAGCGACATCCAACTTTGCAAGATGATAGACATTGACAACACCTTCACTAACATACCTGTATTCAGTTACTTTGAATCAAGGTCAAGGCCATGCAAGCTGTTTTGCGGAAAACCTTCCAAAACCTTAACATTGGCATTTTCTCAGAAACAATGAACAGCAGAGGCACCAAACTTGGTACGCTGATAGACAGCCATAAGACCTTTCAAAACATTCTATAATGATTGACCTTGACCCAAGTTCAAGGTCACTAAAGCTGTCTGCTTGGAAATTTTACATTGGCATTTTCTCCGAATTTACAAAAGCCAGAGACATCAAACTTAGCACGACGATAGATATTGACAACACCTTTACTGACATACCTGTGTTCGGTGACTTTGAGTCAAGGTCAAGGCCATGCAATCTGTTTTGAGGAAAAACTTCCAAAACCTTAACATTCGCAATTTCTCAGAAACAATGAACAGCAGAGGCACCAAACTTGGCACGCTGATAGACAGCCACAAGACATTTCAAAACATACCATAACGACTGACCTTGACCCAAGGTCAGGGTCACTAAAGCTGTCTGTTTGGAAATTTTACATTGGCATTTTCTCAGAATCTAGAAAAGCCAGAGACATCAAACTTTGCATGATGATAGACATTGACAACACATTTACTGACATGCCTGTATTCAATGACTTTGAATCAAGGTCAAGGCCATACAAGTTGTTTTGCGGAAAACCTTCCAAAACCTTAACATTGGCATTTTCTCAGAAACAATGAACAGCAGAAGCACCAAACCTGGCTTGCTGATAAACAGCAGCAAGACCTTTCAAGACATACCATTTTGAATGACCTTGACTGAAGGTCAAGGTCATGAAAGCTGTCTAATTGGAAATCTAAAATTGCCATTTTCTCAGAATGTAGTGGTACCAGAGGCATCAAACTTTGCATGGCATGATAGACATTGACAAAACCTGTACTGGCATACTTGTATTCAATTTCCTTGAGTCAAGGTCAAGGCCATTCAAGATATTTTGTGGAGACTTTAACGTTAGCATTTTCTTGGAAACAACAAACAGCAGAGGCACCAAACAAGGCACAATGATAGGCAGCAAAGAGGCCTATGCAGACATACCCATTTGAGTGACCTTGACTCAAGGTCAAGGTCATTACAGCTGTCTGTTGTGAAATTTGACATTACCATTTGTACAGAAACTACAAAAATTAGAGCTATCAAATTCGGCATAATGATAGTAACTGATAAGCTTTTCACTTACAGATCTCATTTGAATGACCTTGACCCATAGAAGCTGTCCTGGGAAAACTGTTATGTTGCCATTTGCCGTTTCTTAGGAACTATGAACACAAGACACCTTACTTCATGATAGCTAGTGATAAGAGCTTTAGAAACATACTCTTTTGCATGACCTTGACCCATCTCACAAGTGAGCCAAGGAGGCTTTGCTCCTCTAGTTTCCTTGGCTATTTCCCAGCCTGTGTAACACTGCCATTTTCTCAGAAACTACAAACACCAAAGACACCTAACGGTACGCTGATAGACAGTGACCTTTATAAACATACTCATCTGATTGACCTTGGCCCAATTTCACAATTGAGCTAAGTAGGCTTCTGCCTCTCTATTTTGAAACACATTAATTTTGTCAGATATATACATGGTCTGTGAAATCAGTTCAGTACGATACACGCGCGATTTACAAAACGGAACCCTTTTGACAACGGGACTACATGTTTTATTTTTAGCGCAGGCACTTTCCACAGGAAAATTCAAAGCACTAAGTAATTTCTCTCATGATAAACCACCTATAAGACACTTATAAGTTATAGGAAAGCAACTTAAAAATAGGTGGCGCTGTACAACTGGCGATGCGCTTCCATGGACGGCCCAGGGACAGCCCAAACTTTCCTTTCCTATGGTAAAGGCATTTGCACACAATTTCCTGCTCTCACCTCTCACAACTTTACAGATTCTTTATTTTGTGTATTTTCGGTATTCTTCATGTAACGATGTAAGAGCTCCACTGCCATCCCGGCCTCCCAGACCAGTCTGACAAAAAACCCGTACACTGAGGGTGGCGCTACCTACAACAGTGTCACGTGCAGCTTCAACAGACCGTTTCCCATAGTAACCGGTACCTACACCTACAGTGTGATTATCTCCCCTGGGACAGTCACACAAACCGTCTCTGGATCCAACACTATAGGTAAGTGTGATATTATTAAGGTAAGTGTAATATTCCCAACTGTCCGAGCAATGCAAAAAGTTTTCTGTAGGTGTACCCATTGTACACGCTAAGTTCCTGTTACAGAGTCATGTACGACGAACTTTAGTCGAACATGATTTGCACCTGGAGAGTTTCCTGGTTTTCGGCTGTTTATGAAACTATAAGTCTGCGCTGATTTTTGTTCCCAGAAAGTCCAGCTTCACCAAGCGTAACGTGCAGTCCCAGTCCCTTCGTACCGGAAAATCAAACCGTCAGCTGCACGTGCAACACACTGAGTGTAGGCAGCCCGGAAGGTCGGCTCAAATGGTTCAGGGGTAATAACCTCATCAACACTGGTAACTATGGTGACACTACCCTGGTCATGACGCCACAGCCCTTGACTCGCAGTGACCATGGCAACACTGTCTTCCGCTGTGATGCCGGTTGGAGCCAGAGTCAAGTCATCCGAGGGGAACAGTATACTGCCAGTGTAGGATGTAAGTCTCTCTCTCTCTCTCTCTCTCTCTCTCTCTCTCTCTCTCTCTCTCTCTCTCTCTCTGTGTACACAGAGAGAGAGAGAAGGTAGAAGCTGATTGTAACAGCATTACAGGAAGGAACTCACTAAATAATCAATGTATGCATAGGGAGACTACGTACACAGGCACGGGATGCGACACTACTCTTCCAAGAAAACGTGCAAAAGCGAATCGACGAAGCGATCCTAAAGTGTGTGGCCTCTCGTTAATAGGAAATTAATGGACAAAATGAACAGGATGGTCACCAGCCCAATATGTTGTTTCCATTCAGAGACCTCCTGTCATCGCAGTCGTTGTGTCATGTTTGCTGCACGCGCGCGCACATACGCAAGCTCTCTCTTAGGCTTGGGGGTCTACAGTGGGTTCACCCGCGATGTCAGGTAAGGTACTGTTTACATCAAAACTATAAGAGCGACCATTTCTAACATTCACTCTGGTACCGGCCCCCGTAGTGTAGTGGTTAGCACTTCGGACCATGGACCGGGAGACCCGGGTTTGAGTCCCAGCCGAGGCAAGCGGGATTTTCCTACCTAGGTCGGCTCCTACCCAGAGCGGGTGTGCTATGGGCCCGATGGGAAGGCTGTTGCCACACAGCCGAGATTCACCCACTTCACGGGTGCGACTTTAGGGATGCTTCCCTTGGTATGACACGTCTTATGTGGATCATTACACGGCCGGTGCCGTAGTTCCCGGGCCTGGTTAATGCCGGGATATTTATGACAGGAAGCGTGGAATGCGGTCCTGTCCCGCAGTTCCAAACCACACGGACCTCCATAGCATCATCTTACCATCATTCTCATCTCCATCATCATGCATAATAAAAATTGCCCCAGCTTCCGACCCCTCCGTGGATTCCACCGATGACCTGACCATCGGCCTTGGGCTACAACTTTCTTCTCTGTCACCTCCCTCAAACTACACCTACGGCCCTACCACCGAAACCCAGCCTGTAATAGTATAGCATAATTATGTCATAAGCAAGGGAAGTAAGTCCGTCTTTAACTTCGTTCTGCCCGACCAGTTGATGTTGGTGGTTTGAAAACTCCCCCCTCCCCCCTCCTCACCCTTGCCCCCCCCCCCCCCCCCCCCCCCCCCCCCGCACACACTGATCCAGCATCTGCGGTATCGAGGCTACACGCCGGCCAGGCCGTGAAAGATTAATCTCCAATCCCGGGCCTGTGACTGCGTGCACACAGTGAGAGATTGTGTGCACGGGAGCGTAACGCTTTGTTTGATGCTTTTTCTAAGTGAGCTAAACAGGAAAACTAAAGATAATCGTCCACTGGTAATTGTAGTCCATTGTGAAGCAACGATGTGATCTGAATCTCACAAGAAGAATGAGCGCTGTATATAAACTTTTGTTACAGACATTGACAGCCCGACACTGATTGTCTCCCCTGTGGAAGTGTCAGAGAACCAGGCGGTGACCTTCACCTGCCGGGCAGACGACGCAAGACCCACACCATATGTGACACTGGCTAACCGTGACAATAGGACAGAACTGACCAACCAGTCGTCTCCCCTGTCTCACAGTGTGTCACGTGCTCGGTGTGAGGACGCTGGTGTATACACGTGTACCGCCAGTAACGGGATGGGACCGGACACGATGGATGACGTCACGCTCCGTGTCAAGTGTGAGTCTTTATGGAAAGAGGGTCTACGTCTCTGAAGACAGTGCTCTGTTTCACCACAGATAAATTGTGAAGCATTTATCTTCAGCTGAACGATTGCTTCAGTGCCTAATGCTATATTATATACTGAGCGACACAAGAAGTATCCGCTTTTTGAAAGCAAAAATCATAGCAAAGCTCAATCACATGATGTGTTATTCATGTTGCTCATGTTGGAGTTGAAGGATTCTTAGTTTGAACTGTTCCTGTTTGAAAGAGGGAGCTGATTCCATATAACATGGGGAAACAGAGCGAACGCTGACCGAATGATTCAGTTCTGTAGGAGGGAATCCGTTTGTACGTGTCAGGGGATGGCCGGAGTTGTCGGAAGGCAGTACGTATAAATGTAAAGGAGGTCAAAAAGATATTGAGGGCCATAGCAGCTGACTAAACTAGAACAGATGGATGAAACGTCAGTTGAAATGATTCTATGTGGAATGGGAAGGCTAAGAGGGGTAGCATCGTCAGATTTTCTACCAGACGGACAGCACCGTTCTGTACTTTCTGAAAACGATCCATCAGACTAAAACTTGTTGTCATTTAGTTTTCCGTACGACACCCCCCCCCCCCCCCCCCCCCAAGTGAAGGTGAATAACGCTTCTAAAAGCATGCATCATACCCACGCTTGTTCAAGCGTAAGAAATTATTCAGTTGAAAGAGTGCAACTCGATCACTGCGACGTGATCCCATCCTTACTTCCGAATACAATCAGTTGGGTAGTTACACACTTTGAACAAGTTTAGCTAGCCAACATAATCGGAGAGCTTAGTCAAGTCGTCAGTTTTCTTACATTAGCATGATGTTTCACCGTGTTTAAAGGTCTGCAATCTCAGCAAAAAGTCGCAACATTGCGTTAAGTTGTGTGTGTGTGTGTGTGTGTGTGTGTGTGTGTGTGTGTGTGTGTGTGTGTGTGTGTTTAACTGCGACTCCTTCGACTGTGCATAATCCAGGCAGCTCTGTCACAGTTGCAGAGTTTTCAGCGCTTCGGGAACCCTTCTAAAACCAGAGCACGAGTTTGCCGTGACATTATTTGGCGTTTGGTCAGTGAGCGAGACACATCACTACAGTGTCTAGCGGATGTTGAGTGCTGCACGATCTTTCTCGCTCAGTGTCAAAACGCAAACTGAGCTGTGAAATCAGGCTACCCTTGGCTTTTATTGGGGTTTCAGGGACGCTGAAAACTCTGCAACTGTGACAGAGTTGACTGTGCTTGCACGGTCGACTCTGTAAAAATTGTTCACACTTCGGAAAGCCGGCTTTATGTTGGGAGCTTAGATCCTTAACCTCCGAGAAAAAGACGTAGCCTCCAACAGGGTTAATCGGTGCGCACCCATACCCTCGAGAAAGAACCGAAAGGGGTTGCCCACGACTAGAACCAAACACACCAAATATGACCTTGAGCTGTTCAGAATCTTTTATGAGCAGCACCACTCAACCAGTGAGTATAAGGCAGTGCTCTTGGCACCTTGACCCATTTATGTGTATCACTGAGCTTTGAAGTCTTCGGTATGCACTGGGCGCTCAGTGAAGAAAAGGACAGTGGGTTTTCTGGCTCAGAGCAATATTGCCGTTCTGCCTTAGCCCTCTTGATCTTCAAACATGGGTCTAGTCAACATGCCTGGGACGATCATGCATGCACCTCTTATCCACGTTTCTGTTTCCCCAGAGAACCTCTCGTCCACGTTATGGCCCCGTGGGCTCGCCTTCACGCGGAGGGGCTGATTTCACCAAGCTTGCCCACCCCTTTTGCTCTTTCTTTACTCTTATTTCTGCCTTCCTCGGTCTATTCACCTGTCTTTTGCTCTCTTAAAGTCTCCTCCGGGGGGAGGTCAGTAAGCGGGTGTCTGCTGACCCTTGGTCCAGTGAGACATCTGAGGGTCGTTTCTGAAGGCCGACTTCACTGGATTCCCCCCACCTGGTCTTCACCCTGGCGGGCTTTGTCCGCAGCGCCCTGCTGGTGCTGCTGAACACCTGTCATGTTGAAGACCTTCACAACGCACCCCTCTCTGGTGCGTTGTTTTCCCAAACCGCCTCACGGCGGGGAGGTTCCGTGTTTGAGCGGTCTATTCTCCAACTGCCTCCCAGGCATGTTGTCTTCATTGGCAACTAAGGAATTTTCCTTCCTACCTCTCTGTCTATCCCTCACCAGCCCATTCGCCTGTCTCTTTCTCTTTAAAACCTCCCGAATTTAGCCGCTCTGTCCTTCCTCTCTTCTCTCAGATGATTTCTAAGTTCGGCCCTTTTATCTATATTTCTTCTTTTTAACCTCTTACTCACGCCTGCACTACCAGTGGTTAGGAATAAGTGATGTTGGGCATATGCTGCGAACTGGTTTATTGCGCCTAGGAGATGATAAGTTGCAATATTTGCTGTATATGCGCTTAGTATTTATCTTTGTTTTACCCAGTTGTAATTGTTATTTGTTTTCTACGCTTTTTTTGTAACCGGGAGTTCGATAAATTAGCATGAAGGTGCAGCGTCTCCTGCATGTCCTAGGTTTATATTGCCCCGTAGACCAGTTTGCATCTTTTGTCCAACGTTACATTTTTGTTTTTTTTCATGTAGTGCAGGCGCACTCAGCCGCGAATTAGTCTTTGTGGCTTCTGTGGCTTTAAGCCCTAAAAACTCACTCACTCACTCACTCGTCCACGTTATGATCCAGAGCAATTCGTCCTGGTATTCCTTATAAGTTCAACAGGCACTCTCCGAGGGTTTTCTGGTCCACTGGCCTTATGTGTGTGCGCTCGCAAAAACGTTAACATTGTCATTTTCTCGAAAACTACAAACTGCGGAGGCGCCAAACCAGACTTGAGATCTTTTAAGATATATGCACAGTAGAACGACATTGGGTAAACGGTTAAGGTCGTGAAAGCTGTCTGTTGTGAAGTTTAACAGTGACATTTGTTCAGAATCTACAAACACCAGACGCATCAAGTTGTGTACAGCGAGAAACATTGATAAGGTCAAGGACATACAAGTTGCTTGTAGACAACTTCAACAAAACTTTACCGTTTGAATTTTCTCAGAAAGTACAGTTACCAGTGGCAGTGATGACAGCTTTCCAGGCATACTCTTTCAATGACCTCTACTCAAGGTCAAGTTCATTAAAGCTGCCTCTTGTAAACTTTAAAATCTCAATACGTTTGTCGTGCATACAACAACGCTGTGGAAAACTTTCGATCGAATCCTCTTCACCCGTGCATCAGAATCAGTCACTTTGGACACAGTACAGCATCTGAAACCATTGGTGACTCTGGTCGGCGTGTTTGTTGTTCTGCGTACGTACAAGCGTACCACGTGCTGAGCAGACGGTGTTATTTATTAGCAGACCAAAGATCAACTAGACAGCGTTTATCGTTGTTATGTTTGGCGACTTTGTCGAGCGGCGTGTAGTACAGGTATGGAATTGTTAGGCCAAAGAAAGTCATATGTCTCTAGCACTAGAAGCCACAGTCACGAAATGCTCAAAAACGAACATTAATTCATTTGGTAGGCAGCTTTAGAGCTTTGTAAATGGCAGGTGTTCCCCCTCAGAACTCATTATTTTCTCAGAAACTGCAAACATCAGCGACATGTGCATGATGTTGGTCATTGATAAGATCTTTACTGACATACCTGTATTGAATGACCTTCGCTTAAGGACAGACAAGCTTTTCATGGAAAACCCTGTATAAACTTTAGCACTGGCATTTTCTGAGAAAATACGATTACCGGTGATACCAAACCATGGTGATAGACAGCAGATGAGTATTAACAGATCTCTTCAGTTACTTCAAGGCCAATTGGCATTTCCTCAGGATCAAGTTGATAATGTAAGAATAACGCGAGCTTTCTTTGATTTTAAGTAATTTCTGTCAGCCTCTAGATCATACTGTTTGTGTTTTCATAGCGTCCAGTAATTTAAGTCTTCACATATACACTGGAGCCCCAAATAACTAACTACACACTCTTTTGTAGGTACGCCTCGTGCTGTGCGTGGACAGTCTGATGCGGAACGCCCATCTGTGAATTTCAAGGGAAGACTGACGTCTCTGAGCTTCAACATGACGGCCTATCCGACGCCCGAGTCGTTCAATTTCATTTTCCTTGGACCTAACATTACGACAGCCACAACAAGCCCGGTGGGCATCGCTCTCAATGCCTCATGTCAGCAAAAGACAGGATCACTGTTCTTGGTGACGTGTACAATTACTGTGGACAACGTCACAAGTACAGCCGCTGGTCTCTACAGAGTGACACTAACCAATGAACAGGGACATGGCGATTTTATCTTTGAGGTCAAGGTGAACGGTACGTATACGTTTCGAATTTTAGGGCTACTACAGACAATCATCAGCATGCACGACACTACCAATCGAAAGAGAAACCAAAGCTTACGTTCAGTAAAGACATTTATTGACACAAACTGACTTTTCGATGAGAAGGCAACAAGAGTCGGTACCGCAATCGTGTCATTTTAAAAGAACGTATTTATTCCCTACTTATGCCAGAACTGAACAGGTTTAAAGCTGACCCCGGGAGCAAGAATTTTAATGCAACGAGCAAAAGAGAGCGGTGAAAGAAACTTAATGCAGGTTTTTTTTCATAATTTAAACCCTCATAATGTCTTAATTAACGCCTACCAGAATGATGTTTTTCACCTGCAATCAAGAGGCATCGCAAAATTGCGTATGATGTCTTATTCGAGTAGATAATCCGAGACACAGCCCGGCCTACCTAGCCGCCACACCTGTCAATCATGCTTGAGGGAAGTTATGGGGTTGTCACAGCAGAACGACTTTGTTATAAAATTATTCTAACCTGAAATTGATTGCTTCTGTGTAGCACGCGTACACACCACAACGCGTCTACGAGTAAGTGACGTAAACCAGCCGGACATACACGACACGACGTTATTTGTGTATGCCAAACCTTTGTTTTTTTCGTGCGCAAACGAGCCCGGGGAAAGGTTACGTGATATTTGTACGTAAACTTACTTGACCATTACGTCATTCTTAACCGTGACGCCAAATGGCTGATAGCTTCAAGAGTAAAAGAACACGGGATGGATCAATACATTCTCGACGCAGACTTTAAGATGGCCTTGTAAATGAAGGCCGGACATATACACATGATTAACACAAGCCCGGCAATGTTTTGTCACATCATGTGTATTTCGAGCATGTTTTGCATAGATTGCAGGGACTGCTCTCATCAGCGTACCAACCCGTATATCATTTCTAGAAAAACTAGAGGAGCAAAGCCTCCTTGGCTCACTTGTGAGATGGGTCAAGGTCATTTCAAAAGAGTATGTTTGTAAAGCTCTTATCACTAGCTATCCTGGAGTAAGGTGTCTCTTGTGTTCATAGTTCCTAAGAAAACGGCAAATTGCAACATAACAGTTTTTCCAGGACAGCTTCTATGACCTTGACCTTGGGTCAAGGTAATTCAAATGACATCTGTAAGTGAAGAGCTTATCAGTGACTATCATTATGCCAAGTTTGATAGCTCTAGTTTTTGTAGCTTCTGTACAAATGGTAATGTAAAATTTCACAACAGACAGTATTAATGACCTTGACTCAAGGTCAAGGTCATTCAAATGGGTATGTCTGCATAGGTCTCGTTGCTTTCTATCATTGTGCCTTGTTTGGTGCCTGTGCAGTTTGTTGTTTCCAAGAAAATGCTAACGTAAAGTCTCCGCAAAACATCTTGAATGCCCTTGACCTTGACTCAAGGAAATTGAATACAAGTATGCCAGTACAGGTTTTGTCAATGTCTATCATCATGCAAAGTTTGATGCCTCTGGTACCCCTACATTCTGAGAATATGGCAATTTTAGATTTCCAATGAGACAGCTTTGATGACCTTGACCTTTAGTCAAGGTCTTTCGAAAGGGTATTTCTTGAAAGGTCTTACTGCTGTTTATCAGGAAGCCAGGTTTGGTGCTTCTGCTGTTTATTGTTTCTGAGAGAATGCCAATGTTAAGGTTTTGGAAGGTTTTCCCCCAAAACTACTTGTACGGCCTTGACCTTGACTCAAAGTCACTGTATAAAGGTATGTCAGTAAAGTTAGTTCTTAAAGCGAAGAAATCAGACCACATCACACCCCTTCTCCGCACTCTGCACTGGTTGCCTGTGTCCTCTAGAATCCAATATAAGATTTCATCCCTTACGTACAACTGTGTTACCTCTTCCTGTCCTCCATATCTATCTTCTTTGCTTCAGCTTTACACTCCTTCGAGACTACTTCGTTCTGCTGCCGACACTCGGAAACTCCGTATCCCTCAAGTCAGAACAAAGACCTTTGGTCAGCGTAGTTTTGCATTCCAGGGACCGACTTGCTGGAATGATCTCCCAGCATCGATCAGATATGCAGACATAAAACCATCCTTCAAGCAAAATCTGAAAACCCACCTCGTCCCCGCCCTTAACCAATAGCTGTCGCCACATCATCTTGCTGGTCGTGTGTGTGTGTGTGTGTGTGTGTGTGTGTGTGTGTGTGTGTGTGTGTGTGTGTGTGTGTGTGCCGGGGCAGCCGAGCCCGTGTATGCTGCTGCACATTGTGTGTTGTCGTTAAATGTATGTGTGAAGGAATGTTGCGTGAGTGTTTCCGTTTCTGTGTGAGTGCGTGCGTGTTGACTGTAAGGCGCCCTGAGCTCCTGCGGGAGGGAGGGCGTCCCTGAAATACCCATTATTATTATTATTATTATTAAATGTGTTGTCAATGTTTATCATCATGCAAAGTTTGATGTCTCTGGCTTTTCTAGATTCTGAGAAAATGCCAATGTAAAATTTCCAAACAGACAGCTTTAGTGACCTTGACCTTGGGTCAAGGTCAACTATTATGGTATGTTTTGAAAGGTCTTACGGCTGTCTATCAGCATGCCAAGTTTGCTGCCTCTGCTGTTCATTGTTTCTGAGAAAAGGCCAATGTTAAGGTTTTGGAAGGTTTTCCGCAAAACTGCTTGCGTGGCCTTGACCTTGACTCAAAGTCACTGAATACAGGTATGTAAGTAAGGGTGATGTCAATGTGTATCATCATGCAAAGTTTGCTGTCTCTGGCTTTTCTAGACTCTGAGAAAATGCCAGTGTAAAATTACCAAACAGACAGCTTTAGTGACCTTGACCTTGGGTCAAGGTCAACCA
Source organism: Batillaria attramentaria (assembly GCA_018292915.2). Lineage (NCBI taxonomy): Eukaryota > Metazoa > Mollusca > Gastropoda > Batillariidae > Batillaria > Batillaria attramentaria. Next base: position 390,636 of record JACVVK020000193.1, on the reverse strand, counting down.
TTATGGTATGTTTTGAAAGGTCTTACGGCTGTCTATCAGCATGCCAAGTTTGCTGCCTCTGCTGTTCGTTGTTTCTGAGAAAAGGCCAATGTTAAGGTTTTGGGAGGTTTTCCACAAAACAGCTTGCATGGCCTTGACCTTGACTCAAAGTCACTGAATACAGGTATGTCAGTTAAGGTGTTATCAATGTCCATCATCATGCAAAGTTTGATGTCTCTGGCTTTTCTAGATTCTGAGAAAATGCCAATGTAAAATTTCCAAATAGACAGCTTTAGTGACCTTGACCTTGGGTCAAGGTCAATCAGTGTAGTATGTTTTGAAAGGTCTTATGGCTGTCTATCAGCAGGCCAATTTTGGTGTCTCTACTGTTTGTAGATTCTGAGAAAAGGCCAATGTTAAGGTTTACTGCGGACACACAGCCCACAGACAGACAGACAGACAGACAGACAGACACACACACACACACACACACACACACACACACAGACGACGGAGGGTTATAACATAGACTCACTTTGTTACACAAGTGAGCCAAAAAATTATCTCGTTATTAATTTGATGTGTTATTCATGACGTGAGGTTCATGTGACGTCGTATTTACGTGGAATTGGGAGTTGACGTTTATAAATTATGGGCGAGGTTGTTCTCCCATGTTTTGGGTTCATGCAGAGAAGGAAGCAGCGCTGTGGGGTAGTTGTCCCCGTTGATTTGTGTCCTGGTGGTTGCTGAGCGTCGTTGTGCTGAGAGTCACCAAATGCGCTGTTGGTGGCGGCACGTGCGCTGTTGCTTGCATGTGATTAGCTGGAGTGCATTCTAGTTTCGGATGGGTCGCGCCTAGTCCGGGCTAACCCATGAGTGTTCGGGGAAGACACATCCTGGGTCAGGGATCCAAGCGAAGAAACTTTTTGGTGGCTACATTTTTTTCGTGGTGGCTATGGCACAGGTAAACGTCAGGCTAATATAAGAAAACTGACAGCGTACCTAAGCTGTACGATGATGTTTACTAGCTGAACTTGATTGAAATGTTCACGGCTTCAACCGGCCGTCTGCGGAAGTTAGAATGGGATCCCTTATGGCGCACGGCGAAAACTGAAGGGAATGAACTCATTGTTATTTCAGAGTTATCTTCCATGTTTTAATTATCTCCCAATTGCCCTCACACCAACCCGCGCGCACTTTCCTGCGACATTTTTCACGAAAGGATACTAACACGGATACTTCCTCAATCAGTCTCAATCCGCGTTGTGATTTCTTCGTCGTGGTTGAAGGTAAGCAGTGTGTTTGAGTGTACTGTATTTGTACGTCCATTTTCCCCCTTTATTTCAAAACAATATGATCTCTGTCAGTTTTGACAGAGATTGTCGTCTGAGTCCGACAAGGAAACGTGTGAGCCTACAAGCAAAGTAACGTCGCGTCACTGATACCTTTGTCTTAGCAGCCGACTATTTTAGGACATTGACTAGAGTGGTTTTAGATCTTTAAATGCTAGAACTGAAAAGCCTGCTTCAAGTTTCAAAGAAAGCCTTTACGGATACATGTCTGCAGTTACTAAATTGTACAGACCAGGCAGGAACCAGATCTATCTATTATCTTGAAATGTTCGCACTCGATCACTCATACCAGTAACATACTGCTCCCGGATTGTACTTCACAATGTCGCTGGTGGCGTTTGTATAACTCAGAATTACTGCATTTCTTGTCTATTGCTTCCTCAGCAACCGTGTAGAACACGTCAGCGACTTTGGCAGGCGAGATTCAATTTTCTCAAAATATGACGTTAGCGAAATATTCACTGAGTGGTTTACTGACCTGGGATATTCTGAATAGTTTCGCAAAGTCGAAGGACGCGGTCTCGCTCCTCACATCAAACAGCAATATTTATTTACTAGTGGTTTTAAGTTTCTATAAATGTTCGTGTGAAAATCTACTTTAGATTTTCGTATCAACAAGATGGCGGCGCGATCATTACGTAATGGGGATAATCGTGGAATTTTGTTCAATATTCCGGGGAATGGTGCAGAAAGTGAAGATTAGAGTGTGGCAAGATTCGTAGATTTGGACGGCGGTTTTCCTGATTCCTTCGGGCATGTAGAAGAATTGGAAGAAAATGACTCTGATGATGGGAAGGAGGAGGTGATCAATCTACACTAATCAGTCGAGTCCCGGTGGGTGTGGAAGATGTGTACTGTGAGGGGAGTCCAGGAAAGTTGGAGAGGGATGAGTAGAGGCAGTACTGGGAGGCAACGGAGTAAAACTGGAGGGAGTGCTACATTAGATTCTAACTCTCACAGCAGTTTTAATAATCACATACACAGACAGTATCCATTCTACGAAGGTGAGCATGGTCCTACTGTGTTTTCCCCCTGCTGACTGTGACATGATAGACACTTGGGATATTCTTTTCCCTGGACTTTGTCATGTTATTGCAGAGCACTGAACAAACCAGTATGCTAGACAGATAAGTGTGCATTGGTGCAGCAGGAAGTGTGTGTGTGTGTGGGGGGGGGGGGGGCTGAAAAGCAGGGCACACTGTGCATTTTGCTGTGGCATTGGTAGGTATTGCAAGTATGATCTCAGGCAGTGTACAGATAGATCTCATGTCAGACTCACCAGCAGCTATTTCAGTAAGCCTGCAGTACAAGTCAGCTGTATACCAAAGTGTTTTGTGTGTGTTTGAACAGTCTATGAAGTACATGTATCATGCAAGATCAGTACAAATGAGGACTGAAGAGAAACCATGCACACCATCACACATTTTTTTTTTTTTTAACAGATATGTTGTGTGTGTGTGTGTGTGTGTGTGTGTGTGTGTGTGTGTGTGTGTGTGTGTGTGTGTGTTACAATATCACTTTGATCTGCATGTATGCATTTATTTCAGGCCCAGCTCCTGCTCAAGACAACCAGCTCCTGCAAATATGTTTACAAATGTGTCATCATCTGATATCATGTTCAACATGGCGATTATTCAAGTCAACACCAAGTGGTAAGTTTAGTTAGGTCCACTTTTGCTTTTTTGTTTTAATGTTAAAGTTAGCAACAAGCATACCAGACAACCTCTATTGTGTCGAATCCATGTACATGTACTACAAACTAAGAGCAAAGATTACATATTCTTAAACTGGCCTAAGTCTGTGTTTAACCGATATGAAATCCCCTCAGAAAGCAATCGCCAGTGATATCCCTGCCTACCATGGGATTTAAACCTGCTGCAGTATCTACAGACTGGGCATCTTGGACACTAAAATTCCCTCATTAATATTATCTTTTCTTACCATAATGGTGATGTCAAAGCTGGTTGTAATAGGACAAGACCTTTTCCAGTATTGACACTAGTGAAATTCAGTCCCAAAATTCCCTCATCTAATCGGACACTTGACGCTAAATTCAAACTGCCATACCCCCGCCCCCACCTTTTTGAAATAAATTTAGTACTAAACTCTGTTTGAAATGTTTGTAGGTGTGCTGGTTGGTTGTATGTTTGTTTGTACTGCTACATTTTCATTTTGAAGGTTATAACACTGAAGCAAAGTAGACACAATATAGTGTGAATCTGACTTGGCTAGGGCTGAAGGAACAGTGAGAATCTAAAGAATATATTTCAGGTATACATTTTCTGTTATCTGTAGTTTGCTAGTTGTCCAAGCACTTGTTTCACTGTTGTAACATTTGAAAGAAATGGTATTTAGTTTTGTTTAAAAATTGTTTTTACCATGACACATTACTGTATGGTCAGTCCTAAATCTGATCAGTTTCCATGTGCTGTCATGTTTCCAACCTGAATGGTAAACTTTGTCCCCACTGGCCAAAATGTTTGTGTTGTAACTGATCAACATGTGTCTAGAAATAAATGTACAAAAGGAAACGTTTGATAATGTGTGACCTTCCAAGTGATGTCCTAATCACAAGGCTGATAAATTTCAACATACACTACCTGAACATTAAGTCTTTCGATGTTTCTCATTCAGTGTGTGTGTGTGTGTGTGTGAAAATTAAACAGTACAAGTAATACTAAAATATAAATAAATACGGTTGGTGTGCCCATGTATGCATTTTTGTTTGCAGTACAACAGACCTAGTTGTATATGAATTAAAATATACAATGTGTACTATCTGCCAAACATTAAAAAAAAAGTCTTAAATGAAATCGGACAACCTTCGCCCGTCAGGAATCTGATGTCTGACCATTCGCTGTGTCTGGTCTGACCAACTCAAAGGACAACCAAAAGCCTAATTTACAAAGATCCTCATCCACTCACCAAGCATGTTTCGACTGTCTTATCAGCAGTCCCAAGCACAGACATGAATGCTTTTTAGAAACATACAACAACAGAGGGAAAACCAAAGATCATCAATACAATTCTATTGATCATCTTCAGCAAACTGGATCATTTCGCTCCAAAGGAAAAAACATTTGAAAACAAGTGCCCACATACAAACGTGATGCGCATGGTGCCATTGACGTCAAGAGTCTGACAATGCGAAGTGGCAACATTTTCAGTTTGAACCATGTTGCTGTTTTCCCCGCTCACGCTGCCAAACATGTAATGCTCTTGGTACAGGGACAAAAAAGATGAGTCTTGATTTGTATAGGATGGACTTAAATCATCTGTTCAGACTGATTCAACGTTTTCCATTATTAATTACTGTTTTGCGTTTGATTATGCATGCTAGTTTACACCGACCTTGTCCCTGGAAAGCAAAACTGCACGTACAATTTAACACACTAGATTATGTGACGGTGATTTTGTAAAGTTTAAAAAGTACAGCAGCTGTGTAATAGTGCTTGCCGTATTTTACCCTCCGCCCCCTTTTTTCCTTTTATTCTTTCTCCTCACTACCATCCTTCCACGTGAATATGCTTGTCGGCTCACAATCTAGATCTAGAGAGACATAAGTGACATAAACTGACACTCACACATCAGTGATCACATCAAATCAGTGGTAATCAGAAATTTTGTTCAGTCATCAAAGAAAAATCTCGTGTGTTTGTGTAGATCTTTCTGCTATGCGGTGGGGAGGAATCAGCATGCCGGCCTGTCAGATTCGAGGGATCTTGAACTGACTTACGTTTTAGTTGAAAGATCTTTTCGCTGAGTCAGTGAATTTTTTTTATTAAGAAAAGCTTGTAGAAAGCAGTACAGGACCTGTGAGATTTTTCAGCCAACTGTTTTTGAGACTGACAAATAGATATTACACCAATTCCTGTTATTCTGTCAGCTTTTGTCTAATCTGCCCACCTTTAGAAATCTCCGACTTTTCCCGCGGTTTTCTATTCAGGCACGCATGCGCAGACACCTTGCAAATGGCTGCCAAGCAGACGAACCTCAGCTCGCAGTGTTAGAGTCGGGCATTTTCCACTCAGACAATCATGCACGGTAGCGTGTAAGGCCAAAGTGTATATTTTCATGGAGCGTTATTCAGCGTCACTTGTATCCTATCATTATTTAAATATTGGTCCAGCCACCACAGAGATATTAATGTGTTAATTTTTTTCCTACGCGAAGAGCCATGACCCTCGATTACAGGAGAGGGGAAACCATGACTAGGTCGCGCCGTGCATGATCGATGAGCCTTGGCCGTTTCTGTAGTGTGTGGAGCGTGGAGCGAACAAACGTATGTATTGTGACTGTTTTCCGTTTGGGTTCATTGCTGCCTGGACGTGATGCAGTCCTGATGACACAGACAGACACCCGGTGTGCTGGGGAAAACACAAAACCCAGTACATCGATGAAATTCCTGCTTTCAGCGTCTCCAAAAAGAAACAGAGAGGCAGAAGCCTCCTTGGCTCACTTGTGAGATGAGTCAAGTTCATTCAAAAGAGTATGTAATCATCATGTCAAGTATGGTTTCTTTGGTGCACTTAGTTCCTGAGAAAAATGGCAACATTACAATTTCCCCTAAACAAGCTTGTATGGCCTTCACCTTGGGTCAAGGTTATTTAATTGAGATATGTCAGTAAAGATCTTATCAACGTTTATCATTATGCCAAGTTTGATGCCTCTAGTATTTGTAGTTTCTGCGATTGTAATGATCAATTTCACAACAGGCAGCTTTAATGACTTTGACCTTGAGCATTGCCGCCTAATATCGTGCTAGGTTTGGTGCCTCTGCTGTTTATTGTATCTGAGAAAATGCCAGTGTTAAGGTTCCCCAAACAGCTTGTATGGCCGTGACCTTGACCCAAAGTCATTGAATACAGGTATCTTTGTAAAGTTCTTATCAGTGTCTATCATCTTGCAAATTTTGATGCCTCTGGTATTTCTAGATTCTGAGAAAAACCAAATGTAAAATTTCCAAACAGACAGCTTTAATGACCTTGACCTTGAGTTATAGTCATTTAATATGGTATATCTTCAAAGGTCTTATCATTGTCTATCAGCACGCCAGACTTTGTGCTTCTGCTCTTTGTTGTTTCTGAGAAAATGCCACGGTAAAATTTCCAAACAGACAGCTTTAGTGACCTTGGCCTTGAACCAAAGTTATTCCAAGTGATACGTTTTGAAAGTCTTCTGGTTGTCCATCAGCATGCCAAGTTTGGTGCCTCCGCTGTTTGTAGATTCTGAGACAATGCTGCTGACACACTGTGACACACACATACACACGACGAAGGGTTAGAACAGAGACTCACTTGGTTACACAAGTGAGCCAGCATTACGTCCATCAAATATAACGTCGGCAATATGATGCACATACTTTGCGTAAATGCGTGCGCTATTTTTCCCTTAAACTTTGTGAGGGATCTGGTTTGTAGAGGAAATGTGCTTGGAGCACAAATTTTAAACTGACGATGACGGCAGCAGTGATCTTAGTGCTCTCTCTTTTCCCGGTTGTCTTTTTCTGGTTGTCTTTCTTGAGCGTCAGTGAGTTTCTCTCTGTACCATCTTGTTACTGCTTTCTCTTCTGGTTGGACCTCAGTCGCGAATTAGCCTGTGTTGATTGCGCGGCGTTAAACCCTAACTAACTAACTCTGCTTTAGCCTGTTTTGTCTTCTGTCGGCGTCAGTCAATCTCTTATTGGGGGAGACCAGATTTGATGCAAACACGTGCTTTCTGGATATCTGTGGTCTTTTCATTCACTATGGCGGAAGTGGAGGTTGGGAGGTTGTGTTTGGCCTTTTTCAGCAAGGCCTGCAATTGTTTAAAGCCACGGACACGTGAGGGGCCGGCTAGCTTGGCACGTGATGACATACGGAGCTCGAAAGCACCCCATGGGAGGCCGAATCGACATCTGACTTCAAGCCGATTGACCCATCGTTGTCTCGACGTTCTGGATTAGTCCTTCGCAAAATGAAACGGAAAATTCTGAACACACACACCCTGCTCCTACCAAGGCCAGATGAGGGCAGGAGAAGAAAACCCCCAAACCGAAACCAAGCCAACGAAGTAAGATTGCATGATGCTGACTATGCTCAGGAGGGTATATAGTGTAGCAGTCCGTCCTGGTGACGAGTTCACACACGATCCAGAAAATGGACTATGCTTCAGATGGACATCTCGTTATGGTGTCGCCCTCGTGGACAAAAGCCAGGCGGGGACGGTGGCAGGCCCTCAGCCCCAAAGCAGCCTACCTCAGCGACTGGTGGCTCTGTCAGAAAACATGCCTTTCTGAGAAATAAGCAAATTGACGTCATCTGCGTCCAAGGGACACATCGTAATGAAGCCCTCAGATTCTTAATCAGAGGCTGTCACACCTTCGACGAGACAGACCATCTGGACATAACGAAAAAGTGTTAACCACCGGCCCCCGTAGTGTAGTGGTTAGCACTTCGGATCATGGACCGGGAGACCCGGGTTCGAGTCCCAGCCGTGGCAAGCGGGATTTTTCCTACCTAGGTCGGCTCCTACCTAGGTCGACTTTTCCTGGAGTTGAGATTAGCCAGGACATTTGTATTTGCGAAACCTTTGCGGTCATTTTGAACGCGTAGTTTGTGTACAGTGAAATGCTGTTCATGGCATTCTGCATCTGAACTCCAACAAGTAAACCACTCCAGACTGGTATTAGATGGGAAACATGGTGCTTTAGCATGAGCCCATGTGTTTGTTTTTTTCTTCTTTATGTCAATTCACACCAAAAGCTTCCAAGATTTAGGAATGATTAATAAGAATATTTGGTTTATGATTTTAGTTGTTTCCTGCTGAATCTGAGTGAATAGAAACAGCCGAAAACCCATTATTAATCTTTCTTTAGCAAAAAAAAACCCCGTGTTTGTCCTCAGTTTTTTTTTGGCTCCCTTGTGTAACAATGGGAGTCTATGTATTAACCCTCCGTCGTCTGTCTGTCTGTCTGTCTGTGTGTGTGTGTGTGTGTGTGTGTGTGTGTGTGTGTGTGTGTGTCCAGAAAACTTTAACGTTGTCATTTTCTCAGAATCTACGAACAGTAGAGGCACCAAACTTGGCATGCTGATAGACTAGCACAAGACCTTTCAAAACATATCATTTTGAATGACCTTGACCCAAGGTCAAGGTCACTAAAGCTCTCTGTTTGAAAATTTTACATTGGCATTTTCTCGTAATGTACAAATGCCAGAGGTTTTAAACTTTGCATGATGATAGACATTGATAAGAACTTTACAGATATACATGTAGTCAGTGACCTTCTGTCAAGGTCAAGGCCGTACAAGATAGTTTTGTGAAACCTTAACATTGGCATTTTCTCAGAAACAATGAACAGCAGAGGTGCCAAACCTGGCATGCTGATAGACAGTGATAAGACCTATGCACACATACCATCTTAAATGACCTTGACTGAAGGTCAAGGTCATTGAAACAGTGTTCGGAAATTTTACATTTGCATTTTATCAGTATCTAGAAGAATCAGAAGCATCAAACTATGTGCGATGATTGACATTGGCAGCACCTTTACAGACATACCTGTGTTCAGTGACTTTTAGTCAAGGTCAAGGTCATGCAAGCGTTTTTTTTTTTTTGAAACTTTAACCTTGGCATTTTCTTCAAAACAACAAACAGTAGAGGCACCAAATGAGGCGTGATGATAGACAGCAATGAGACCTACCTTTCTGAATGACCTTGACTGAAGGTCAAGGTCATTAAAGCTGTCTGTTGTGAATTTTAACATTACTGTTTTCGGAGGAACTACAAATGCTAGAGGCATCAAACTTGGCATGATGATAGACATTGATGAGATCTCTTTTGAATGACTTTGACCAAAGGTCAAGGCTGTACAAACTGTTTTGGGGAAAATTGTAATATTGCCAGGAACTCAGAGCGCCAGACACATCACTTAGCATGATACTGGATAGTGATAAGAGCTCTACAAACATACTTTTGTGAATGACCTTGACCTGTGTCACAAGGGAGCCATGGAGGCTTCTGCCTCTCTAGTTTCTCACTTTTTTGCATGAAAATTTTGCATGAAAATCATTTTTTTCAGATGTTTTGTTTTGGCTGACGGTCTTTTATGGAACTATCAGCGCAAATGTAAAATATTTGTGTTTCCTTTATGATTGATAGTGCCAAATATTAAGTAAAAAGCCGATTTGAAATATTTGTTTAGTCATTTTGTCAGACTTTGACTGCACGTTATTTAAAGTTTTGGTAGATAAACAGGTTTGAAGTACATACCGACTTTTCTTTCCCGCTTCCCCTGCTCCCTGCCCTCTCTAAAGTTTTCTCTGACGCTTGAAAATCATACAAGTCTGTTTAATTTGCGTATTACTTTCATGTTTGTCTCATTAAAGTCCGAAAGACAGTTTGGAAGAATACTCTCTCTCTCTCTCTCTCTCTCTCTCTCTCTCTCTCTCTCAAGAAATACAACTCTGACTATATCATTTCTAATAGGGGATATAATCATAAAACAGATATTTTTTGTCTTTGTCCAAAATTATTATTAAATAGAAACGGAAACGGTAATGACTGCGAAGTGGTTACAAGTTAAGCAAATAAAAGCGACACAAAAGGGACAGAAACCACTTAACTTTGACAAAGGACGGCACAGGTCGACGTTTCGGCTTACGCCTTCTTCAGGACATAAACAAATGGGACATAACTTCAACAAACAAGCAAAAGGTAACTCTGCGGACGTACTGACATACACGGCGCGAAAAAAAAAAAAAAAAAAAGGGTGGGCGAGAAAAGGACCAGAAAAAAATAGCAAAATTATCACAACACCCATCCTTAGGTGACAGAAGACCATGGACTGTGTGTGAAAAAAAAAAAAAAAAAAAAAAATGTTGGGCAGAAAAGAACAAAAAAGAATAGTGAAAATTAGCAATCACAACACCCATCCTTTGGTGACAAGGACCATGGATTGTGTGTGAAAAAAGTTCAGAGGGTTATGTTACGGTTATTATTATTATTAAATACTTTTTATTTTTTATTTGTAATTTTTTATTAGTTTTTGTCCCCATTCGGGGAAATAATACCAATATTCTGCAAATAAGTTTTATGATAATGTGTGTCTAGCTAGCAGAAAGAGGCTGAAAGGAAAAAAAGAGAGGGAAGAGAAATAAGAGAAATAACATTGACCTGCCATCTTCTCCTTGCTATTTTCTTCTTTTTTTTCGGTTATAAGAACACACAATTCCATAACGACCTTATAACCGATTTCTCGCTTACAAGGGACCTCGCTTATAAGAACACAGTAATGCATGTCCCTACGAGGTTCCTATAAGCGGATTCGACTGTACCTGTATTCAGTGACTTTGATTGAAGGTCAAGGCCAGACAAGCTGTTTTGCGGAAAAAGCTTCCCAAATCTTAACATTGGCATTCTATCAGAAACAATAAACAGCAGAAGCACTAAATCTTAGTTGCTGATAAACAACAGCAAGACCTTTCAAGGCATATTATTTTGAATGACCTTGGCTGAAGGTCAAGGTCATCAAAGCTGTCTCATTGGAAATTTAAAATTGCCATTTTCTCAGAATGTAGGGGTACCAGAGGCATCAAACTTTGCATGATGATAAACATTGACAAAACCTGTACTGGCATACTTGTAGTCAATTTCCTTGACTCAAGGTCAAGGCCATTCAAGATGTTTTGCGGAGACTTTAACGTTAGCATTTTCTTGGAAACAACAAACAGTAGAGGCACCAAACAAGGCACAATGATAGGCAGCAAAGAGACCTATGCAGACATACCCATTTGAGTGACCTTGGCTCAAGGTCAAGGTCGTTACAGCTGCCTGTTGTGAAATTTTACATTACCATTTGTAAATAAACTACAAAAATTAGAGCTATCAAACTTGGCATAATGATGGTCACTGATAAGCTCTTCACTTACAGATGTCATTTGAATGACCTTGACCCAAGGTCAAGGTCATAGAAGCTGTCCTGGGACAACTGTTATATCGCCATTTGCCGTTTTCTTAGGAACTATGAACACAAGACACCTTACTTCAGGATAGCTAGTGATAAGCACTTTACAAACATACTCTTTTGAATGACCTTGACCTATCTCACAAGTGAGCCAAGGAGGCTTTGCTCCTCTAGTTTTTTTGTTTGTTTGTTTGTTGTTGTTTTTTTTTTTGTTTGTTTGTTTTTTCCTTCTTAGGCATTACTGAGCTCAGCCTGGTTTGGGCTATCCCGTTTGGGTGTTGTTGCAGAGGCTAGAGGATCGCCGCCCCTGGAACAGGGTTGGCCGACAGCACATTTCTCTCCCCTGACTTTTTCACCAAGCAGCCCACTAAAGAAACATGGCTGTTATTTTTTACGGACGGCTGAGTTTTCCTCTTTTTTACCGTCCGTCAGACATCAGTTTCTTTCTCTCCAAGATGCACTATTTTGAGAGCACAGGCGTACTTACAAGCGCAGCTGTTCCGAAACAGATTTCTCCCTATATTAAGCCTAGTAATGGTAGTGTTAGTGTCTTAAGTAGAAAACTGGATGTACCTCTTTCTCGTGAATGTCCTGTTTTCTTCTTCAGCTACTGAGAAGATCATAACTGATCCGGAAGATGAGCCTAGTACTCAAAACATCGGAGCAATTGTGGGAGGGATCGTTGCTGCCGTTTTTGTCGCAGTTGTCGTCGCTGTTGTAGTTGTCCTTTTTCTGCGAAGACGGAAAGGTACCGATTCGGCGGAGTTTTTTTTTTTTTTTTTTTTGGTTGTTGTTGTTGGTGGTGGTGGTGGTGGTTTTTTTTTTTTTTTTTTTTTTATCGGGGCAGGGGGTGGTTGGGGAGGGGAGGAGGGTTATTCGTTAACATTTTATTGTTTTGTTCTTTTTCATGTTCCTATTTTCCTCATTATATAGTATACGCCGGTTATAAGAAACTCGAGGGGGGTGATTTTTTTGGTTTCTTATATCCGAGTTTTCTTATATCTGAAAGTCGGATATAAGAAAGTATTTTGAAAAATATTTCTTATAACCGAGTTCAGTGAAAAAAAGGTTTAAAACATTTCTTTTTTCTCAGTTTGTGTATGTTTTGCATTAAATTAAGAAATATCTGGTTTCTCTTAAAGACCTGCACAGAATATATATGTGTAGAGTTAATATACACCAGTGCGCTTGTGTCCTTCAATGTCAGATTTTTTTGTTTGAACATGAAAATACTGTTTTTGCTTCCCAACTGTAGCGCTGGCGGTCATGTGGTAAGAAAAAACAAAACAAAAAGAAAAAAAAACCCAACCAAACCAACCAACCAACCAACCAACCAAACAAACAAACAAACAAACAAAAAAGAACTAAGGGGAGAGAGAGAGAGAGAGAGAGAATTCCCTTGTATTTATAGGATACATGTATATTAAAAGTGCATTATGTATCAACTTTTGATCTATAAAACACTCGTCCCATTAGAGTATGATATGCGATGCTTTCCGTGTCTAATTTGGCTGAAAAAAGCTGCAAATTAGCTTTTTTTTCTGTTGGGAGGGGGAAGGGGGATGGAGGAAAGATGGACCACGTATATTGTCAAAGAAAGGAATTGATCAACAGTTAGTCTAATACTGATAGTTTTATTCTCCTTAACGCGAGCCCTGTAGACAGAGACAGACATACAGAGAGAGGGAGAGAGAGAGAGAGAGACTGAGCTCCCAATCAGGCAAAAAACAAAATAATAATAAAAACAACATATAACAATAGAACAACAAAAATGCATCTCGTATTTTTTCTTCTTGCCAACATTCAATTTTGCACGGAACACAATGGTAAAGAACCAATTCAAGAAAAAAAAATCATGCGCCATCATGTGCCTGTCCTAAGTGACGTCAGACCTGACCTGTTTTCTTAGAATGAGTGAAATTTTCTTGGAAATGTACTTTCGGTTTCTGACAATGAGTGAAATTTTCTTGGAAATGTACTTTCGGTTTCTTATATCCGAGTTTTTGTATCAAGCGGGACAAGAAATTTGCTTTCCTAAAACCGAGTTTTCTTATAAGCGAGTTTCTTGTATCCGAGTTTTTGTAATACATAATAAAGAAGAGTTTGGCCGGGGGAAAAAAATTCGTTGGCAATAACCGAGTTTTCTTATATCCGAGTTGCTTATATCCGGCGTCCACTGTACTACCATTCAGTAGACTCAGACAGATGTATTGCTTTCTAGGCCGTATAGTAACCTTTTACGTATAACTAATCATTGTATTGTAATGTACGTTGTACAGATCCTGAAAGACGCAAACTGGACGACAGAAAAGGTAAGCTGACATCATTTGGTTGAATTTAAGTGAGTTAGGCTCATGCCAGTTAACTGTTTTATGTAAATGGTTAGTTTGGTTGGTTCGAGGGTAAGGCCATTTTGACCATCTCCTTAGCCCCACCAACCCGAACGCATTAGGGTGTCAAGTGCACGCTGTTGAGTCTGCATTTTGAATTTTGCATTTTGAAAAAAAAAAAAAAAAAAAAAACACGTTATTTTGTCCAGAACTAGGCAGTGACCAACTGACTGGTGAAACAAGCGCACTTGGTGTTGTTGGGGAGTTCGAGGAACAAGATGTCGTCAGCAAGGACGTGTACGCTGTCGTCAACAAGCCTAAAATGTCTACAGCTGAGACAAGTGCAGATCAGCCGGAGACCGCAACTTACGGGGTTGTTAACAAAAACAAGCCTTCCTCCAAACCCCCCACTAGCGGTGACTCGGGCGCCAACACTTGCCCTCCAGCATCCAAGTCAAAACCCAAAAAGGAAAAAGGCACAAAGAGGAAGGCCGTCAACAAAGAGAGAACAGGTAATCATCAAATGGGCATTGAGGTGTTCCACGGTTTGTCCGTGAGGAGATGTGGAATTTAAATTTACAAGCCAGCGAAGTAACAAAGACACGTAATAATATGTTCAATGTTTTCCAGAACACGAGTACGGGAACATCACGCTGTCCATGGCGCCAGCCGGCAGCAGTGTTGTAGACACAGGGAAGAAAGCCGAAAAGGAAACGAAGGTGACAATCAAAATCTTTCTCATTCCGATCTGATCGAGTGATTAATTATTAACTCTTGGAATTCATGTAATGCTTGTTCCAACTGTTCGTGAACTCGTACCTAAAGAAATGTCATCACATCAGAATATGACGATTTTTAGTTTGTTTTGTTCCGTTTTGGCGCCTGGTTCCAGCATTCTTGTGTTTCTTCCTGTTCTTAATTTTTGTCCATTGTCATATTAGTTAGCAGTCGCAATAAGCGTCGAATTGTCTCGTAATCGTGTGCGGACGTCATTGGAATATTTACTGGATTTTCTGTTTATATATACTCGTACCTCCTTAAAATCAGAGGCGATGTTGGCAGGAGAGGGCGCAGGGGTAGACAAAGACTACAGCTCAGCATTTGAAATAAAAACAAACAGTCGCTTTCTTACAGAAATCAGCCGGTGGAGCCGCAGTACGCCAAGCCAACCAGGACGGCCTGCTGTACACTATGGTCGACTTCTCGGGACAAAGACAACAGTCCACGAAGCCTGCACCCCCTCCCGACCAGCAGGGTGTTGTCTACAGTGACGTCCTCTTCAATCAGTCCGTAACCAAACAGTGAATCAGATTTTGCAAATGTATGGAAGCAACTTAACAGGAACTGAACTAACGTTTTATAGACCTTTCCACGGTAACTATGTGATTTGCTTGTGCCATATACACCATTCAGGTCGGTGTCGCATTGTAATATACGGCAGACATATTTCCCGTCTTGAAACACTTGAAACATGCTGCCTCTTTTTTGTCAGCAAAAAGCTTTTCACTCTACAAAAGTAATATCAAACCCTTCTTATTTAAAAATAATGAAATTAACCAGAGAAAACGTTTCACTTATCTTTAAATAGAACCAAGAGTCGCTTAATTAGCTGATGCAACTTAATTTTTTTGTTGTCGTTTGTCTCTTACTTGTTATCATTTATTTGATCTTTAGTTTCATCTGTGTTTAGCACTTAGAACAAACATTGAATATATTGAAAACATAATCATCATTGCGCTCTCTCTCTCTCTCTCTCTCTCTCTCTCTCTCTCACACACACACACACACACACACACACACCATGTACATCATGCCGACATAGTGACGGAAGTCGTAATTGCACAAACGCTTCACTCTGAAATGGTCACTGTCATATGGTGTTGGCGACAGGGTGCGTAAATGTCAAGTCTATGACGGTTCGTGCTGACACCGCATCACTAACAGTTTTACGGTATAATGGCGGAAATTCCTTCATCAACACGTAAAGATATATTACCAATAAGCCTTTGTTCATTACTTTCTGTGTTTACTTCTATTGCTGCACTCAGAATGTAGATTTGCTCTGTGACAGCATATTTCAGTGTCTTGCTTTTTTACACTTGCATCAAAAATGGGTGCAACGCATGTAAAGTAAGTATGTGTGTGTGTGTGGGGGGGGGGGGGGGGGGAGGGGGAGGGGGGTCATTTTTTTAAGTACTTCCATTGCTGCATTCAGAACGTAGATTTGCTCAGTGACAGCATCTTTCAGTTTCACTTTTATATATATGTATCAGCAATGAGCGCAACCTGTAAACACATGTAAAATGTGTGTGTGCGTGTGCGTGTGCGTGTGCATGTGTGTGTGTGTGTGTGTGTGTGTGTGTAAAGTAATTTTCCTAAGCGGATTAAATTTGTATTGCTTTCCTTTTTTTCGCAGCAGTTTTGTTGAGTGGATCTGTATCGTAGGTGTAAAGCGCCAAATAAACTGGTTTGGATTGAGTAAATTTAGACAGTATATGAATTATGATTGGTCTTAGTTGCGTGATTCCGTTTTACAATGATGTACAGACAGGCACTGAGTATGTATTTTTGCTTTTTGTACATCTGTATCACATGACGCATCTCCTCCCCGTATTTAAGCTGCTTTGAGCCTAAGACTACTCTTTTTCCGGTCAATCTAGCTCAAAAGTTAAAATTGCGTCACAAGCAAGTTTGGCATGCGCGATAGTGCATAAGTTATTGATAAATCAGTATATCGAATTGAGAGCTTCCACTACTCGCTTGATTCCTTTAGACAGTGTACAATGACAGACTAGTCTAGCAATATTTGTTTTAGATGTTGAAGTGGACAATGAATTACTTGACAGCTAGAGGAGTTCTGCGAATCCTGATTCTGTGTTTCCGCTTTTGTGTTGTGTGAGTCGTTCCGAGTACATCTGTACATATTATATTGTTTTTGTGTACTTCTTATGCAAGGTGTGTAAACTGGCCTGCTTTGTTGTCTCAAGCCGGCATGAATCGATCTTCAAGTCCCCTGTTAATCCAACCTGCTTAAAGATCTCAGGCATGAAGAGATACCATGAGTAGGACTAGCATTAATAATGCTGTCTTGTCTCGGTCGTATGCCCTAGTCCCTCTCCATGCTCTAGGACCCAGGTCTAATACGTAGACTTACTTATTGGGCCAGATCTTTGGGGAAAAGCGATACATGTAGTACTTATAACCTCCCTTCCAGCAGAAAGCGGTACGAATGAGTGAACAAATCGTTTACCTTATACCATCCGATGAAGTTGCCAATTAAACAATACGCCACGATCAACGTTTATAATTCATTATACAAAATCGTTTTTCTACAGGTCCTTATTTATCTATTTACACAAAAGACCTATGTACATATCGATTTAATGGATTTTCTTACATAAATTTTAGGCGCTGTGTGTGTGTGTGTGTGTGTGTGTGTGTGTGTGTGTGCGCTCTCTCTCTCTCTGTTATTTGTGTTGTTGTTTCTGACACTGCTGGCATCATCGTTTCGTCCTCGTTCTTCAACAGCGATTGGCGGAGAGCCATGTGGTCGAAGAATGCATACATACAAGGTCTCAAAATGCCTATACTTATACACTCCGTATCAGCTTCAGGCATGCATTGTCACCCCTAAAAATGCTTCAACTAGACACAAAAATTACCATGCACAGACCATTCCAGGGCACGCACCTGAGAGGAGATTACAAAAAGGTGGAATGTCACCTTTTTCGGTCAGGCGTCACTGGAGTAATGCTAGTCGACTTTTTGCTTAGGCCAGAAAGCCGCTTCATCCAAATCCGCTCGCGTCGCCTTTATACTCTTCTGCACAAAAAGTCCCGGCTTCACTGGCAGCTTGCCTCTTGTTGCGGCCCCCTGGTAAAACCTATCACCAAGATCACGCTTCTTCACAACAAGAATCACTACAAACCAGCACACTCGCCAAACAGGTTTCTCCAAATACACACCAAACATGACACCACGGTTTATTTGTGTCTTACGCCTGTGTGTTGCCGTCAACTGAATTCATGTTCTTTATCTGTATTTGACTGGTTATCCGCACATGTCACGACCGTGCATGCGTCAATGTACGTGAGCGCGTGTGTGTGTGTAAATGTGCGTGTTCTTTTTTTTTTTTTTTTTCCTCCCATGCACCACTCGCACACAGTCGCCACCAGACGGACGCTCGAAGTTCACACCACCACGATGTTATTTATAAGATAATACAACGTGCACGTCTGATGGTACCTCGATTCCCTGGTGTAACTTGGTAGGTGTGTAGTTCAAGGGGTCTCCAAGCACACTAACGGTGCATCCACACCGGCCCCCGTAGTGTAGTGGTTAGCACTTCGGACTATGGACCGGGAGACGAGTCCCAGCCGAGGCAAGCGGGATTTTTCCTACCTAGGTCGGCTCCTACCCAAAGCGGGTGTGCTATGGGCCCAATGGGGAGGCTGTTGCCACACAGCCGAGCTTCACCCAAAGATTCAAGATTCAAAGATTTTATTCCTTTCTCCCCATTTGGGGTATGGAGGAATGTCAAGTAATGCATCATACATGATTCTCATACGTACAGCATTACAAAAACACATGTAGGACGGAAGAAATCACAACAGTCCAAACTGCACATCGCATATGTTACAAAAGAACAAACAAAAACAACAGTGCACGCGTGTAAGGTGAAACATGTCAACATAGTTACAAACATATCTACATGACACACTAGACGATTTTGCTATTTCTAATGAATTTTGCCAGACTTAGCAATGTTTTCTTTGGTAGTTCTAGTCACAGGTACCTGCAGAAATTAAAAGATGAAACTGGTCTGCGAAATGTGGATGGTATAACATGTTGCCTTTCAGCTTGAAATTTGGGGCATTCCATGATAAAATGCAGTTCGTCATCAATTACTGACATATCGCATCTAGAGCAGAGTCTGTTCTCTTTGGGTGTGCCATTTCGCCTACCAAGTTCAATAGCTAATTTATGATTGCTGCACCGGAATTTCATCAGAGAAATAACATAAATGTCTGGTAGTACTGAAATGTACTTCTCGGTCCCGAACTGTAACTTGTAATTCCTGTAGAACAGACACTTACTACTATTTTCCAAGGTTTGTCTCCAGTCTCTAATAAAGTTTTCCTGTAAACTGGTTCTAACGTTGCGGCAGAGCGAGTCTATACTAGTAAAGGTTTGTGTTTCCCAGACACAGTCATAGCCGCTTTCAATAAGAATGTATTTTATTTTACTCAGCCACTGGGAGCTTAAAAGCGACTCCTTATGGAGTTGGGACAATACTCTATACATTTTTGTTGAGAATTTGTCAGCCGTTGAACTGACTAAGCTTGCCCAAAATCTAATCATTCTAACTTTGATTGCTATTTCTAAGGGGAATTTTCCAGTTTCACCATAAATGACTGATGACATTGTGTTTCGCTGCAACCGGAAAGTATATCTGAGAAATTTCAGCTGTAGTTTTCCAATCAAAACTAACGCAGAGTTACCTTTTGTTTGTTTGTTGAAGTTATGTCCCATTTGTTTATGTCCTGAAGAAGGCGTAAGCCGAAACGTCGACCTGTGCCGTCCTTTGTCAAAGTTAAGTGGTTTCTGTCCATTTTGTGTCGCTTTTATTTGCTTAAGTTTTCATATCCCCATATCTCGGATCCGTACAGCAGGACAGGTGCAACCATTTTATCGAAAAGATCAAGCAGAACACCAATAGGCAGGTCTTGTCTACGGACAGTTTGTAATAGGGAAAACATGGCTTTTAAGGCTTTATCATACATGATTTTCTTGCATTTATGAAAATTCAACACCAAGATACCGAAACGAGTCAACATTTTCCAGAGCAGTCTCCCCATATCTGAATACGTCATTTCTATTCCGCCGGCCATAAAAGGTCATAACTTTAGTTTTTGATGGATTGACTTCTAGTTCCCATTGCTGACAGTAGTCATAAAGTGAGTCAAGGGCCTTTTGCAAGCCTTCTCTGGAATCTGATAGAAGGATCATATCATCTGCATATAACAATACAAAAAGAGTTAAAAAAAATTGTGACAAGACATCATCTGGTAGTAGACTAGGCAGCTGGAGAGGTAAGCAACCACTGTCCGACAAAAACTCCTCTAAGTCGTTCAAGAATAATGAGAATAGTAAAGGGGACAAATTTTCTCCTTGTCTGACTCCTCTGTAGCTACCAAACAAGGAGGAACGGCCCCGTCCTACAAAGTTGTTTCTCCAAACTTCATTTTATTTTGTCTTTGTTGTTATTGTTGCCGGTTCTCCCCTCTCCAAGCCCTACCAATGACACTAGATCCTCTACGACCTCGACCGATTAGCCACGTGACTGGGGGTGGGGCCGGGTGGGGGAAGAAGGGAGGGAGAGAGAGAGGCAGAGAGAGAGGGTGGGTGGGTGTTTAGGAGTTTAACGTCCTTTTCCCCCACATAAGGGTGATATCAAAGACGGGGCAACGAGAAAAAGGCCAGCACAAATATTTGGCCCCAGCGGCCAGGATTCGAACTCTCGGCCCAAGCATTGAAAGTCCAACGCTCTACCATTCGGCCACCCTGGCTCCCCAGAGAGAGAGAGAGAGACGTCGGTTCCGTGATCTAAACATTTGACGTCAGCCTCAGGCAGGTCGTCATACAGAGAGAGAGAGATGACGTCAATTCCGTGAAGTAAACTTTCGACGTCAGCCTCTAGCACTGAGATCGTCTGAGGATGCTTGTTCATGTCTTGTGATTTCCCTGTTGGCTTTGTGACTTTTCCGACTGAATTACTTTTCACATGAAATCTGGAGGATCTAGAGGGCTGATGAAATGTCGGAAGCAGTGGCGATACTTGCAGATTTTGTCTGTGAACCAAACATTTGACGTCAGCCTCACACTGCTCGTCTGACAGATAATACTTCTACATATCTTGTGATTTCCTTGTTGCTTTTGTGACTTCCGTGACTGAATTAATTTTGACATAAAATTTGGAAGATCTAGAGAGCTGATGAAACGTGGACTTAAGTGCCTTGGTTTGTACTTACGAAACTGCAAAATTGGAACTTTTTTGACCGGCGCTTCTCGCAGAAACCTGAAAAATGTGTTTATTTAAAAGCTCTGCTATTCTTAATACTAAAGCTATAATAGTGCAGCAGTTCATGTCATATGTGCAGTTGGCACAAGTGACAAAAATACCGGAATAATGAGTAATTTGAAGGAGTCTTTTCATAGATATTTGGCCTTATATGCAAACCACCCCTACCTCGGAAATATTTTTCTTACACAAAACCTGTCAGAGCTACATAGCTGTGCTACGAAAACAGGCAGTATAATTGGATGATCTTCCCAATTTCAGAAAATGAAGCCATTTGAACATTTTTTTCGAAAAAATTCGTAACATGACCGATTTTTAAAAATCGGCGATAACTCTTTTGAAAATGCAGTAGGCTAAAAATCGTGAAAAATAGGTCTGGAGAAGGTGAATTCCCATTTTATCTCAAAGTAAAAAGGCCTCCAACGAGGTGGTTTAGGAGATAGCCATCATTACATCCGTCCACACACACACACACACACACACACACACGTCATTCCCGCCAAAAAGAACGCAGCAGCAAAGTGTGCACGTAAGGTGTCTATGACGCAGATTTCGTTACGTCACTGTGTGCGTGAAAGTAAGTATTGTGTGGAGAAACGTCACAGTCTTGTTTTGTATCACTGAAACTTGCTGCTGCGCGTAGCAAAATCTGCCCCCGTCTCATAAAGTTGTTTCTCTATAGAGAAACAACTTAAAAAGTCTGATTTGACGCCATTTACAAAAACACATGATTTGATATGATCATACATACTTGTTATGACTTTCAAAAGTTTTCCATTTATCATTTGTTGGGATAATTTATGCCATAACCCTAATCGCCATATGGAGTCGAAGGCTTTGCGATAGGCACAATATAGCTTTTTCTTCTGGCTAAAAAACACATCGACAAGTGCCTTCAAAACAAAAACATGATCTAAAGTAGGATGCAGTTTACGAAAACGCGACTGGTTTTCGGACAGAATGTTATTACATTCAACAAAGTCAGTGAGTCTGTTGTTAAGCAATGTAGTAAAAACTTTTCCAATACAACTTAAAAGTGTTATACCTCTGTAATTGTCACAGTCGTGTCTGTCTCCCTTCCCCTTATATAATGGTTTAATTAATCCCGTCACCCAATCCTCTGGAACAACACTTTCATCTAAAGCTTTGTTAAACAGTCGACAGTAGACGCTAGTCATCACAGGAACACTGTTCTTTAAGTACTCATTATAAATTTCATCTATGCCCGCGGCCTTTCCATTTTTTGTTGTTTTGATTGCGGTGAGAACCTCTTCTTCCGTTATGGGTGCATTCAGTTCATTAAGGCTATGATCTGGAATAAACTCGAAAGACACATCATTAGTACTTGTTCTACTACTACTATTGGTTTCTGCAGAATTTAGCTGCCTAAAGTGTTCTTCTAGGTCATTAATTTGGATGGGGCACTAAACATGGGATCGACCCTTGACACGGCGCCAGTACTCTGCTGGGTTGTGATTTCATGTTCTTTAGTTCTTTGTGCCACTCTCTACGATAGGTCCTAACAGCTGTCCTAATGACTCTTTCGTATTCTTTACTTTTAATCCTAAGCTCGTCACGAGTGTCGGGCGTATCGTTGCGTTTACATTTCGCCTTGGCTCTCAAGTACTCCAATCTCTTCTTCCGACACGCGTCATTGAACCAGGCTTGTCTCCGGCGTCTGCGCGTGTCAGCGTTAGCCGTGCGAGAGACCGTGCCTAAAGTGTCGGAGGCGACTTCAAGTAGGGTATTCACCACTTCAGTGTTGATCAGATTGATATCAGCCCCGTTGTCTAGCATGGTGTGAATGTGATCAGTGCCACGCTCGGCTAATCCGTCCTTGAACACCTGGCCCTTGGTGGGATCCCATCGCCTGACCCTGGCGCCTACAGCCACTTGACTGACCGTCTGTACCCTATCCTCCGGAGCGTCGTCTTGTGTTGCGTCATTGTTTGTCAGCGTCTTGAGTGTCAAACAAAGAGCGTTGTGAACATCGGACAACATAGCGTCAAACGGAGCAATAAACAAATCTTCAACTAGTGACAAAAGATGCGACGAACCAATATAATAATCAACAACAGAGGAGGAATTACTAGTAAGAGCGCCAACTTTAGCATCGTGTCCAACTCTTCCATTAAAAATATAAACAGAGTGCGCTTTGCAGAGTTCGAGAAGACGATATCCATAATTGTTTGGTCTGTGCTGGTCTTGTGAGTGTCTTTTAGGTGGAATGAAAGTAGAATCAACAATGTACTCTTCAACACCAGGTACATTATCGTGCATGAGGTCATCTGCATCAATAAAATCATCGCTGAGTTTTGTGTATGCGTTAAAATCACCAGCTAGCAATATGTACGGGTCTAGTCTGTGCACATTATCTACTAAAGAATTTTCAAGCTCATCAAACAAATCAATGGTACTGTACCTTGAACCCTCGGGCGGGATGTAGACACCTCCTAGTAAAACATCTTTATCATATCCAGTATATTCCTTACTGAGTATACACCACAAAACAGCGTGAAACAGAGTCAAGAAATTTCACATGTCCCTGCAGATGTTTTTTCACAAAACTACCGATACCTCCTGAGCGATGATTAGAGACACTCTGTCTGTTCAGGTGCGTACCAGAAAAACCGACACTGTCGAAAGCTTCGCGCACATGAATGGTGTCCAAATCATCACATTTTGTTTCTGTAAGGACTAGAATATCAAAACAGTCAATATAATCCAAAAATTCTTGCTGTTGCAACCTAGTTTTCAGTCCACACACGTTTAAACACAAAAGTTGAACGTCATTGGTAGGCTGGTAACTGCGGCCACTCACGTTGTGGTTCGGTCGAAGTTGTCCTCCATCGTCGTGACTAGCTGTGGCCGTAGATGTGCCATTGTTGAAGTCGTTGTCTCCGTTGTCTGTACGACTGCTGCTGGAGCAACGACGGTCACCTCCATCGCACCTCTACTGGGAGTGGTTGGGCTTGACGCCGTATGGATCCAAACCAAAGTCCGAATAGTTCACGTGCGAGACACCAAGATGGAAAAGGTCATCTGGTGTCTCCACAAGCTGTGTTTTAGGCGGCCCGGTATGCCCTGGAGGGTTTTTGAAGGTACACAGAATCCTCCCGTCATGAGTGGAACGAGCGTACGCTACACCCTCAACATCCTTACATGCTGACAGCAGCTTGCTTCTCATGGGGGTAAGGTCGTCATTGATAAAGGTCGACTTGTACCGGTCATTATCCTTCAGCATCCTTCTCTTTTGCATCACAGCTGCCTTGGATCGACGGGAAGTGAAACGTACAAGCACAGGCCGCGGCTTCTGCCTGTTAGCACCTTTCTTCCCATTCCTGTGCACCACAGAAATGTCCTCCACTTTCAGATTGCAGCCAGCAGCACGGAAAAGCTCCATCACAGTTTTTTTCCGTGTCTTCACTGTCCTCCTCGGGTAGACCAGAGATTCGCACCGTCTCTCGTCGCGAATACTGCTCTAAACGATCACATTCGTAACGAAGGAGACGGTTGGAAATTTCTAACCTCTCCACAGTCTTGCTGGTCTCCTCCAAAACAGCCTCTGTCAGATTTCTCACCACTGTCTCAACTCTCCTTGTGATGATTCTGTCCAGCACTGAGGAAATTGCTGGGAGTAGAATTTCCGCGACTTTGCCAGCAATGTCGGCGGCCTGGTCAGGTACCGAGTTCTCAGTTCCCTTTCCGCCTTTCTTGGTTCTAGATGAAGAGCCTAGGGATTTCCGACTGGTATTCAATTTGTTGATGATGCTCTCCTGCCAGTCATCGTCGGTAGCAGCATCCACACTTTCGTTCAGCACGCGCCTCACTACCTCATCAATACGATTTCTATCGGCCATAGTGATGACTTCGGTTATTCGTTTTCCAGTGGCGGGAGAAAGGCAACTGAAGGCGGCTTACCGGCGAAGACTGACCAGCACGGTGTCGGTAACTGACTGACGTAGTATCCACATCAGTGCCCTTTAACGTCAGCACCTCAAGAGTCAGCAGCCGGGATGACTGTGCGGAGCTTCACTAGTACCCAGCCGTAGCGGTGTCTCTAACGACTCGAAATGGAAGTGTATAATGAAGATGTCAACTTGAACTGATATTACAGTGAAGTCCGGCTGTAGTGATAGACCCATGTAGTGATAGTCCGGCTGTAGTAATAGAATTTCTTGGTCCCGGTCCCAGTTGTTCATGTTCTTTGTTAACTTAGTCCGGTTGTAGTGATATTTTTCAGGCCGGATATAGTGATAGTCCGCTTGTAGTGATACTATTTTCAAGTCCCGGGGAAGCTAAAGTCCGGCTGTAGTGATAATGTTCGAGAGTAATCTCCCTTTACCAAAATGGCGAGCAAACGCCAGCAACGCAATGTGCTTACCCTGAAGCGGAAGATTGATCTCTTGAAAGACATTGAAACAAAACAACGTACACAGACGGAAATAGCGAAGAAGTACATCCGGACTTCACTGTACTTACTGAAACCAGAGTCTCTCGTGTGGACAAACGTACTTGTACATGTGTACATTTTTATTTTTTCATTTGTTACTGATTAAAGACTAAATTTCATTCCTAAAAAATCTGACGATTTTTCATTTAACCCGTATTTCTAAGTGGCCCTTCTCTCTCTCTCTCTCTAAAACACGCACACACACACGCACACACACACACACACACACACACACACACACACCGGCTGTTGAACTGCTAGGACGGGGGTAGGTTAACACAGGACATTTGCAAGCCTGACAAAGACGACAGAAGAAACGTCACAAAACGAAATCAATAGTGGTTCCAAAATCACCTTATTACTGCCTTGAGGCTAGTTTACCGGGCCAAATGTGCCGCCGCATGTGGCAATAAAAGCTTTGAAGATATCACTACAACTACAAGCGATTGGCCGGATGTAGTGATAAAACCTACAAAAATATCACTATAACCGGACGTCCGGATGTAGTGATAAAACCTACAAAAATATCACTATAACCGGACATCCGGATGTAGTAATAGTCCGGATGTAGTGATAAAAAAATTTGGTCCCGAGGGCTATCACTACATCCGGACTTCACTGTATTGTGAACTAGACTGATCAGCGATGCCGGCGGCATCGAAACCGGCTGTGACGGCATAACTAGGTAGTGATTCAAGTCGATCGAGCTAATTTCGCAGTGAGTTTGAGTCACTCAGTGCCGAGTAGCGTGCCGGCTTTACTGACTGCGAATAACCTTATAAGCCCGGCGACGAATCGCGAAGAAATCAAGTCAGTCCTACCGATTTCACACCGGCACCGCCGGTCACTGCGGACACACACACACACACACACACACTGTGACTGACGCACGCACTGACTGACCGTGTCAAAGTTTCGTCGGAGTCAAGTCAGTCTTTCAAGTTCACTGAGCTATCATGTGAGTTAGTCAGTCCCGGCCAGCTTGCCCACTCAGTGATTCCGACAGTTGCTCTTCAGTCCCGGTTCAGTGCTGACTGCCGTGTCATCGGTCCGACAAGTTCGTTTGGCCACGATCTTTAATCGACTTAAAACCATAAAGTGTCAGGTTGCCTCCAGTTAGTCATAACATCGCTGATACCGCCAGGTGCCGGCCTTCTCTTGGAACCTCAGTTCCAGCGCTGTCGGCTGCGCTATCGAGATGCCCACTTCACGGGTGCGACTTTGGGGGTGCTTCCCTTGGTATGACACGTCTTATGATGTGGATGATTACACGGTCGGCACCGCAGGTGCCGTAGTTCCCGGGCCTGGTAAATGCCGGGATATTTATGACAGGAAGCGTGGAATGCGGCCCTGTCCCGCAGTCCCAAACCACACGGACCTCCATAGCATCATCTTACCATCATCCTCATCTCCATCACCATGCATAATAAAAATTGCCCCAGCTTCCGAGCCCTCCGTAGATTCCACTCGTTACCAGGGAGGAACACCACCGGAGCCGGCAAAGAGTTGTGGCAGAAAAAAAAATAACCTAACGGTGCATCCAAGCCGCAAACACAAATACCAGCGGTGTCGATGAACTGGCTCGGCAGTTAACGTAAGCATCACGAACACACGCCGTATAACCGGCTGTGGGAAGAAACGCGCCGCGGCCTTGGTTGTGTTAGTTTCAATGCCGCGGCAAAAGCACGTTGGTGGTAAGTGTCTTCTCTGTCTTTGCTCTGGTATCTTTCTGAGACAATATTTTCTTTTAAAATTTGTTCGTGTCATAGTGTGAGATGTCCAACCAACTCATGGCTGGCTTGTGTCCATATTCTGAAGGGTTAGCGTCCTCAACGGGCTACTTTTGTTCCGTTCTCATCGCTCATTCAGTGTAAATGTTCACTTCTCGACATTACTGTAAATAATCATGAGAACGAAAAAGCGTACCGATGCGACCTGAATGATCTATCGCTTCTTCCTAATGTATGGACAAAGTTTTAGGGCTGTAACTTGCCTCATTTCGATACAATCAATCAATCAATGAAGGTACCCAAAGATGTGTCGGTTGTGCGCCGCGGGATCGTCTGGCTGTACGGCGCGGCCTTTCTGTTTTCCGCGCCGGTTATGAGCCGCGGCGTTTGTTTGTTTATCTTGTAATGAAGATTTCCGAGGTGTAAAGCGGCTTGGGGTGATTATTTTCTTTCAGATGGAGCTTTCTGCGGACTTTGTCGACAGCGGTTACTTGAATATCAGTTCCGAAGTTACTATACATGAAGAGCCGAGTGACTCGACGGACCCAAAACAGCAACGCCAAATCGACCTTCTGGGCATAGGCATTTGTGCGATGGTTGTGGCAAAACATATCCAAGAAAAAAAAGGTCTAGTTGAACACATGCGACAAAAGCATGGCTTCGGTCAATGCCCTCGCTACAAATGTCATCAGTGTGTGCGACAAACAATTCATGAAGGTTAGTGAGTACCTAATGCTCATGCAGGGATGAAACAGAGACATGACTGTCGCGATGAGGGAGTTGTGCATGCCTGTATCGAATGTGGGAGAACGTGCAAGTCCCTCAGACTATACCGTCAACACATGCGAGTGCACGATGATGCCCGCCTTCGGTACTCTTGTTCCAAATGTCGTAGAACGTATAAACAGCAACAGGGCTTGAATCGGCCCGTTTCTCTGCACAGCCGGCGTGAAACAGAAGCTGGGTCCGTACACGGGCTGTCACACGCCGCATATCCGGTTGTGCGGAGAAACGCGCCGCGGTCTTGGTTGTGTTAGTTTCAATTCCGCGGCAAAAGCACGTTGATGGTAAGTGTCTTCATAAAATTTGCTCTGGCACCTTTCTGAGAGCAAATTTTTTCCATAATTTTGCTTATGATATAGTATAAGATGTCCTTCTAACTCAAGGTTCCTTTCGTTTTATTTTTGTTTTTTCGTGCGAACAGACGCTGAGTTTACTGAGCTGCCAGTCATATATTTTGCTCGAATGTTGATTTCACAACGTAACTAAACAAAATCACACGATTCAAATATAAAACTGGTGACTGTTAGTCGCAGATTGCTGGTTGTGCGCCGCAGCATACTGACTTTTTCTGGTGGCTGTGTGCCGCGGCTTTAGTCGGTTGTGCGCGGCTTCAATCTGTTTTCGGGAGAAAAAAAAAACGGGATTGTTTGTCATGAGGACATGCCTAGTCTCAGAAAACTGTTTTGATAAGGTGTGAGAGTGGTTTGCAAGTTTATCCAAGTATGCTCCCCTCTCCCCAAGTATGAGAAAGATGAAACAGCCACCAGTCTAAATCATCGTGTATTTCTGCCAGTTTGCATTTATGATGACCCTTCTGTAATTTTGCAATCAAACTGAAGACACCTGCCTGGCCGCCGGGGGAACCACACCTGCCCGCTCGTTGCCCCGGCCCTCCCTCCCGATTTTAAAAATTACTAGCTAAATAATTTTGTGTGTGTGTGTGATATGGGGAGTATTACGGGGATCACTATTAAGATAACATCACTTGTGAGTTCACAGTCGCCTTTTAATCACTTGTCTTATTTGTTGTTTATCATTGCGGTTATTGGCTGATGCATGTGTGCGTGCTGCGCGGAGTGCATGTGCGTTTACTTTTTAGTGGCGCATCTGTAGTGGGTGCATGTTAGTGTGGCTGGCGTGCGTGCGCAGTTGGCTGTGCTTATTTTGTTTTGTAGTAATTGTAGCAAAGACATTACCTTACATTGGTAATGTAATGTCTTTGGTTGTAGTTACACACAAATTTTATCTGCAAGTATCAATAAAATTTGTGAGCTCCGACTGAGAGTGCTGTGTTCTGTAGGTTACACATATGAACACAAACCAAATACAAACCAATATGTAGATGGTAGCACAAACATGGTCTACCCCCCCCCCCCACCCCTTCCCCATACAAATGTATGTATAACAAATACAGCAACACATGACATTTACACACACCAGGCAGACAGTAGCTGAAATATGGTCTGTTATAGCCCCCCCACCCCCCTGTATACATATTTAGTTACATAGGTAATACATAACATAATTATGTACACAAACCAGTCAGAAACTAGACCACAAACATGGTCTACTATAATACAAAACACATGCAGTTACATAGGTGACATATAACCAACTACATGAACAGTTATCGCGCAGGTAGACAGTAGCGCAGGTATGGACTATTACATTTGGAACAAGAGTGCCGACGGACATCATCGTGTATTCGCATATGTTGACGGTGCAGCGTTCTTGATGCATTCGATACAATAGATAAATAACTCCCTCACCGCGACAGCATATTTGATACTGACATAATTGATATTCAAGTAACTGCTGTCGACAAAGTCCACAGAAAGCTCCATCTGAAACAAAATTACCACTTCAAGCCGCTTAAAATCTTGGAAATCTTCATTAAAAGATAAAAACATTTTGCCGCAGCGCACAACCGGCGCGGAAAACAGAAAGGCCGTGGCGTACAGCCAGCCGATCCTGCGGCGCACGACCCTATGATTGGCGAAAGCAGACAAAATTCAGTCTTTTCGCGAAAAATCCAAAAGTCAATCTTTCCGCGAAAAAAAAGTCGCGAAAAAATGGTATGCACTTTTTTCTGCAGAAAGTTGGTGTCCGTTTTGTGGCGAAAAAAACTAGCTCACTCAGTCAGGCGAAAAAAACGCCGCCCTGTTTTTTCGCGAAAAAAATGGCGGGTGCTTTTTTGCGAAAAAAAAATAACGGGTGCTTTTTTTTGCGATAAAAAAAAACTGCTTTTACTTTTTTCGCGGAAAAAAAAACTTTTCTGCAGAAAAACTGACTTTTTCAGTGTTTTTGCGGAAAAAAAAACTTTTTTTTTCGCGAAAAAGTCCATTTTTCTGAAGAAAAACTTTTCACACGAAAAAATCGCTATCAAATGTTTTCGCGATAAAAAGAAATTGCCGCTTTTTCGAGAGAAAACCAAAACAAGATGGCCACCAGCCCAATTTGTTGTTTCCATTCAATGACCTGCTGTAGTCACAGTCGTAGTCGTTGTGTCATGTATGCAGCCCGCGCGCACACGCCGGAACGCAAGCTCTCTGACATCAAGCATGCTGACATAAAGAAAGTACTGAAAACCCTTATCGTGCCTCTATGCACTTGCAAAAACGCCAAACACATGAGGTCGTGTGAGCTCGCCTAGCTTGTTCACGTCACAAACTTTTTGGCGTATGCGAGGTTGTACATGGGTGAATGAATTCTTGTACAGTCGAACACGCTTAAGTCGAATTCGCAGGGGAAATGGATTTTCGTTCGACGTATCCGAAGTTTGACTTATCCGTGACGACGGATAAGGTCGAATTTTGACTCTAGCTTCGAGTTAAGCGAGTTGCACCTTTTCACCCCCTGATTCGCTTTGGAAACTGAAATGTATTTTCCCTGGTCAACATGAGCTTACTGCTGCTGCGTTGGTATACCCACTTTTGTCATTTGCACCTGCTGTAAATGCACTGCGACCGTCTAAACATAGCGATTGCACCCCACAAGGTAACCCCAACCCTAAATATAAACCTAACCCTAAACCGATATAAGCAGGTGAACTCTACTAAACGAGTGTGGATGCGTTTGAATAGTTTGCCCAGTACGGCCCAGGGGTGCGAACTATACTGAGCCTTACTGCTAGGATTTGTTACATTCAATACGCTCGTGTAAGCTGCCATGTCATCGAATCTCCGTAGCTATTTTGTTCACTTTGAGTTCACTTTCAGTTCAGAGTATTGGCTTGGTCTTACCATAGTCACACATGCAATGCAGAGGAGGGAGAAAGCCAAGTTTTTCTGATGGCTGTTTCGTTTCGTGAAAGCTGCCTGGCACCAAACGGTGATAAGTTTCCAGCTTATGTTTTCTTCTTCTTCTCTAGTTTCACCGACTCTTATTCTGCTTGTAAGATCAGCAGCGTCATCTGTGCGCGCGCGCCTTCGCAGTCATATAATCGCATGTGCTCAATAAATTCTAGTGCAACGTCATATAAACACACGCAGTCAAATAGCAGAAAGATCCAACTCTAACGGCACCAACCGGCAAACTCTCTCTCTTTCTCTTTGTCTCTCTCGCTCTCTCTCTCTCACACACACACACACACACACACACACACACACACACACACACACATTTCACACACCAGAATAACTCACTGCTTACCCTCCGAATCCGACGGCAAATCACCTTCTTAACACTGGCGACAGAAAACCTCAGAGACCAGGCGCACAGGGTCAGATCTCTTGCCTAGCTCTGTTCTTTCACGTGTTTCTCGCCAATTTCGTGTTCTACCACCCAAGATAACCAGCCCTAAGGCCCGCAGGACACGTAACACTGTCAACCCGTACTTGTACGGAAAATGTAAAATCTCCGTGCAAGCCGTGATTTGGCGCTGATGCATCAGACGGACAAAAAGAAATTCCCGTGCCAGCGACTGGTACGACTTATCCGAGGCTAAAATTGCAGATTTCGTTTGACATAACCGAGTTTTGACTTATCCGTTTTTGAGTACTCGTTCGACTTATTCGTGGAAAATCTAGTCATACAAAGAGCAAGTTTGGCCGGGAAAAACTTTTTGCTTCGACGTATCCGAAGTTCGACTTAAGCGTGTTTGACTAAAGCGTATGGGTCTGTAATAAAGTCGTTCCCCTTTGACAGAGTTACTTCCTGCAGACGTGACTGACAGACGATTGCTTACTGGTATCGGAGAAGAGACCCTCCCTCTCTCTCTCTCTCTCTCTCTCTCGCCTAAGACGCGCACGCACGCACGCACCCCCCCCCCCCCACACACACACACACACACACATTATGCTTCGGAGTGTGAGTCAGTGGCAAAAACGAGACTCACTGAAATTCCCGCTTTCCACATGTCAAGTTGTAGAGATCGCGGAAAGATACTGCATTTCGATGCAAAATAATTTCTAGACCATCCCAGAACATGCTGGTGCAGTAACGTCAGTAGATTACGTCACCTTGGAAAGATTTCGAACATTCCAGTAAGTTGAGGAATGTTCTAGATCTGACCTGTTCAGTACGTAAGCAGCCCTGCACAGCGTTCTGGGTTCTTCTTCTTTCATGAATTTGTTCTCCGTGCATATTCTGTTCATAAAGTATTGGAGTTGTATTCTGTTGTATCCCGTGTCTTCTCTGCGATTGCACGAAGATGGCGACATAGTAGAAGTAAAATACACCACGTCTCCAAACAGAGGAATTCGCAAAGAAAGTGGCGAGACACCCCCAAGAAAAAACAGCATCACGTCAATCAAACATGACGCACTTACTTTACGTCAGTGCGCGTGCGTCTCTTCTTCGATGTTTGTGAGGCGTGTGGCTTGTAGAGGAAATGTGCTGTGAGTACAAATTTTTGAGTCAACTGACGATAACGGCTGCAGTGAATTTTTCTAATTTTTTTGTATATTTTTTATGGCACCCAAGGCTCATTATCTATGTATACTATGTATGTATAGTAGTAAAGTGTGTTCACCAGCACTTTCATCAGGTACGGCTTACGCCAAAAGTATAAAACCGACAACCTCCAAAATTCACTTAGTTGAGAGTCCGTATTCATGCTATCTATGTCCAAACAATGGAGTGGTTTAGGTAAATATTACGCCTTAAAACGCCAGAAAGCCACTTTTTCTGAAAAGGGCGATAACTCGCAAATCATGTGTGCAATCATACCTGGATCGGGCCTTCTATTCAACAATCTTGATTCATACAGAAACCCTAAATTTGAAATCGATCGGTTCAGTATTTTCGGAGAAATAGGCATCTGAACTGGGTTCACATGCAATGTCAACTCAGGCTCGGTTTACATGAAAACTATAAGTAGTGACTTTGTTCAGAGTCCGTATTCAAGCTATCTACTGCCAAAAAATTGAGTGATTTAAATAAATATTACGCCTGTACACGAAAGATAACCAACTTGTCTCAAAAGGGCGATAACTCCCAAATCACTTAAAGCAGTCATCACACGCTTGGTTCCTCTAATGTAACATTTTGATATATTTGGATACCCCAAATTTGAAGCCATTCGGTTGAGTATTTTCGAAGAAACGGGCCTGGACAGAATTCACACACACACAGCCGCACGCACGCACACACATACGCACAGACGGCACTCTCACTCACTGAGGAGGAGAAGCGCGTTCGGCGCACCGTACATGTCAGCATCGATGACGCACGTTTTCTTACGTCATTGTCAGAGTTACACTTGCAAAATCGTCTCTGCGGGAGATCGGCAGTGACGTGCGTTTGTACCACAGATGCTTGCCCATGAACGTGGAAAATTTAGCCCGTCCTATGATGTTGTTTCCATTACTATGGAAACAACATAAAAAGAAATTCAATCAAGTGTAGCAACTATGGCAGGCTCTTTGGTAAGCACCGCTTTCAGTCCATATAGGGAACTGATAGCTTCAATTAACGGCCATCTATAAGCAATGAATCTCTCATACAAGTTCCGGAAGATAATTCTGAAACATCGA
Organism: Batillaria attramentaria; assembly: GCA_018292915.2. NCBI lineage: Eukaryota > Metazoa > Mollusca > Gastropoda > Batillariidae > Batillaria > Batillaria attramentaria. The sequence continues at coordinate 357,010 of JACVVK020000193.1, read as the reverse complement.
GCATGTGCCCGAATATTTGCATCATATTATACTTGTTTTCGCGGATACACCTTATCACAGCAACCAATCAAGTGTCCCTACTCCCTTCATTACGCATACTCAGCCATTATTAAACAGGTTGCACTTTCGATGGCTGTTTGTGACAAAAGTACAAAAGAGATTTCAATGAACTTTTCATACGACACAACTGGGATACTATTCTTAAGTGTGCACGGCTCTTTGAGAAAAACTGTTCACTACTCACAACGCAGCAACTACTTTAATAAGTACACCCCCAAAATATCGCTACCGAAAAAAGTGCTCACTTGGATATGATATTCCATACATGCGGTGACAAGGGAACTTCACAACACCAAAGAAGCGTTTCCTGGCTAAATTGTTCAATGTTCGTAACTGTTTTCCGCGATACATGCCACCTGCAGTGACATGCCAAGTGCACAAGCATCAAATACAGTAGGTTTACAGGGCCCTTTATCTCAACGGCCAAACTGATGGCCGCAATTATCCAGGAAGCATCATTCTGAGTGGTATGAAATTTCTGTATGTCAACAATGCATGTCTTGTCTAACAATAACAGTGTTTAGACCGGAATTCTGCGCATTTCTGTACCCGCAAACACGCATACTTTGTGCACACCCTCAAAAGCCCATTTATAGGGCTCATATAGTGAAAATGGCAAGATAAACGGTCACTTTTATAAAACTTTGCCCCAGCCTATTTTGGTAAAGTATTTTTGTAAGTATAAGAATACCATCAAGAATAAGAATCAGCAGGTTTTAGCTTTGAAGCAATTTGTTTAAGCAGCTGAGCCAATTTGACTGGACCAATGCTGATAGACAGCCATAAGACCTTTCAAAACATACCAAAATGATTTACCTTGATTTTGGGTCAAGGTCACTAAAGCTGTCTGTTTGAAAATTTTACATTGGCATTTCCTCAGAATCTAGAAAAGCCAGAGACATCAAACTCTGTATGATGATAGACACTGACAACACCTTTACTGACATACCTGCATTCAGTGACTTTGAGTCAAGGTCAAGGCCATGCAAGTTGTTTTGCGGAAAACCTTCCAAAACCTTAACATTGGCATTTTCTCGGAAAAAATTGTGCAGCAGAGGCACCGAACAGACAGCCATAAGACCTTTCAAAACATGCCATAATGATTGACCTTGACCCAAGGTCAAGGTCACTAGAGCTGTCTGTTTGGAAATTTTACATTGGCATTTTCTCAGAATCTAGAAAAGCCAGAGACATCAAACTTTGCATGATGATAGACATTGACAACACCTTTACTGACATACCTGTATTCAGTGACTTTGAGTCAAGGTCAAGGCCATGCAAGTTGTTTTGCGGAAAACCTTCCAAAACCTTAACACTGGCATTTTCGCAGAAACAATGAACAGCAGAGGCACCAAACGGTGATAGACAGCCATAAGACCTTTCAAAATACCGAAGGTCAAGGTCACTAAAGCTGTTTGTTTGGAAATTTTACACTGGCATTTTCTTAGAGTCTAGAAAAGCCAGAGACATCAAACTTTGCACGATGATAGACACTGACAACACATTTACTGGCGTACCTGTATTCAGTGACTTTAAGTCAAGGTCAAGGCCACATAAGCAGTTTTGCGTAAAACCTTCCAAAACCTTAACATTGGCATTCTATCAGAAACAATAAACAGCAGAAGCACCAAACCTGGCTTGCTGATAAACAGCAGTAAGACCTTTCAAGAAATACCATTTTGAATGACCTTGACCTAAGGTCAGGGTCATCGAAGCTGTCTAATTGGAAATTTACAATTGCCATTTTCTCAGAATGTAGGGGTACCAGAAGCATCAAACTTTGCATGATGATAGACATTGACAAAACCTGTGCTAGCATACTTGTATTCAATTTCCTTGAGTCAAGGTCAAGGGCATTCAAGATGGTTTTTTGGAGACTTTAACATTAGCATTTTCTTGGAAACAACAAACAGCAGAGGCACCAAACAAGGCACAATGATAGACAACAAAGAGACCTATGCAGACATACCCATTTGAATGACCTTGACTCAAGGTCAAGGTCATTACAGCTGTCGTGAAACTACATTACTATTTGTACAGAAACTACAAAAACTAGAGCTATCAAACTTGACATAACGATAGTCACTGATAAGCTCTTCACTTATAGATCTCATTTGAATGACCATGACCCAAGGTCAATGTCATAGAAGCTGTCCTGGGAAAACAAATATTTACAAATATAGTCTTTTGAATGACCTTGACCCATCTCACAAGTGAGCCAAGGAGGCTTTGCTCCTCTATATGTTGTTGTTTCCAATCACAAGTTCGTTCGCCAAGGGGTCATGACATACCCACCAACACGAGTCGTGGGGGCGGTGAGAACACTGACACCTCCTATGAGTAGAGCACAGCATTTGTCGTGTATTGGGCCAGCCATCAAAATACTTCCGTGTATACACTCGGCCCAGTTCGTGTCACACGGTGAGCGGCTCAGTGTACAAGGAGAACATGAAGTGGATCAGTGTCTTCATTACAAGTGTAATTTTCCTCCCACAGTTTGTCATAGGTAAGTGTTCATTTGTGTCTTGCTCCAGGGTTTGTAACAACAGTGTTACCTTCAGCGTTAGCCTTCAATGTGGACAGCGGTGTAACCTAGCTTTTTCTTCCTGGCCACGAACAAAGTAGCCACTTGCTTAGCACGCGCTCAAGGAAGCAACCAAGAGCGCTCACATATATAGCCAAACGCTAACAATTTTTAGAGTTAACAGAGCTTCAGTAGGCAAAAGTGCCCCCCCCCCTCCCCCATCCCTCCTTCCAGAAAAAGGGGATGAGTTGGGGGAGGGGGTGTCACCTATTTTTTTGCAAAGCAAAATGGGGCCACAGTTTACGAGTGAGTTAAAGCCGCGCAAGCCACAAAGACTAATTCGCGGCTGAGTGGGCCTGCACTACATGAAAAAAAAAATGATGCTGGACAAAGGATGCAAACTGGTCTACGGGGCTGTATAAACCTAGGACATGCAACAGACGCTGCGTCTTCATGCTAATGCAACGAACTCCCGATTACAAAAAAACGTAGAAAACAAACAGCAATTACAAATAGGTAAAACATATATAAATACTAAGCGCATATACAGCAAATATTGCAACTTATCATCTCCTAGGCGCAATAAACCAGCTCGCAGCATATGCCCAACATCACTTATTCCTAACCACTGGTAGTGCAGACGTGAGTGAGGGGTTAAAAAGAAGAAATATCGATGAAAGGGCCGAACTTAGAAATCAGCTGAGAGATGAGAGGAAGGACAGAGCGGCTAAATTCGGCAGGTTTTAAAGAGAAAGAGACAGGCGAATGGGCTGGTGAGGGATAGACAGAGAACATGCCTGGGAGGCAGTTGGAGAATAGACCGCTCCAACACGGAACCTCCCCTCCGTGAGGCGGTTTGGGAAAACAACGCACGGGGTGTGTTGTGAAGGTCTTCAACATGACAGGTGTTCAGCAACACCAGCAGGGCGCTGCGAACAAAGCCCGCCACTGTGAAGACCGAGGGGGGGGGGGGGGATCCAGTGCAGTCGGCCTTCGGAAACGACCCTCAGATGTCTCACTGGACCAAGGGTCAGCAGACACCCGCTTACTGACCTCCCCCCGGAGGAGATTTTAAGAAACCAAAAGACAGATGAATGGACCGATGGAGACAGAAATACGAGTAAAGAAAAACCACTAGACCACAGACCACCCTGGGACAAAATGGCTTCGGAATTTCAGTGACATGTCAGTTTACACGAGCGTGTATAGCATGATTATTTCGGGAGCATGTCTGTGTTCCCCCAGGTCTATGTTCCCCCAGGTCTATGTTCCCCCAGGTCTATGTTCCCCCAGGCCGATGTTCCCCCAGGCCGATGTTTGTCTATGTTCCCCCAGGTCTATGTTCCCCCAGGTCTATGTTCCCCCAGGCCGATGTTCCCCCAGGCCGATGTTCCCCCAGGTCTATGTTCCCCCAGGTCTATGTTCCCCCAGGCCGATGTTCCCCCAGGCCGATGTTCCCCCAGGCCGATGTTCCCCCAGGCCGACATAGAAATAAAAGACAATGTTGCAACAGACACTCCTTTATCACTGAAAATTCTATTTTCGGTACAGAAAGGGTCAAGACGGTATTATGAGGTCTTTACGAAAGATCACGTAGTGCCCAGATTTCAGGAAAAATGGAACACAAAGCTCAACTGCAGTATAACTGAACTGGGTAGTTACTTTACGAAAATTACAAAAAAATACAAGATGTAAAGCTCCGCTGGTTCCAAACAAGAATTGTGCATCGTATTTTGGGAACAAACATTGTTTTAAAAGAAATGGGAGTGGAAAGAGACAACAAATGTGCATTATGTAGTGCGGAAAAAGAAAGTATTGAGCATGTACTGTGGTACTGCGAAATAGTAAAGACATTCTGGCAGAATTTGGAGGATCTTAATCAGAGCCAAATGTGGACATGTTCATCACCTGCAACTGAACAAAAAAAAAAAAAGTGGTGCTGTTTGGAAAAGACACTTTCTTGGAGACAGACGAGATATTTGATTTTCTAATCATGTTAGCCAAGGTTTTTTTTTTAATATACAAAGGTAAAATGACAGAAAGACAACCTGACATCACCCTTTTTAACAAAATGTTAAGGGAAAGATATGAATTAGGAAAGTATATTGCAAGCATAAACATGGATTATATAAACTTTATGAAAAAATGGATTAACTGTTTGAGTAAGTAGAACAGGATAACATGCATGAGTGCATGTTTTTTCGCTTGTAGGCAAGCAGGCATGTATGCATGTATGTTTATTATGTTTATATGTGTGTGTACATGTATATATGTATATTCGTGAGTAAGCTACAAAAACAAGAATTTAAAAAAAAAAAAAGTCATTCCTGGGGGAACATAGACCTGGGCCGGGGAACATCATAGTAGACCTGGGGGAACATCGGCCTGGGGGAACATCGGCCTGGGGGAACATAGACCTGGGGGAACATAGACCTGGGGGAACATCGGCCTGGGGGAACATCGGCCTGGGGGAACATCGACCTGGGGGAACATTCCCGTGCATCCCGGTGACCATGCCGCGGATACCTCAGTACAGACGACTGAGCGATGTTGGACTGATATGGCGCAAGCTTTGCTACTACCGGTAGGTACACGTATTGGAAAGCAATTTTCTTTCTTGCGTAAACATTTCAGCTCGAGCTTGCAGAACGAAAAGTAAAACCGCAATTTGGAGATGTTGTTGCCGATAAAACGCGCAGTGTTCATCCGTCCGTGTAGTGGTCATGGCAGCAGCCGTGACCAAGTCAGTACTGTCTGCAGTGACAGTCATGTCACTTTTGAATTTGGTCAGTGTCGCTCGTATGCCGTGCTGTCGCCGTCAGAATGGCGCATCTAATGTTGACGGTAAGTGTTTTTGAAGAAATATGACGAGATGTTACAAATGAAGAGCACGCGGGCACTCGGATTTGCCAAGCGCGTTTTATCGGCAACATCTCCAACTTGCGGTTTTACTTTTGGTCCTGCAAGCTCGAGCTAAAATGTTTACGCAAGAAACAAAATTACTTTCAAATACGTGTACTTACCGGTAGTAGCAGAGCTTCCGCGATGTCCGACATCGCTCAGTCAAAACTGATGTATCCGCGGCGTGGTCACATAATGGACCGGGTTGCACGGGGATCATGTGCACAGTAGCGTGGACGGAGCCCGACCGGAAGTGGGGGCAGTTCTTTTCGGCACGGTTTTGTCGCTGTTTGACACTGTGTTAAGTCTGCAACTGTGACAGAGTTGACTGTGCTTGCACGGTCGACTCTGTAAAATTTTTTCACTCTTCGGAAAGCTTTTTGTTGGGAGCTTAGATGTTTAAGAGTAAGACGAGAACGGCGGGCACACACACATCACGCATTCCCATCTGCTGAAAGGGGAAGATCCCCCCTGGTGTGTCCCGTGTGATGAGTCATTCACTGTTAGTCATTTTTAACCTCTTCTTGGAATCTCGCCGAGATCCGCAAAAAACACTATTCTGCTGATTCACTGAAGGTGTTGTTCAGGGATGTCCCCCCTGACAACATCTTCAATTTTCTGAAAGAGGTCAACTTTTTGTTTTACAAAATATAGTCCTCTGATATATTTAGACTTGCGTTGACCTCATTTGTCCAGTTTTTAAGTCTTGAAAGATATTTCACATTTAAACCCAATAGATTTTTAATATATATTTACATCTTGTTTTAACGTGGAAATTTTTATGTTTTAAAGCACCTGGCAGAAAGGGACTTTTGTTAGCTGCGAATTAGTCTTCGTTGTTTGCGCGGCGTTAAAGCCCTAAAATACAGTATACGCCGGTTATAAGAAACTCGAGGGGGGTGAATTTTTTGGTTTCTTATATCCGAGTTTTCTTATATCTGAAAGTCGGATATAAGAAAGTATTTTGAAAAATATTTCTTATAACCGAGTTCAGTGAAAAAAAGGTTTAAAACATTTCTTTTTTCTCAGTTTGTGTATGTTTTGCATTAAATTAAGAAATATCTGGTTTCTCTTAAAGACCTGCACAGAATATATATGTGTAGAGTTAATATACACCAGTGCGCTTGTGTCCTTCAATGTCAGATTTTTTTGTTTGAACATGAAAATACTGTTTTTGCTTCCCAACTGTAGCGCTGGCGGTCATGTGGTAAGAAAAAACAAAACAAAAAGAAAAAAAAAACCCAACCAAACCAACCAACCAACCAACCAACCAACCAAACAAACAAACAAACAAAAAAGAACTAAGGGGAGAGAGAGAGAGAGAGAGAGAGAATTCCCTTGTATTTATAGGATACATGTATATTAAAAGTGCATTATGTATCAACTTTTGATCTATAAAACACTCGTCCCATTAGAGTATGATATGCGATGCTTTCCGTGTCTAATTTGGCTGAAAAAAGCTGCAAATTAGCTTTTTTTTCTGTTGGGAGGGGGAAGGGGGATAGAGGAAAGATGGACCACGTATATTGTCAAAGAAAGGAATTGATCAACAGTTAGTCTAATACTGATAGTTTTATTCTCCTTAACGCGAGCCCTGTAGACAGAGACAGACATACAGAGAGAGGGAGAGAGAGAGAGAGAGACTGAGCTCCCAATCAGGCAAAAAAAATAATAATAATAAAAACAACATATAACAATAGAACAACAAAAATGCATCTCGTATTTTTTCTTCTTGCCAACATTCAATTTTGCACGGAACACAATGGTAAAGAACCAATTCAAGAAAAGAAAATCATGCGCCATCATGTGCCTGTCCTAAGTGACGTCAGACCTGACCTGTTTTCTTAGAATGAGTGAAATTTTCTTGGAAATGTACTTTCGGTTTCTTACAATGAGTGAAATTTTCTTGGAAATGTACTTTCTGTTTCTTATATCCGAGTTTTTGTATCAAGCGGGACAAGAAATTTGCTTTCCTAAAACCGAGTTTTCTTATAAGCGAGTTTCTTGTATCCGAGTTTTTGTAATACATAATAAAGAAGAGTTTGGCCGGGGGAAAAAATTCGTTGGCAATAACCGAGTTTTCTTATATCCGAGTTGCTTATATCCGGCGTCCACTGTAACTAACTAACGTCTACTTTCTCTTTAGGCCAGAGAGGCTGTTCACACAAATGTGCTTGCCTCACTTGTGTCCCAAAAACACTTGTGTGCAAAAAGTCCCAGCTTCACTAGCAGCTCGCCTCTTTTTGTGACCGCCTGGCATGCACCTTAACCTACATAACACAAAAATCACGAAAATCACGCTTTTTCATGACAACAAAATTCACAACAGACTAGCACACTTGCCAAACAGGGTAGGCGCCGCCAGACACGTACCCTGCCATCTTGAAAATTTAGCATGTAGCGTGACGTATCCGAAAACATCACCTCGGGCCACGTCTGATTTGTCTATCTCTGATGGTGTCGGCACCAATCCATCCTGGCATGCCTGTGGCGTGGTGTCAAGCCCAAGACAACATCAGTAGGGTTCGGAGCGGCCAGATACGCACTGTGCGAGCGGTTTCGCACTGTCTGACTACAGACTCCGTCTCGGTCATCATATGCAGTGGACTGCCGAAGCTGCTGCTCAGTGTAACCGCATAGCATTCTGGGTCCGATTTCGCAGGGCCTGAGTGCGAGAAGTAGGTCTTGGCGGTGAATGGTGACTCTGGGACGGCCATTGCGAGGCAAATCAGGAACAGTCCCATGATTCTGGTACCTGTTTCACAGTCTGCTGACTGTTTACTATATGATGGAAATGCACACAGTAGGCCTACTTTGGAGATGTGGACCATCACCACCCCCAACTTTCAACAACTTTCTCCACCACTCACACTTATACCCCACTTACAGCCCCCCCCCCCCCCCAACTAACTCTCTCTCTCTCTCTCTCTCTCTCTCTCAACAGGAGTGCCTCTGGTGGGCATTGTTTGGAAACATGACGCTGGTATACTTTCAGAATTCCTTAATCGTTGAGTTCTCATATCAGGCATTCTCAGTCTATCACCGCTGTCGAACTCCCTGTGTAACGTCGTTCACCATGCCTGTCAATTTGTCCATAAGTCGTTTGAAAACGCATGGAAAAGTTTTGGAAATACAGATTTTTTTCTGGATCCTGTTTTAAGGAACATCTGGTTACATGGCGTAAATACTTGTAACTTTCAATATTGTATACGGGTATAGCGCAAAGGTGTAATTTATTTTGGTATACACATTGGCCTGTATTATGTTTAGTAAAGTCAGTCGGCAGCACTACAGAAGTTTTGATACATCCCGCGCATTTAGCACCATTATATTTCAGGTCTGTTTCTCCAGCAGTGCTTGTCTAATGTTACATTTCAGTCTGGATCTCCAGCAGTACGTGTCTAACGTTATAATTATTTCAACATTTCAACAGCAGCGCGTGTCTAATGTTACATTTCAGTCTGGATCTCCAGCAGTACGTGCTAACGTTATATTTCAACATTTCAACAGCAGCGCGTGTCTAACTTTATATTTCAGGTCTGGATCTCCAGCAGTGCTTGTCTAATGTTACATTTCATGTCTCGATCTCCAGCTGTGGATGTCTAACGTTATATTTCAGGTCTGAATCTTCAGCAGTGCGTGTCTAACGTTATCGAGGTGGATGAGACGTCGTCCAGTAATGTCGTCACATGTCGGGGAGCCGGACAGAATGAGGAAATCGCGTGGGGATACACCGCCTCTAGCGGGGCCACCGTCAGTATAGCAACATGCCGACCGTCTGGATCGTGCACCATTACTAACCCCCTCTTCTCCGCCACGCGGTCCCCGTCCAGCACGTCCAGTCAGCTGACCTTCAAGCAGGACATCAAAACCTACAGATCTCAATACGGCAGCTTGACACTGATCTGTGATACACCGAGTCAGGACGAGGTCTCCTGTCAGCTGGATGTTGTCCGTAAGCAACTTCAGTATGTTAGAAGATTTTCTTTTAAATATGTAATACACCTTGTTGTTGTCCATATTGTTGTTGAGAAAATAAATTTTAGTTGAGACAGCTCTGTTTATTTGGAGTCGCCAAAAGTGGTGATTTCTGTGGTAAAATGTAACAGAGGCTTTTGACTTATTAGTGAGAATTTAGCAACCTCTTGTTATTCGAGATGACACTTACACGTATTATCATCAGACAACTCCGCACGAGGCAAGTTAGCAAAATAGTGTGAAATAAATCGTGTAACATAATTATACTTTATGCAATGTAATAATTATATGTTTACAGACCATGCTGAGGTGACGTCATGCAAAGCTCAGTTTAACACTGCCGGTACACAACGGACTGTGAATGGAACATGTGACGTCAGCAAGGCTTACTCAGAGAGGGGACGGTACAGCTGTAACTGGACAGAACACAGAGCGGGGGTAAGTAGCCGATTTGGAAGTTGTTGTTGTTGCTCTCGGTGTTCTTTGGTTGTTTTGGTTTTGTGTGTGTGTGTGTGTGTGTGTGTGTGTGTGTGTGTGTGTGCGCGCGCGCGCGTCATTTTGTTGTTGTTGTTTTAATTTGTTGTGTGTGTGTGTGTGTTAAAAATGCACACAATAAGAGTTAACTCTCCAGAAACATATCATAAAGTCTGGCCGTGTGTGTCTAAATGTGACGATTTGTTTACGTATTCCTCTGTTGTTGTTGTTGTTGTTGTTGTTGTTGTTGTTTATCAATGTGACGATGTGCAGAGTTCTACTGCCATTCCGGCCTCCCAAACCAGTCTGACAAAAACCGCGTACACTGAGGGTGGCGCCACCTACAACAGTGTCACGTGCAGCTTTAACAGAGCGTTTCCCATAGTAACCGGTACCTACACCTACAGTGTGATTATCTCCCCTGGGACAGTCACACCAACCGTCTCTGGATCCAACACTATAGGTTTGTTATTTACTACAGTCCTAACAAAGTAAAAGTGGTTTGTTTTGTATTCCTGTACATCACAACTCTTGAAAAACAGTTTAGTCGCTATGTTTCTAATTCATGTTCCAGAGCGTGCATTTCGTGTAAACGTTACTTCGAAAGTTTCCACTGAGATTGTTGAATGCCCATGAAAACATAAAATCTGCTTTTTTCCCAGAAAGTCCAGTTTCACCAAGCGTAACGTGCAGCCCCAGTCCCTATGTACCGGAAAACCAAACCGTCACCTGCACGTGCAATACACAGAGTTTAGGCAACCCGGAGGGTCGGCTTATGTGGTTCAGAGGTAACGACCTCATCAACACTGGTAACTATGGTGACACTACCCTGGTCATGACCCCACAGCCCTTGACTCGCAGTGACCATGGCAACACTGTCTTCCGCTGTGATGCCGGTTGGAGCCATAGTCAAGTCATCCGAGGGGAACAGTATACTGCCAGTGTAGGATGTAAGTCTCTCTCTCTCTCTCTCTCTCTCTCTCTCTCTCTCTCTCTCTCTCTCTCTTGGGGAATCAGTTCGCACGATTCTCTATATAACAGCTGATCAGCATACGTCAGTAAACAGGAGGGTTTCCTAAATCCAATGGATAGACTTTTGTGACTGTTGGACGCATAATCTGTGAGTTTACAGACTTTTTCTTCACTTCCTTGTGCCCTCGTCATTATACTCTCTGAAGGCAGCGCCGTCATGTAGCTCAGCTGTGTTTTATCAGCACACCCGTCGTCATCAACAGCAGTGTACCAGTATCTGTTTCCTGGCCCGCTGTGCTTCACACAGTCATGGCTGCGGCAGCCGCTGGTACTCATCACAAACCTCACTGGACAAGAGACTGGTGATGCTCGTAACACTGATATGCAGCAGAATACTAGGCCGACACTCATGAAAACGAACGATCAACTGCGCGCGCGCGCACACACACACACACACACACACACACACACACACACACACACACACACACACACACACACAAATTTGCATGTAAACTTCCTACCACTGTGATGAGCCGGCGTGGAGCTCTATATGATTGTTACGTTCACCAGATGCAATTCACAGGTGGCATATACACCGGCCACCATATTAAAGGGTACTGACGCTAACAATCATTGCATGAAATGTCACTGCCTAGCAGTATGTCGCTTAATCCCGGACAAACTGGCCATGCATTTTTGCCAAGCGTATTGTAGTGATGTAAAGTGCATCACCATCACCCTAAAATTTCATGTTACTACCACTTAAAGAATCAGACGAGAAGTCAGGGGTACAGGTTCTCATACAGGGCAGCGTGATGGCACAGTGGACAAAATGTGACTTTAACATTTTTTGTGCCATTGTCTGTAACATCCGCAGTGACCCCATGCGATCTAGTGACATCTCTACATCCGTCCCTTCCATGCACTGGGTGACAATGGCGATGTCACTGTGTCTTCTGCAAGTACTGTTCATGGGGAAAATGGCATCTATTCTCAACCAAAAAGAAGCTGCTTTAACCATCCCTTCTGTAACTGCTGCCAGCGTAAGCCCACAATCTGCTGCTATAAGTTCACCGCCTGCCCCACCTGTCAAGTTAGTGGCGCACCTTGCACTCTATCCAAACGTGCCAACACGTGTGTATTCCTGCCTCCATCGCCCATCGTTAAATTGCCAGATACAGCCAGCAACAGTGACAGCTTAAACTGAACCTCCTCCCAAAAGCGAGGTGGAAAGCAAGGAGCACATAGTCTGGCTCCCCTCCCCCTGTTCCATCGGAAACTGATCATCCTCCCCTCCCTGTCGGTGTTCAGGGTTAGTAGTAGCGTGTCGATTGATGTTCAGGGTTAGTAGTAGTGTGTCGGTGTACGAGCTTCGTGTAGGCTGCCTGTAGTTGGAGTTGTATCATGGAAGCAGGATAGTTAGATAACGGGATGGGTAGTAGCGACCCTATAGGAATAGTACAGCAGGTGAAGTATTGGATTTATGGGTATTGCGTAGTCCACTTTAGATGTGTGTGCGTTAGGATATTAATCTGAGCTTGTCGATCCATGGATCTCCGTTTGTAAGTATATTGTGGTACATCTTGAGCGTTATCCGTCGTCTTGAGCCCTGATTGTTGCAATAAATTAGTTTAGTTCTACCTCTGTACATTCAATTCAATTTCAATTTCAATTCAATATAACTTTATTGTCTGTCGATGGCAGAAAATTTTCTTCTGGCTCACACACACACACACACACACACACACACACACACACACACACACACACACACACACACACATTAATTTATCTAGACATATAAATCCATACATATTAAACACAGATTCTAAAGTAATGTGTGATGCAACTAAACCAAGAAATCTAAACTAAAAGATGGCAAGGGCATAGCGGACATGACACAGCTGAGGAGTAAGCCCAGTTATGAAAATCTCAACATCATTTCCCCTCACCCGTTGCGTCCCTGATAGTTCCCAAGGAGAGGTCGGCCAACGGTTACCGTGCACTCCCCCGGCGACTCTATTAGACCAGTCTAAAAATGAGCCTTTGGGTGTGCTGAACACATTAGATCATTGTTCCCATAAATCGGCAGGGTTGCACCATCAGTTACAGCAACTTACGTGAGGTTAAACCTCCGCGCGCACTGACCACACGGGCTATAATGCATTTGTGGCAGAGTGTATGAAGTATGAATGTGGCAGAGTGTATGAAGTATGAATGTGGCAGAGTGACTGAAGAATGAATGAAGCAGAATGAATGAGCAGATGAGAGGAAGAGAGTTGTGTTGTTTTGCAACTGGTTTGTGGCTGGTTGTGGCAGACATGATAAATATACTTAATATATAGTTACAATATATTATAGAAGTTAATAACATAAAATGAACAGATTCCTTTTAGTAACATGCATTTCAATTGTAAATATTTCATTAGTAGTAAACATAATTTATTAGTAAATAGTGCAGAAAAGGTCTTTAGTAAATTAGAAATATTCTTGTGTAAATATAACTATATGTTGGATCAATAACTAACTAGTAGTCAGTAAGTTTCATAGATTTTGGTTTAGCCTTTTCTAAAAGGGACATTATCAATATCATGCAGCCATAGTGGCCTGCAGTGTGTATCCCACATGAGCAATAGTCACCCATTGTGACTACCTGGTATGTGTTATACAGTATGAACTGTACTCATTTCTGTACTCATTTCTTGAAACTGGTTTTGAGCTCAGTGCAGTCACTTTTCATTGACTGTCAGTCTGCTATCACATGCTGTCCAGATTGTCCTGAGGCTGATCGCGAGTTTTCATGCACCTTTATCACACTGACTAAGGTACCGGATATTTTGTAGTCTCTTGTGTTGAAATTATCAGGATATTTTCTACTCTTCTGTAATGATTATTTTGTATTGTTTTGTATTGTTTCCCCACAATTGTAGATAGTATCTGTTGTAATCAGTGGTGGGACAACATTGCTGATTGTGGTTGCTTGGCGTGAAGAAATATGTATTTTCTTAATATCTACTATTTATCCTTGATAGTTCTGATGATAGTTTTATACTGTTTCAGGGTGTACTTCGTACTTCGTACTTCCTACTTCGTACCTCGTACTTTGTACTACGTAATACAGTGTGTACCGTCATACATACGTACGTGTCTCACTACGGAGACATACAGTTGTATGTGGTAATAAAGAGCCTTGTACAAACAAGCACATTGCCTCGCTTCACTGATTGGCTGGCTGTCCACAGAGAACCCCAGTGGTGTGGTGTTCATATATACCCCCTACGCACCCAACCCGTAACACATTGACAAGCAGTGATTTCAGGCACTCAGAAAGTGTCTTATATTTCACAATGTGAATAAGACCATGTATGGCTGTGTTTATAAACGTCTCTTGTCTGTAATAAAACAAACAAAAACAAAATACAGCCGGATACTGCTTCACAGTGTTGGTTGACGTAAGCCTAGTGTTCCACCAGTGGTTTAAGAGAGCCGCCGGGGGAGTGCACGGTAACCGACCTCTCCTTGGGAACTATGATCGGATGCGGGAGAATGAGGTTTTGCAAGTGTGTTGAGGTGTGTGCAAGCGAGTGGCTCATCCCCAGTAATCGAGGATAATAACACCGTCAAATACCATCCGGTTACATCTGGTGGAAACGACCCGGTTACACTTCGTTCGTTCGTTCGTTTGGCTGTTGTTGTTGTTGCTGTTGTTGTTGTTGTTTCTTGGGAGGGGGGTCACATGATTTTTGAAGCATCTTAACTTTGTTGTTCTCTTGTAACTTTCGTGCGGAATACGCCTAATTACAATAGAGAGATTGCATACTATATGTCTACAACAATATCTACAAAACTATTTGGTTATTTGGTTACAGACATTGACAGCCCGACGCTGACTGTCTCCCCTGTGGAAGTGTCCGAGAACATGACGGTGACCTTCATCTGCCGGGCAGACGACGCAAGACCGACACCATACGTGATACTAGCTAAACGTGACAATGGGACAGAACTGACCAACCAGTCGTCTCCCCTGTCTCACAGTGTGTCACGTGCCCGGTGTGAGGACGCTGATGTATACACGTGTACCGCCAGTAATGGGATGGGACCCGACATGATGGATGACGTCACGCTCCGTGTCAAGTGTGAGTTTCAAACACGCGGCTTCACTGTCATTCGTTTCGTTTCTTACACTGCAAACTCTTCTGAAGGCATTTGATTGTTCCGTCTATGTCGTTCTGGGCATGCGTGAGATTGATTCTGCAATGTGAAAAGGCAGTAGATGACAACGAAGGATCCACTGTATCAGCTTAACAGGGGCGTAGGAATCACGGGGGCCCTGGGGGCCCAGGCCCCCGTTCGATTTTTGGAAGGGGGGCCCGAATATCTTTGGGCCCCCCTTGCTTTTGATAAGAGGAGAGGGGGCCTACCAGCTCTGCTGGACACAATCCTTGGCAGTCAAAACACACACACACACACACACACACACACACACACACACACACACACACACACACACACACAAACCTCCCTCCCCCCCCCACACCCTTTTTCACCCTGGCCGTATGGCTCACCCGACTTAGTGGGCCCCCTTTCCTCTCAGCATCTTCCTACGCGCCTGAGCTATACACTTGAAAGAGAGCTGCCACTTCTGTTCTTGCTGCCTTTATTCTCG
Organism: Batillaria attramentaria; assembly: GCA_018292915.2. Lineage (NCBI taxonomy): Eukaryota > Metazoa > Mollusca > Gastropoda > Batillariidae > Batillaria > Batillaria attramentaria. The sequence continues at coordinate 341,432 of JACVVK020000193.1, read as the reverse complement.
TCGGTGTGTTTACGATGATTTGCTGCAGAAATGTCTACGTAAACTTTGTACAGTGCATTTGCATTGCCCAGAAGGTCTCACTGTCAGATCGATTTTGTGAGAGTGGGAGTCACAAATTTGTTTGCGGGACACAACAAGTGGTTTAGTAATCAAGCCACAGCTCTGGAAAATGGCGGACAAGATTTGGGTGAATTGACTGAAGAACTGAAAGTCCTCTGAAAATGACACTACGGTGCGCGAGTTTATACGATACTTTATCTGAGTGCTCTCTTGGGCAGATTGTCTGCGCTGTATAAGAACAATTTATTACTATTATTATTATTATCACCGACATAATAGAATCCACTCACTTGACGACAAAACGCACCAACGTGCCCAAGTCTCAGTTTTATTTAAAAAGTTAATAAGCATTGCCCAGCAATGTTTTGCACGTTAGCTGTCTTTGATACGCCTTGTCGCTGATGCAGTATTTTTTTCGTACAATGTAGGTGCAGACGGAACCAACAGAACATCCGACTGTGAACTTCAAAGGAATTTCTAACCTTCAACATAACGGCATACCCAACGCATGATTTCACATTCCCAAGGTCTAGTATGACTACGGTCACCCCGACCTTAATCCCGGAGGGTATTGCTCAGAATGCCTCATGCAAAAGGCACGACCACTTTACGTGGTGACGTGTACCGTTACTGCCTTTTCCGTTTTACAGGTAGTCCTCGTGCTTTGTTTGGACAGTCGGGGGAACATCCATCAGTGAACTTTAAGGGAGAACCGGTATCTCTACACTTTAACATAACGGCCTACCCCACGCCTGAGTCGTTCAACTTTACCTTCCTTGGATCTAACCTGACTACAGTCACAAGAAGCCCGGCGGGCATCGCTCTCAATGCCTCATGTCAGCAAAAGGCGGGATCACTCTACTTGGTGATTTGTGTTGTTATTGTTGATTACGTCACGAGTACAGCAGCTGGCTTCTACAGACTGACTCTCACTAACGACCAGGGTCATGGTGACGTCATCTTCCAGATCAAGTTTTATTCCGATACGTCAGATGAAGGAGGTAAACATAAGACATGGTTAGATCTGAAGTGTATTCGTTAATCAGGTTTTACGTGCATACAGTAAACGATCACTTTGGTTTAAACTGATTTATTTTGTTGCACTGATGAAATTACAGAAACACAGTTTGAGCATAAACAAGACATGCTTATGACATGCTCACACGATCACTTTGGCTTTATATCAGGCAAACTCACAAAATGATGCATCTTCCAAAGGTTATTAAAGAGGCAAACCCATTTCCAAACGTCACACTGACCTGTCAGGCTTAAAGTAATCAATGGAATAAACGCCATCAAACGTTTACAGCATATTTTTGATAGTCCGACCCCGTATCATCTGTCATCATTGCAAGCTTGACTTCCATTGCAGCTACGACAGACTCAAAATTTGCCTCAACTTTTTCAAGAAGCGGTATCAGGTTAATTTTAAAGGACTGGAAAGACTTCTAGTAAGCGGTAATGTCGAAAACACGTTTGATCGCGTGTTTATATTTTCTTTTCCAATTTCAGGGAGGAACGATCAGCTCTGCACTTGTGATGGAGGCCTCAGTACGGGGATTACAGTAGCAGTGTCGGTGGTGGTGACGATTGTTGTCGTCGTTGTCGTGTTTGTAGTGTGGGCGTGGCGACGACACTGGATACTCCCATGTGCTGGTGAGCAGATACTGTACTGGTTTGATAGTTTCAAATGAAGAATTGATTAGTCTTAAAGGGGGGAAATGAATATGTATTGTTAGGGTGTGTATTGTGTAACAGTCTCATTTTTATGTTTGTTTGGGTTTTTTTTTTCAGATCACGATGCAGCCAGAGGAATGTGAGTTCTGTTGTGTAACATCTTTTACTATTTTCGTCTTGCACTTTACAGTATTTACTCAAGTGTTTTGAAAATTAAAGAGCATCTCAACTAGGTGAGTAAACTAAATGATTCAGGTCGACACTGAATAAACAGAAGTTCGGATACTTACCACCTGTTGGAAAAATTGGTAGTTCTAACCAGTTGTTTAGAAATGTCTCTGTTTTGGTACTGTTTTGGTTATCTGGGGGTGTCTTGTGTGATTTGTGGAACTGATGTTCCATAACCGATATAAGACTTTAGTCCTGAAGATACTGAAAATTAAGGTTGCTGTTGAGACTATAAATATCACAACATGATTGTACATGAGACCGGGTATACTCGGCCCCTACCCATTGATATTTTTCCCAGATTAGTTTTTCTTGTTTCCCTTTTTTATTTTCATCCCGCCTTCCCTCTAGCTACCCTTGTCACCCCTTTACCCGCTAGCCATCAGTGCCTGTGACTAGGAACCATAACTTGAGACTCCACAGCGATTGTCGTTCCTGATGATGGCTCACAGTAGCCGAAATTAGTTGTGTTTCTGCTCGGACTTTGAGGTTAACCTTCAGGAACCTTCGTGGGTGCAGGTGTATCCACACTTTCGGAAAAATGAGCATAAATCTGTAACCCTCAACCGAAAATTCCCAAATTTTCATGACTTTGTTGATAAAGAATTTGGCTATCAGGCCATCAAAAAAATAATTATGTTTGTTAATTAATTGTTAAGTAATTACACACCAAAAACGTCGTTTAACCTTCAGTTTACTTCGTGGGTGCAAAGTCACCCTTACTCACAAAGAAGAAACTTCCAAGCTGTACGTCGTGGGTGCAGGTGCACCCACACCTCCATCGATGGTGAGATAGAGCTTTACAAGCTTTGTCACTTCTGACAGCATTGATTGCATGTTGACTGACTGTCTGAGCACATTGACAACAGATTCTACTGTCACTGTCTTGTCGGCTGGCAGCGCTACTGACAACACCTGCAGCTGTACCTTCAAGTTGTTGATGTTCACGTCTGCTGCATACGTGCTTGGTATGTCTGTGTCGTCAAGTCCCTTGCCAGATGTGAGGACCTGCTCAATTTGACGAGCAACGAGGAAGTTTTTCTTGTGGAAGCGGTCTTCCGAGGCGCCACTCACAGTGTCGATCGCTTCGAAGTACTGCTGCCGATAGTAGGATTCGACGTCAGGGGACCTGTAGGGTGAAGCGCCGTCATCAATTCTCCTCGGGGGGCGCTTACCGCGGGGAAGACGTGGTTCATCAACCTGATTTGCATCGGCTTTCTTCCTCGCCTCCTCAAAGAAGCGGCTGAATGCTTCATCCAATCTTTGATTGTTCAGATTCTTCAGGCAAAGTTCTGCGGCTTTTGTTGCTCCTTCACAAGTTGTTTGCTTGCTTTGAAGACTGCATGACAGGTTCTCTGTCACTGCAAAAATCCCAAGTGACAGGGTCAATCCAAAAAAACGTTGAAAACTTCTGCATCAACGCAAGCAGCCCTGAAGCCCGGCGTGCATAGTCGTCAGACCCCTCAGCTTACTTACTTAGGCCCCTGGCTCCAAGTGGAGCATAGGCCATCGACAACCCTTCGCCATCGCACTCTGTTCTGGGCTATTCTTGCCACTCCAGTCCAGTTGGTCCCCTGCTTATATAGCTCTGCCTTAGTGTCCCGCCTCCAGCTGTTGCGAGGCCGGCCTTTTCCCCTGCGGGTTCCATGTCAGGGCTTGGCGTGTGGTGCTGGATGCTGGCTTCCTGAGGGTGTGTCCAATCCAGCCCCACTTCCTCCGCAGGATCTGCTTGGCCACTGGTTCCTGCCCCGCTCGCTCCCACAGCTCTTCGTTCCGGATCTTCTCTGGCCATCGGATGTTGAATATGCGCCTCAGACAGGTGTTGAGAAATGTCTGGATCTTCTGCTGCATCGCCTTTGTTGTCCTCCATGTTTCGCATCCCTAGAGCAGAACTGACTTCACGTTGGAGTTGAAGATGCGAAGTTTGGTTCTTATGCTGACAACTTTGGATGTCCAGACGTTCTTCAGCATGACCATTGCTGCTCTTGCCTTGCCCATTCTGGCTGTGATGTCTCGGTCTGTGCCTCCCTGTCCATCAACCACACTCCCCAGGTAGACAAAGGACTCTACCTCCCTAATGGGCTCTCCACCGACTGTGACTGTTGTGTTGGCAGTGGTGTTGATCTTCATCAGCTCGGTTTTCTTCCTGTTGATCTTGAGCCCTGTTCCGGCTGATGTGGCTTCCAGGCATGTAGTCTTGTCCTGCATCTGGCTGTGGCTGTGAGACAGGAGCGCCAGGTCGTCCGCAAAGTCGAGGTCATCCAGCTTGTCCACTGTATCCCGTTTTTCCTGCCTGCTGTAGTGGTCTTCATGATCCAGTTGATGACCAGGAGGAAGAGGAACGGGTATAACAGGCATCCCTGGCGGACTCCGGTCTTCACCTCGAAGCTTTCTGACAACTGGCCGGCATGGGCAATCCTGCAGCTCATGTCTTGGTAGGTGCACCGGATCAGGGAGATGATCTTCCAGGGAACTCCATAGTGCCTTAGCAGCTTCCACAGCGCTTCTCTGTCTACACTGTCGAAAGCCTTCTCAAAGTCTACGAAGTTGATGTAGACGACCCCTCAGACACAACTTCAAATGTTTCTTGCAAACCAATGTAGTTCTGAAGCAGTGAGTACATCGCTGACGCTCTGACGGCCCACCGTGCTGGGCAAAATGGTCTGATCCCAGGAAGTTTCTCATTCGCTTGAGCTTGAATGTTCTCAAAAAGAACCTGCCTTTTAGGTGACGCCGTTATCAGCTGAATGGCCTCGGTTGCAAACTCAAGAGCATCACCGATGACCTTCACCTTTCTGGCTGTTTCCTGAACTGCCAGGTTGACGCCATGTTGACGCAATGTGCCAGGCAATGAACGGAAAGCGCAGCCAGAACCTTTTCTGTTATCCGTTGTGCGACACCAGAAATATGGCCCTGGAAATTTGCGCCACTTTTCAGAACTTCTGGCGGGATGCCGTCTTTCCCAGGAGCCTTACCGCAGGAGAGAGAGTCGATGGCTTTGCTGAGTTCTTCTAGCGTCTTTTAGAATACAGACTATGCTAAAGAATATGCAAAATCTGTATGATCTGATGCCTTCTGTTGGAAAAAAGCTCCCCCCCCCCCCTTCTCCAGAACGGGGGGGGGGGGGGGGCGGCGCGGCGCAGGAGTATGCTTTGTCCCCCCCCCCCACTTTTGTTGGGACACAAGATTTTCCGGGGGGGGGGGGGGGGGGCAAAAAGACTAACTCGTGTACCAAGCCAATGATAAATCTTGTACGACCTCGAGCGATTAGCCACGTGACTGGGGTTACAAAAAGTCACTCTTGCTCCCACCGCCCCCCCCCCCCACCACTTCAAGGCCGGGGGGGGGGGTGGCAGATGACCCCCCTGACCCCCCCCCCCCCACACACACACACACACATTTATGCTAAAATTCACTTTATTATCAATTATTTGCCTACACTGAAACCATGGGTGTGTGTGCACCCACGACAGAAACTGAGGGTTACTATCAATAATTTGCCTAAACAGAAACCATGGGTGTGTGTGCACCCACGACAGTATCTTAGGGTTATCACTACTATAATATAACCAAGGGTGACTTTGCACCCACGAAGGTAATCAAGAAGGTTTTGAACGACAGTTCCTGAAGGTTAAATATCTCGCCGTAGCATGAACCTATTGAGAGATTAGTCCAGTGGAACCAGCGAAGTTAGATCTGTTTAAATATGTTTAGTTTTGTGGCAGATGTTTGGTTTGAAGCAGTGTAATTAGCGATTTTGTGGTTTGTCACTGTCAAAACCCTGTCCGGTAGAGCTGTTTATAAGTTCGTAGTAAAATACCCTTAGCCACGATTTTGTCCCAACCTACATCCCTTAAAAGCCCTTTCCTTGTAGTTTCTTTTGGTTCGAACCCGATCGGCCTAGGCCTAGTAGATCGGCTGCAATCTGAAATTTACCGGCCCCTAAGAAACACAAATCCACCCTCTTTCCCCCGTCGCCCAAGGCCTTCCCTAGGGCCGGGGGTAGCCGCTTCCTTTGCGGGCCGGGCCCCGTCTATATAAGCCGATTAGTCCCCTGGCCATGCGTCTGGCCTGCCCGCCAGCCTCCAGCCGATCTGGGACCTGAGAGACAGATACTCACTGAAGACGGTAGACTTCCTCAAGCCACACCATGTCCTAGGTGATAGGCCAATGAGAACCCTGGCCGACGCGATCGTCAGATCAGATCTGACAAAATGGTTCTAAAAACCAAAAAGCGAGGGGACACCCCAGTGATAATCTAAATGGCAAAAGTACGGATGACAGAACAGACTGAGGCACTGAAAAACAAACCCAGACCAGGCATCTGAAAGCCTAGTAAAGATCCTCTGACGCTGACCAAAGCTAAGCAAAACAGCCCTCACACACCCCAAAGACACTCGCCTAGCCAAGCAGCCAAAGTCACACGCCAGGAACAACTTGTCCTTAAGGGCCAAAAGCCATAGGACGTAAAGCAAGCTAATGATGATGATGCCATGCGTCTTTCAGTTCGAGTGCACGTGGCCAGGGAGGACGTCGCCAGTTTAGTTTGCTGTTCGTCGCCAGTTTAGTTGCTGTTTTCGTTAGTTTCTTTGTCAAGCCACACTCGTAGGAGAGACCACGTTTTTTCCGATTTCTGCCATCACACGCTCTCACTCTGTAAGTATACTTGTATTTTTGCTTTATATGTAGTTGATATGCATTGATGATTTGGATTACCATGTTTTGCTGGTTTTGCCCATCGCAGTTTTGTAGTATTCTTTTAGTTTTGTACTTCCCTTTCATTGTGAGAACCTCATCATCATTAGCTTGCTTTACGTCCTATGGCTTTTGGCCCTTAAGGACAAGTTGTTCCTGGCATGTGTCTTTTGGCTGCTTGGCTGGGCGAGTGTCTTTGGGGTGAGTGTGGGCTGATTTGCTTAGCTTTGGGCAACGTCAGAGGATCTCTGCTTGGCTTTCAGATGCCTGGTCTGAGTTTGTTTTTCAGTGCCACAGTCTGTTCTGTCATCCGTACTTTTGCCTTTAGATCATAGCCGGGGTGTCCCCTCGCTCTTTGGTATTAGAACCATTTTGTCAGATCTGATCTGACGATCGCGTCGGCCAGGGTTCTCATTGGCCTATCACCTAGGGCTTGGTGTGGCCTGAGGAAGTCTACCGTCTTCAGTGAGTATCTGTCTCTCAGGTCCCAGACCGGCTGGAGGTTGGCGGGCAGGCCATCACATCCGTTTACAATGTGGCGGACGTCTGGGGGCTGCCCACACTGGCAGAGGTCGTTACTCCATGTGTGTGCGCAGCACAGTGTGCGTATTCTGCAGATGATTGCAGAGTGCCTGCGCGGGAAAAGTGGCACGTGGTTTTGGCCACCCGGGAGGTGGACCCAGCCATTTTCCTCACACAATGCACGGAGTTTCCTCTCCCTGAGAGTGTGGGCCGCTCTTTGTATCTTACTTTTCACTTCACTGAGTGTCTGTGGTAGTTTTGCTTCCATGCCATCGCCGGTGGCACCCCGGGCCGCGCGATCGGCCAGCTCATTTCCCCTGATCCCGCTGTGGGAGGGTAGCCACATGAGGGCTAGGGCGGTTCCCTTCGTGATGATCTGATGGGCCAGGAAGAGGATCTCGCTTTGTACATCACTCCTGTTCCTCGTGCCCCCTCTCTCTAGGGCTTGGAGTGAGGACTTGGAGTCGGACAGAATGACCGCCCCCAGCGGGGGGTTTGGCATGTCGTTGATAAACGTGCAGGCCATGAGGATTGCATACATCTCTGCTGAGAAGATGCTTAACCCGGCGTTGAGTTTGTAGCGTCTTGTGATTCCAAGGTCTGGGATCACAAAGGCGCACCCAACCTCTCCTGAATCTAGGACAGAGCCGTCCGTGTAGATTTTCAGGTGCTGGGAGAAGCGCTGTTCAATCTTCTCTCTTGCCAGGGTTGTGGCAAGAGCAGAGTCTGCTTTCTTTGACGCGCCTTCAGCATAGCGATGTTCGTACTCGGGCTTGGCCAGCTCCCAGGGAGGACAGATTCTGTAGATATTCTAATCTGGTTTCTAAACCAGTTTTCTGTCGGAATTTACCCTCGCATGTTTGAGTTGTATGATTTTATATTATTGTTTGTCAGTTTGATCTGTTTTATTGATTTGATATTATGTGTAAAATGTTATTGTTTCTTGTGGTGAATCCTCGACTAGTACACGAACGTATTTTTATTCATTGCTAACTTTTCTGTGTTGGCTAGGCCGTAACCTCTCCCCTTTGTCCCCACGTGGCCGTGCCTTTGTTTCCATCTTCCCATTGTGTAGCCGCGTGACGTCACATGGCGTCACCGGATGTACGTTACGTAATCCACCCGCCATCTTAGTTATATCCCGTCCGCTGCTTTGTTCACCTTTTGAGTAACGTAGTGTCCGGTTAATCGTTTATATCCTGCCGGCACTTTAACTGTAATTCGATACACTAATCCATCCATTGATCCTGAGTAGGTGTTCTGTAGTCGGCCATGTAGTCTCTTGAATTTGACCATTGATAGACAGCTCTCTCTCTCTCTCCTATACGTCGTGTGCTGCCTTAGTTATATAGTTATATCCGCTGTTATGTCATTGTCGGTCAGTCAGTTGATGATTGCTTTTTATGATCGTTGATGATGTTACTTATTATTTTTGTTTTGTCTTTCCAGGCACTGTTTTTCCCTTGGGTTTTTCCTTTGGGGTTTTTGTGTTTTTTTTGTTTTGTTTTCCTGAGTGTCACAATAAACCAACACAAGTCAAAGCGACCTCTGCGTTGCGTCCCTTGCCTGCACACGGTTACATACACATTGCATTGTGCACGTGCAGTATGAAACATAAGTGTAGGAGACATTTGCTGTACGTTTTGATGTTAGGGTGAGATAATATGAAGTAAGAACAAGTTAGTTGTGGACAATTTGTTAACAGATCAACCACTTTGCATAGACCTGCATGTCTCTCCCCCTACACAGGTCACGTGATGAAGGCAAACTGCAAAGTGTGGGGCTGTCGGCTATAACAGGTAGAGTGTAAAAGGTTCCTTGTTGCAAGGTCGAGGCCATACGTAATATACACGCTGTTTTGAGGACACTTTCACACTGGCGTTTTCTCGGAAACAAGAAACAGCAGAGCCACCAAACCAGGCATGATGATGGGCAGCAATCAAACCTATGCAGACATACCGTTTTGAATGAAGCTTTGAATGTCCTTAAAATTGTCTGTTGTGAATTTTGAGATTACTATTTTTGCAGAAATTACAAACAGTACAGCCATCAAACTTGGCATAATAATACACATTGATACGATCTGTACTTACAGATCTCACGTTTAATGACCTTGACAAATGGCCATACAAGTTGTCCTGGGAAACTTGTATTATTGCCATTTTCTCAGGAACTAGGAACAACACTGAACAGAGATACCTTACTTGGCACGATGAGAGATAGCGACAAGAGCTTTACAAATACACGCTTTTGAATGACCTTGGCCCATCTCACAAGTGAGCCAAGGAGGCTTCTGCCTCTCTAGTTTTATAGAGACACAATAAGAGTAGTTGATGGAAATATCACAAGATTTCAAAGCTCTAAGCTAGTCATTGGAGAGCTCACTGACGCAGTGGTTTTGCATTTTTTGCCCCAAGCAGGAGCATGCAGACTGCATTAACTTTGTCTGTTCATGAAGATTCCCAAACCATTACGTCATCTGACTATGAGGGACTGAGGACGGGAGACGTGGGACTGGCTTCACTCTACTCTACATTAACTTCCAACGATGACATCAGGACAGAAGGGGGAGAAGGTAACTATGCAAATCCTACACACGTGACGAGAGAAACAAATAATAGACGTATTTGAATGGGTAAACGTAAAGCAAGGGTGAAAGTTTTCCGTGTGGGGCACAGAATCTGTATTTTGCTCGACCCAAAATACGGAATCCGTATTTTTGAAAAAGAAAAAAAAAAAAAAAAATCCGTGTAATATTTCGTTCGGCATTATCGCGTGGTCGAACCTGGATGAGAAGAAAACTAGTTTGGCCAATGGCTGTCGTCCGATCTCGTCAGTCAGCCAATCAGAAGCGTCAACGACCAGCGCGCGGTCGCCGTTTTGCAGCTCACGAATGTTAGCATCCATGCGATCTTCGCGCCGATGAAGCATTCATCTGGATTTTTTAAAATCGAATAATTAAACCAACAGAAAGAAAAATACAATACGGATCGTTTCTGAGGGGCAGACGCGACGTTTTAGCTACAAAAATACGCGTATGATGATCGTCCGACTTAGGCGTATGCGTACCGGATTTTCCCAGAGGCTCTCGCCATTCGTTCAGTCTTTGCCAGCGTCGATAAAGCATTGAACGGTTGTGTTTTCTTACGCAAAACTAAAACAGCAGAAAGAAAAATGCATTACGGATCGTTTCTTAGGGCCAGACACGACGATTAAGTTACCAACAATTTGCCTAGGATGATCGTGCGCGGGCTGTGGCACACCTGACTTGCGAGTACCGGATTTTCCCGAAGTCTTATTTTAAGACGAAAATCAATACGAAAAATCAATACTAGTGATCTTATTTGGGGGAGGAACTAATCAAGATAACCATATAGTTAACAGTCAGGGCTTAAGATCTTCCACCGTGCTTTTGTCGGATTTCAACCTTTGGCTAAAAAGTTTCTGGCCTGTCAAAAAGTGTTTCAGTCAGTCCTCCTCTGAAGCACTAAAACTGAATCACTCACACAGATTTCAGTGTATTTAAAAACAAATCTTGGGAAGCATTCCCCTGCACACCCCTAGCTTAACAATTTATTAAGCAGGCGTATACTCGTGGCTTTGACACTTCATCACCATAGTAAGTGTTAGGCAGTTTGTGGTAAACACACTGTGTAGTTTTACACAGATAAAGAAACGCCTGTGCTTGGAAATCAAAATGTGTACTTGCAAACTGTGAATTTGTATAAAGTGTCATCCTGTTAAGTGGGTCCAACTGTATTACAGATACACTTTGCTATTAAAAAAACTACACTTTGGCACCCCCTAAACCATGCTGAACCTTTCTCAGTATCTGAGAGTAAACTGACAGGTCTTCTAATGTGTGGATTTTAGAGTTTGATTCTCCACAATGATTATTTGGATAAACTTGTGTACAGCAACAAGAGGTCTGTAATAGCTTGAGTCTAAGGGTTGAAATTTGAAGGGAAAATGTGGTAGATAAGAACAGCTATCAAATGTTCTCAGGTGCCACGAGAGGCCTAGAATTGGCTCTTAAATTTGGCAAAATTCGTGGGTTTTTTCCGGGGGGCGTTGCCCCCCTGATCCCCCCAGCAGGGCTCCGCCCCTGCACCCCGCCGGGGCCTAGGCGGCTCCTGGACCCCGGCCTGGGAAAAGAAGTTTCAGTTTTTTAAAAATTGCCAGCTTTCACCCGTGGTAAAGGCTGTTCTACGAAACAAGGCTAGACTGGCAGAAATAAAGTTTCAACGGCAAGTGTCTGTTAAGACGCGTAGCATAATTTTCTATTCTGTGCGGTTTCCACTTATGCGTTGACAATTATTGTTATAGCCGTCATGTCTGATATGAGATGTAACACTTGATTTATTATCTGAAGTAGCTGGTTGCGTTCTCCATTCATTTCTATGCGCGGCGTTACGCCACAAATAACAAACTAACTGACTAACTCCATTCGTTCACGTTTTGAGTGCCGTACACCTACGAGGAAAGTTTAAATAATGTTCAATCCTCGTGAAAAAAAAAAAAACATTCCAGACATGTGTGGTTTATTTACGAGTTTATTTCATCTGACTGGAAAGCTACTGTTGACTGTCTGGTATAATGCGATGTTTGGATGTTGTTTTGTACAGGTCACGTGTATGACAACACCTGTGACAGCGCTACACCAGCATACTCTAACGTCGTTAGAAAATGATGACTGTAGCAGTCAGTGTGGAAACAAAGACCAGACGACACGCCTTGACTAGGGGACCACGAATGTGTCCTAGGGAGAGTGAATCAGTAAATAAGAAGGCTGGACAACACATATTTACACTTTCAAATAGTTTGTAATACTCGTAGAAGGACCAAAGAATGTACATCAATGTTGCGCTCCGTTCTCAGAAAGGACACAAAATCAGGCATCACACATTCAAGTGCGTGGAAGTACATGAAAGATTTGACACGTGATGCTCACGTCGAATTATGATGTTCTTGTTGAAAGTGCTGTGCCTTGACCCTTGAAGTCAACCTACTGGCTTTGTGCCAAATTGCGAGGTCAGCGTGAGCTAAAGCCAGAAATTTCAATAAAACTTCACGAATCAGATTGTCAAATCCACTTTCCTGTTTTATCTGGACTTTGAACAAGCTGAGATTCCATCGTCATGCCTACAGTGTCTCGTCACAAGCCATGCCAGAGTCAGGATGAAGGTGCCATTTTCAGGGGGCAGATCAGCTGTTACATGAGTGTACACTGTATCCATGTTTTGATTAGTGTCTTAATGAGATATTTGATGTTGCGGTAATACGCGTATTACTGTCTATATCATGTTTTAGGACAGTGTGTGTGTGTGTGTGTGTGTGTGTGTGTGTGTGTGTGTGTGTGTGTGTGTGGAGGGCCGTTTTGGTTTATGTCAGTTTCTACGAGATAACCGAGACCATGTTTGTCCATCCGTTTTAATCGATTTCTGTAAGCAGAGAACAGCCTGTACCGCCCCTACCCTGTACCAGGGGCCAAACGCTACTCTAGGCCCCTGCGATGACGGCCAAGTCGGGCTAACCGAGACCGAGCCGAGTGTTATTTCACAGTGTGCACAGAAGCGAGGAATTCTGTCATATTCACCAGCACAGTGAATTTTCAGCATGGCTCGGAGATTATTGTGCGTGGGAGTGATTTCCCTTGAAAACAAAAGCAGACGTTTTTTTCCCCGGGGAATTTCGGTCACACCTGTCAACAACATCGTCTCCTCCAAAACCAGGGTACGGTATTATTTTGTTATGCCCACAACATTATACAGCTTAGCAAGGCGTTTCCAAATAATTAAGTCCTCTTGAACATTATGCAGTGCGAAATTAACGTCTGTTGTAAAGGATGTTAAACACCCAAACACCCATACTTTCTCTTTCGTGTAGTTTACAAACACAGCTGATAACCATTAATGAGAACTGAGAACTGATAATCGGTAGAGCATCAGAGTCGGTTCCGAAACCTGTCCTGCAAAGGTATAAAATAGAAGAGGAGAGTGAGAGAGAGAGAAAAAAAAAAACAATATTGTCATAACCAGCTTGCTGTGAACCTGATGGAAAAATGGCATCAATTCAGAGTATAAATGATCCTGTGAACAGAAGAAAATTCACTGTCAGCAGCTATGAAGGCACACGTAGAGATAGGTAGAAAATGCTATGTAGTAAGCAATGACTGAAGTTTAGACTGAATCAATTACCAAAGACGCACCAATTGACATAAAGGAACGACGTTACCGACGCCTGAGGGATAAAACTTGATGCAGCTACAAAGAAACTAAAACCAGGGTATGGTATTATTTTGTTATGTTCACATTATACAGCTTAGCAAGGCGTTTCCAAATAATCAAGTGCTCTTGAACATTATGCAGCGCGAAATTAAAGTCTGCCGTAAAGGACGTTAAACACCCGAACACCCACCTCTCTGCTGTACGCCTGTACTTTATCTTTCACGTGGTTTACAAACAGCTGACAACACTTTCTGAGAACGCTACAGGTATGACATATTGTCTTTGGCTTCAGGCATTAATAACAGAAAAGATGAACGTTGAGGCAGTTTCTTTGTAGCTGCATCAAGTTTTATCCCTCAGGCGTCGGTAGCGTCGTTCCTTTATGTCAATTGGTGCGTCTTTGCTAATTGATTCTAAACTTCAGTCATTGCTTACTACATAGCATTTTCTACCTATCTCTACATGTGCCTTCATAGCTGCTGACAGTGAATTTTCTTCTGTTCACAGGATCATTTATACTCTGAATTGATGCCATTTTCCCATCAGGTTCACAGCAAGCTGGTTATGACAATACTGTTTTTTTTTTTCTCTCTCTCTCTCTTCTTCTATTTATACCTTTGCAGGACAGTTTTCGGAATCGACTCTGATGCTCTACCGATTATCAGTTTCCAGTTCTCAATAATGGTTATCAGCTATGTTTGTAAACTACACGAAAGAGAAAGTACGTGGGTGTTTGGGTGTTTAACGTCCTTTACAACAGACGTTAATTTCGCACTGCATAATGTTCAAGAGGACTTAATTATTTGGTAACGCCTTGCTAAGCTGTACAATGTTGTGGACATAACAAAATAATACCATACCCTGGTTTTGGAGGAGACGATGTTGTTGACAGATGTGACCGAAATTCCCCGGGGAAAAAAAAAACGTCTGCTTTTGTTTTCAAGGGAAATCACTCCCACGCACAATAATCTCCGAGCCATGCTGAAAATTCACTGTGCCGGTGAATTTGACAGAATTCCTCGCTTCTGTGCACACTGTGAAATAACACGGGGACCTCAAAGTTGTTCGCTACTGTCCACTTTCCTTGTCACCGAGTATTTTAATGTTTTTCCATCTTAGCTATTACTTATCTCGGCTCGGTCTCGGTTAGCCCGACTTGGCCGTCATCGCAGGGGCCTAGAGTAGCGTTTGGCCCCTGGTTGAGTAGCGTTTGGCCCCTGGTACAGGGATGGTACCGCCCCGATTAGTATCCCTCCCCTGGCCGTCCATGAGGTAGAAAACGACAGTGAAATCCGGATGTAGTGAACGTCGTGTGTACTGATAATTCGGCTGTACTGAAGCAAGTTTTGGGTCCCGGTCCCAACTGTTCAAAATAGAAATTGTTTGAATCAATGAATAGACGTGTCAGTGTTTTTATCCAGTTAATATTATTTCGCACATTACTTTCTTTATCTTAAAAAAATTAAATGGTTACATATTGTATTTGTTAGCTGATGTTTGAAATTTTAATCCAAAGAAATGGATATTGTTTGTGTTAAACAGTATTTACTTGTACTTCTTTTTCATTTCACGCTGATTAAAGACTACAGTTTACTTTATAACATCTGACGAGTTTGCTTTCAACCCTTATTTCTACCTCCCAAACAGTAGCCCCTCCCCATCTCTCTCTCTCTCTCTCTTTCTCGGCCATTTCCTCCCCCACTTCCCCCCCCCCCTCTCTCACACACACACACACACACACACACACACACACACACACACACACACACACACACACTGTTAAGGCTCATTAAAAGCATGGTAAAATTGACATCAGACGCACCAATAAACAAACAAGCATGAGAAAGACAATACGCCACCTAATTTTTTTAATCTATTCTGAGAGCATACAGGAAGAGAGGGAAAAAATAGAGATTTTGGAAACAAAATTCGTTTCATTCATGTTTCCTTTGTATCACGATTTTAATGAGCTTCGTCATCGTATGGTTAGTCAGCGTCACAGAAGAAAAACTCGCAAGACTGACAAAGACAGTAATAAACGACACAAAACGAAATGAATCTAGTTCCAAAATCTCCTTATTACTGCTTTGTGGATTTGCCCAACGTGCCGGATGTAGCGATAAAACCTTGAAAAATATTACTACAACCGGAGTAGCGGTGTAGTGATAATCCGGGTGTAGTGAAAGAAATTTTTGGTCCCCAGGGACTTCACTACATCCGGATTTCACTGTAATTAGTAATATGCAGAACAATTAGTCAACAGGACCGGAAGGCATATGTGATGTTGTATCACTTACATGACAGTGGAACCCGCTCATGGGTAACGGATGTCAGTGACACAGGTATGGTTTTGGCATTGTTTGGCTTAATCATGGTGTAGAAAACATTACTTCGTTTTTAAGGGTAAACAGGCAACGACTGATTGATTGTTTCTGGCAAGACTGGCATAACCACAATTTTTCCACATATACAATGTACCGCAGTAATAGATTTAACGTTTATAGAACTTCCAAACAGTCGCCACGTTAGATCCCTATTTTGGTCTTAAATAAAGCTTTACACGACAAAGTGATCAAGTTTAGACTAGGCATCCTGATATAAAACTACACAAGTTAAGATATTCATCTGGCGAACAACTACTAAACTGCCCACTCTGTAATCACCGTTTGGAAGATGAAGTTCATTTCCGTGAAGTAGGTTTATCCCACTGAAATATTATAAGTACCCATCTTATAGTACCTTACGTCGATTATATGAAAACAATACATGTTTGTTTAATCTGGCAAGGTCTATACATTACGGTGTAGAACGTCGCAGCAAACAGCTGTCACAGTAATGCTTGTATTTTCTGCATTTTATTCTATGCCTGTACCCGTGAATACTCGCCCCCCCCCCCCCCCTCACTTAAGGGGCTGGAAGCCCTACAGTAATAAAGATTTCCATTACATTCCATTAGCCCTCAGATTCTGAGGTTGTCTCTACCTTACATAGTCAGTTCTCTTACCTATATATATAACTTGTGCATTCAGCATAATGTGTTTCTCTCACAGCTAAAAATTGCTGAAGTTATTCCACTACAGTATACGCCGGTTATAAGAAACTCGAGGGGGGTGAATTTTTTGGTTTCTTATATCCGAGTTTTCTTATATCTGAAAGTCGGATATAAGAAAGTATTTTGAAAAATATTTCTTATAACCGAGTTCAGTGAAAAAAAGGTTTAAAACATTTCTTTTTTCTCAGTTCGTGTATGTTTTGCATTAAATTAAGAAATATCTGGTTTCTCTTAAAGACCTGCACAGAATATATATGTGTAGAGTTAATATACACCAGTGCGCTTGTGTCCTTCAATGTCAGATTTTTTTTTGTTTGAACATGAAAATACTGTTTTTGCTTCCCAACTGTAGCGCTGGCGGTCATGTGGTAAGAAAAAAACAAAACAAAAAGAAAAAAAAACCAACCAAACCAACCAACCAACCAACCAACCAAACAAACAAAAAAGAACTAAGGGGAGAGAGAGAGAGAGACAGACTCAGACATTTTGAGTCTGAGAGAGAGAGAGAGAGAGAATTCCCTTGTATTTATAGGATATATTAAAAGTGCATTATGTATCAACTTTTGATCTATAAAACACTCGTCCCATTAGAGTATGATATGCGATGCTTTCAGTGTCTAATTTGGCTGAAAAAAGCTGCAAATTAGCTTTTTTTCTGTTGGGAGGGGAAAGGGGGATGGAGGAAAGATGGACCACGTATATTGTCAAAGAAAGGAATTGATCAACAGTTAGTCTAATACTGATAGTTTTATTCTCCTTAACGCGAGCCCTGTAGACAGAGAGTGAGTGAGTGAGTATTTTAAGGCTTAACGCCGCGTCAGCGACAAAGACTAATTCGCGGCAGGTAGACAGAGAGAGAGAGAGAGAGACTGAGCTCCCAATCAGGCAAAAAAAAACAAAATAATAATAAAAACAACATATAACAATAGAACAACAAAAATGCATCTCATATTTTTTCTTCTTGCCAACATTCAGTTTTGCACGGAACACAATGGTAAAGAACCAATTCAAGAAAAGAAAATCATGCGCCATCATGTGCCTGTCCTAAGTGACGTCAGACCTGACCTGTTTTCTTAGAATGAGTGAAATTTTCTTGGAAATGTACTTTCGGTTTCTTACAATGAGTGAAATTTTCTTGGAAATGTACTTTCGGTTTCTTATATCCGATTTTTTGTATCAAGCGGGACAAGAAATTTGCTTCCTAAAACCGAGTTTTCTTATAAGCGAGTTTCTTGTATCCGAGTTTTTGTAATACATATAAAGAAGAGTTTGGCCGGGGGAAAAAAAATTCGTTGGCAATAACCGAGTTTTCTTATATCCGAGTTGCTTATATCCGGCGTCCACTGTACCTAAGTCACGTGACCTCTCTGATCCAAACAATAACCGATCCATATCTCTTTTGTCTGTATTGTCCAAACAGACAGATGTGCACAGTAGCGTGGACGGACCCGACAGGAAGAGGAAGCAGTTTTTCGGCACGGTTTTGTCGCGGTTTCAGGACACTGTGTGTCCGACTGGTGCAATGTCCACTCCATGGTAATTCATCCCTCCAAAACAAGGTGCATGGTAGAGTCACCACCCGACAAAACCATCAGCTCAGTCCCCTCTCTCTACTCAATGATACGCGCATTCGGCAAGTCACCGAACACCATCTTCTTGGTATCGTATTAAATCAGCTGCAGTGGAAAGCCCACACCAATGCCTTTTAGTAAACTCTGTCGCGGCAAGTGTTCGTTTTCTTTAAACTGAAATATCTAAGAGAGCTAGACAGTCGCAATATGTTTTACAATGTGCACATTAGGTCTCACCTGGACTATGCATCAACAGTGTGGGATGACTGTATGTCACACGCGCACTCACTCAGCACGCTTTCGGACGGTCATACACACGCATAGACGTACTCAACAAGTGGGTGGACAATGTTTATAATTTTATGTACTAACTGAACCAACTTAACTCACTTAGCCTAACTAACTTAACTAATTTGCGAACCAGTCAATTTTTGCCCGCCTGCGCGGGTGAAAGATATTGTCAAAGGCACTGAGTACCGGAGCAGGGTTAGAGGGACTTAGGAGGGCGACAGCAGCGCACGACACACGGACAGGGTTTACGGGAGGGGGGGGGGGGGGGGGGGTGTCACCTACAGGGAGGGATAGAGAGAACGCAAGGACAAACACACCAACAATTAAGAGGAAAGACAGAGAGGTCCGCAATGGGAGGCCAGCAAATGAAAAATACTTATTTACACACTCACACATTTCTTTTACAATGGACATAGCCTAGTATAGTCACGCTCACTCACACTCTCGCACACCACCCTGTCCCTTCCCGCATATCTTGCCCACCGTCGCCGAGAGTCCCACTACACCGACCCCTAACCATAGGCTTGACCCACGTCCCTTGGTGACGGCCTCGTATGGAGTCGTGGTCTAGGTGGTTAAATAGTAGCAACGTGAGAAGAACTTGTGACGTCAGGGAACACAAGGGTGGGTGGGTGGGGTGTTTGGGGGTTTAACGTCCTTTTTCCACCACATTGGGTGATATCAAAGACGGGGCAACGATGAAAAAGCCAGCACAAATATTTGGCCCCAGCCGGGATCGAACTCACGACCCGAGCATTAGAAGTCCAACACTCTACCATTCGACCACCCCGGCTCCCCCGGGAACACAAGGGATCTCCATAACCCACGGGCGGAGCGACGCCAGTGGAGCTCGCAGACTGCTCAGGGCAGAAGCGACCCACAGGAGGCTTGAGGTTGCAGCTCAGCAGCAGCTTGTCCCCGGCGAAACCGCAGACGAACAGAAGACAAGACATGAACAGGAAACCTGGAGACATTTCTCAGTGGTAACACAGTTCGCATTGTGCTTGCATTAGGAACTACGAGTCAAGCCCGTTACTGGTCGGTTCTATTTTCCCAACCATTCTACCACAATAACACAAACACATGGAACGCCACAACACATACAACTATCAAGCTTCCTGGCATTATCCTAACCACTAATTCCAGCAATAGTTTACTGCCAACCATTCCGGCTAGACATTAGTAGATCCGTTACACTAACGAATGGATTTTAACAACTCGTTCGCAAGATTCGCTCTGTACGCGAAGCGGAAACAAAGACAATAATGGCGGAATTCACCACTACAATACGGCAACATCAATGAAATATAGTGCACTACCTTGCACAGCTTTTACTTGACTTTACATACCTCAGCAGGTTAGTGTCTATCCTACGATAGAATAGGTCCACGACAGCGACGAACAACCCAAGCTGGCAGGGGCAACGGCCAACAACAGGCACCCCTCCACACTCAAGAGTTACAGCTTGACTATCAGGCAAACAGTACTGAATGGCTTATGCTCATAAGCAGCTCCCCTCGGCGGCAAACGGTGAAAAGCGAGGGAACCACACGGTTTTCGCAAGGGTTTCGGGTACCTCGAAAACAGGTGCTGAAAATACTTAAATCCCATTGGCTGACCATGTTATTTGGCCCATAACAAGCCAGCAAAACAACCCCCATCATAGGGCGGGACTCACGTGCGCACGGGAGGCACGCCGGGCACGGGTCAACGGGCAAAGTGGACAATGGCCGGGTACAATAGGCCTCCCAGCTAAAGACGGGGTATTCCCGATGGTCCGGTAGACCGATATGTAGCCGTGACAGGGGGACAGTGACTTCCCTGGCACGGTCCTGCGAACAGCCTCTTGTCGGTGTCGTCTGTCTCTGTCTGTCTCTTCCTGCGTACCAAAACCGTTACTAGTGAGATTTAGCGCGCCTTCCTCACTGAGGAGAGTATGCAAATTCAGCCTCTGACGTCATCACAGCGCAATACCCGGGGGTTTCGTAGTGGCCACCCGTTTAGCGTGCCACCGAATTTCGCAGAGTAAGGAGACAAGGGAGACAACTCCAGTCAGGATGCGAGTCTCTCATCAGACGAAAGCCAGCGTGGTTACTTGTCAACACAAGCCGTTCACTGATTACATTAATCTGGCTTCGCTGAACACAAAATGTACTCACATCGCATTTTTAAATGAAATCGATTCCCTATTCTTGTAGTCTTGGACCTCTCTAGGATTTAACCGATTGGTAAAATGTTTGTAAAAATCTCAAGCGAGGCGCACCTTTGTGGCCGCCATATTGGATTTGGCAGGCAGGACAGCGCTCGTGGGGTGTCCCAGTAAAATCGAAAAATAAAATATTTAGGATCTTCTCCATCCACTGCTGACTGCGAATTTCATAAAATGAAACATCAGTAGACCTATAAGTAATGCGCAAACAACACATTCTACAAGTTTGAGTACATAAAAAGACTTACGAAAATGGCTTCGTAGAATGGGCGATTCTCACGAAGTTCGCAGAGGGAAAATGGTTTCGGAGAGGAAGCCTCTGGCGGGTGGCCCCAAAGCACGCAGGATGTGATGACGTCAGAGGCTGAATTTGCATACTCTCCTCAGTGAGGAAGGCGCCCTAAATGTCTCTACTGCCCCACGACGTGCGTTGGCAACCTCCTCGGAGTCCTGTATTGGCGAACTTTCTCAGCCCCGTGTTACACCCTCCCAACGCCGCTGAAGGTGGTCCTCCTAGGCGGGAGATGAGTCCCCGACGACGAGCGGTAGAAGAGAACAGAGAGGAGAGACTTTATAAAGGCCGAAGTCAGTCCCTCGCTCCTTTTGCTTATTCTGGATTTTTTTATTTTTTATTTTTTTTGGGGGGGGGGGATGCGGTGAGTGTGTGTGTGTGTGTGTGTGTGTGTGTGTGTGTGTGTGTGTGTGTGTGTGTGTGTGTGTAACAACTGTTCGGGATATTGTTTGGTTGGTTTTGTTGTTGTTGTCGTTGTTGTTGTTTTCTTCTTGTTTTATTCCTTCTCTCTCTCTCTCTCTCTCTCTCTCGCTCGCTCGCTCCCTCGCTCGCTCGCTCGCTCGGTAATACCAATTTTGACCGGCATCCCTACCACAGTTTATCAGATCCTACATTCTGTGGAGTCTATTTTGTATGTTGTTGCTTTGAACCTTTTCTGTTGTTGTTTGTCTTATATTGTTGCTATATTCACGGTTCTGTTTCTGCTCTGTGTGTGTGTGTGGAGGGGGGGGGGGCTGTAGGTGGGTTTGTGTGTAATATATTTCATTAGAATTTAGAACTGGCAACGTCAGGTACGAAAAGTAATGGTCGCGTTAACTACCTCTACCGTTGATAAATAAATATTCGCTGATTCATTGGTTCTGTCTCTGTGACGAGGGCTTCAATTTCCGTATTCATAAACCCACCAGATTCTGTCCCCGCAAGTTGCGGCAACGAAATTCCGTTTGAAACAAAACCCACGACAGAATTCTTTTACCGTGACTCAAACGGTAGTCGGTATTTTATAACCAATTTTTTTTTTAGAACTTAGCCCCCCCCCCCACTCCACACACACACACACATACACTCTCCCCCCCCCCCCCCCACACACACACCACTAGCACTACCGCCACCGCTAGTTACCCACCCATACGTTTGCCCAGCCGATTGCACAAATGAGTAAAGCCGCTGAACACCTGAACACCCACTCGCTGTGAGAAAGACTTTGTCCCTTGCAGATCCGTCAACCTAGCCTCTGCCTCTGATGGTGTTTTATGAAGCCATCTGGAAGATCTGCCTCGTTCTCGTTATTCAACGGTCACGACGCTGGCATTAGGTTAATATTGCCCGGCAGTATGCTGTGCCTGAGCTTGGTAGCAGGTTGTCTCTTGATCCAAGGAAAAACAAACTTTCCCTGATTTTAGGGACGGTTGTTAAACAGAATCCGCACCAAACAAATCAACAAGACGACCATCTAACCAGTCATCTTGGCCATTGATACTGAGTAAATATATAAAGATTGGCAAAGAATGTTCGAATCTGGCTTGATGAGCGAGAAACACCTTAGTAGAGTTATTTCCCTTCGATCAAACAAAGCCGAAAACAATAGACTGACAAAATGACCATTATTTTGTTAATGTCTGTATCAATGTAATGAATTTCTATATACTTTGTTTTTACAAAGAAAACTGCCAAAATGGTAAGCTGAGTATTTCTTAAAATAAGCCACGAGGTAAAATGTTTTGGTGGATAGTAATGTTCAGCAATTGAATCATAAACGTTTATTTGAAAACAGTTTTGTTTGATCATTAACAAAGATCAAGGGGAGTAAGTACGCAAATACACATTGTATCGACTCCCTCTAAGCCAGAAACGCCCCATGTTCATCTGAGCAGTTACTCCCCATGGACTTCCAACAACAAAAAAGAGAGACTTAAACTGCTTTGGTCACTAAATCGACATCCGGGTCTTCATTCCCGTACTTGTATTATATAATAAAAACATTTTCTTTGTACATTAACACCTAAAGGTTTTTGGGTTTTTATCATTTTTGACACGCATACCAATTTTCACATATTAAACTGACAAGAAAACCTACAGGATATTTTTGTAACTTGGAAAGTAGAAACTACGTAGATAAGGTGATGAGCATAGTTTACAAGGGTAACAATAACATAATTACAAACCAAGAAGAATTGAAAGAAGTCCCAGGTTTTTACGAAAAGCTTTACAGTCACCGGGAAGTAGCTGACGTTGATTGAAGACACTACTGCCGGAGGAAAGCGAGGCAATGGAGGGACCCAGAGCTTATCACGTTTTTAGTTTAGGGCTTAAAGCCGCGCAAGCCACAAAGACTAATTCGCGGCTGAGTGTGCCTGCACTACATGAAAAAAACAAAAATGTAACGTTGGACAACGGATGCAAACTGATCTACGGGGCAATATAAACATAGGACATGCAGGAGACGCTGCACCTTCATGCTAATTTCTCGAACTCCCGGTTACAAAAAAGCGTAGAAAAGAAATAACAATTACAACTGGGTAAAACAAAGATAATAATAATAATAATAATAATAATTTTATTTATAAAGCGCATATTCATGTAAGATTACATGCTCTAAGCGCTAACGAAAATTTAACAGACAATAAAACAGTCAAAAAGCAATATGCAATAACGAGGAATAACTGACAAAAGATCAACAGTCAGGATAGTGAAAACTCAATGAGATCTTGTCTGAACCTTTTTCATTACAAATATGCTTTGAGTAAATACGAAGCGCATATACAGCAAATATTGCAACTTATCATCTAGGCGCAGTTCGCAGCATATGCCCAACATCACCTATTCCTAACCACTGGTAGTGCAGACGTGAGTAAGGGGTTAAAAAGAAGAAATATAGATGAAAGGGCCGAACTTAGAAATCAGCTGAGAGATGAGAGGATGGACAGAGCGGCTAAATTCGGGAGGTTTCAAAGAGAAAAAGACAGGGGAATGGGCTGGTGAGGGATAGACAGAGAGGTAGGAAGGAAAATTCATTAGTTGCCAATGAAGACAACATGCCTGGGAGGCAGTTGGAGAATAGACCGTTCAGTAAATGGTGAACTATCACAAACAAAAAAACCAAGGCATCATCACTTGTATTCCTAAAGAACGAAAACCCAAAAAGTATTTAAAAAAACAAAAAACTGGCGAACTATTTCTTTATTAAATGTCTCCTACAAGATAGCCACAGCATGCATAGCACATAGAATACAGTCAGTTTTGCCAAACATAATAAACGAAAGTCAGAAAGGTTTTTTGAAAGGGAGATATAGTGGGGAGTGTATAAGGCTTTTGTACACTGAAGTACACTGAAAGAGAGCAAATATCAAATTCCTGGTATAATAGTATCAGTAGATTTTGAGAAAGCGTACGACAGTGTCTCTTGGTCCTTCTTGGAAAAAAGTCTAGAATTCTTTAATTTTTCCCTGCCCATAATTCGGTGGATAAAACATTGTATAAAAACGCAAATTCATGTAGTTACAATACTGTAGTTGGTTCCCCCAGCACCGCGGGTGTCGACAGGGGATCCAGTGGGAGGCACCCGATGTTCCCCCAGGTCTATGTTCCCCCAAGCCGATGTTCCCCCAGGTCTATGTTCCCCCAGGTCTATGTTCCCCCAGGCCGATGTTCCCCCAGGCGGATGTTCCCCCAGGTCTATGTTCCCCCAGGCCGATGTTCCCCCAGGCCTATGTTCCCCAGGTCTATGTTCCCCCAGGAATGACATTTTTTTAATTTTTGTTTTTGTAGCTTACTCACGAATATACATATATACATGTACACACATATAAACATAATAAACATACATGCATACATGCCTGCTTGCCTACAAGCGAAAAAACATGCACTCATGCGTGCTTTCCTGTTCTAGTTACTCAAACAGTTAATCCATTTTTTTCAGAAAGTTTATATAATCCATTTTTATGCTTGCAATATACTTTCCTAATTCATATCTTTCCCTTAACATTTTGTTAAGGGTGATGTCAGGTTGTCTTTCTGTCATTTTACCTTTGTATATTAAAAAAAAACTTGGCTAACACGATTAGAAAAATCAAACATCTCGTCTGTCTCCAAGAAAGTGTCATTTCCAAAAAGCACCACTTTTTTTTTCTTTTTTTCTTTTTTTCTTTTTTTTTTTTTTTGTTCAGTGATGAACATGTCCACATTTGGCTCTGATAAGATCCTCCAAATTCTGCCAGAATGTCTTTACTATTTCGCAGTACCACAGTACATGCTCAATACTTTCTTTTTCCGCACAACATAATGCACATTTGTTGTCTCTTTCCACTCCGATTTCTTTTAAAACAATGTTTGTTCCCAAAATACGATGCACAATTCTTGTTTGGAACCAGCGTAGCTTTATATCTTGTATTTTGTTGTTGTTGTAATTTTCGTAAAGTAACTACCCAGTTTATACTGCAGTTGAGCTTTGTGTTCCATTTTTCATGAAATCTGGGCACTACCTGATCTTTCGTAAAGACCTCATAATACCGTCTTGACCCTTTCTGTACCGAAAATAGAATCTTCAGTGATAAAGGAGTGTCTGTTGCAACATTGTCTTCTATTTCTATGTCTAGTTTACTAATGTATTTCTTTACTGCTTTCGTGCATCCAATATGTGAGAAAGTGTGTGCGTACATCATATTTTTCTTTAAATTGTTCATATGTGAGTAAATTGCCTTGTTCGTCATATAGATGGGCAATTTTGTAGACACCTTCATTAAACCAGTTCTGATAGAAAATAGTTTGATTTCCAACTTTAATATTATCATTGAGAAATAAAGGTTCTGCTAGTGCTTCCTCCTTTGTGTTAGGAGATATCTTACGTCTGAAGTCTCTATAGGGTTCTATGGTGTCATTCCAGAATGAGTTTTTTTGGTTTTTGTTTTTTTGGTATGATTTTTTCTGGTACAAGTTAGCACCATATTTTTCTAGATTTTCTAGTTTTGGGTATAGAAATAACGCCATGTGTTTCCATTTGTGTTGTGAAGTTTTTAGTTTCCTAATCCATGACAACTTGACGGACTTCATAAAGTACTGTATGTCGGGTATACCCAATCCCAGCTTTTGCAAAGTTTTAACTGCCAGTTTACGATTGACCCGATCAGGTTTTTATCCCATACAAATCTAAAACACAATTTCTGCAAATCTTTTACAAAATGAACTGAGGGGGGGGGGGGGGGGGGGGGGAGAAGGATCCATAAGTATGTTAGTTTGGACAAAATAAGTGACTTAAGCAAGGCTACTCTCCCGAGTGGGGTTATTTGTCTCCTGAGCCATACTGACATTAAGGATTTAATCTCTACATATTTTCTCTATAGACCTGGGGGAACATAGACCTGGGGGAACATCGGCCTGGGGGAACATCGGCCTGGGGAGACATAGAGCTGGGGGAACATAGACCTGGGGGAACATAGTCAAACATAGGCCTGGGGGAACATCGGCCTGGGGGAACATAGACCTGGGGGAACATAGACCTGGGGGAACATAGACCTGGGGGAACACAGACATGCTCCCGATCCAGTTTCTGCATAAAATTATAAGTACTTGATAGCCGCGGAGGTTTAGTCGCTAATGATCAGAAAAAAAAATATAGACATTAGAGGCATTCATCTTCGGGACCAGGAGGTACTCCTTAGTCTGTTTGCCGACGATACAACGGTATATCTAGACGGTACTGAGAAATCTTTTATTGAAACCATACGCACATTAGATAACTTTGCTACAATATCGGGTCTCAAGGTAAATAATGAAAAAACGCGAATTATATGGGTGGGTAGTCATAAAAGTTGTGGGCTCAAGTACATGAGGGACTGAAACTACATGGGATCCAGGTATCATCAGAGTCCTGGGTATCATATTTTCAACCAACATGGATCAAATAATACAGCTGAACTATGAAGGGTGGTGGAAAAGGACGTTAAACTCCAAAACTCCCACCGACCCACCCACCCTGAACTATGAAGGTAAACTTGAAGTCATAAAGAAAGTTCTTGGTAGGTGGAAGAGGAGACATCTTACCCCATATGGGAAAATCACGGTAATAAAAACACTTGCAATATCAAAATTAAATTATTTATTCATTAACATTCCCGACCCCCCCCCCCCCCCCCCATTACTAAACAAGCTGGAAAAGGAGGGGTTTTTTTTGTTTTTTTGTTTGTTTGCTTGTTGTTGTTTATTTTTTGTTGTTTTTTTTTGTTTTTGTTTTTTTGTTTGTTTGTTTTTTTTGTTTTTTTGTTTGTTTGTTGTTTTTTTTTTTTTGGGGGGGGGGGGGGTGGAAATGTGCAAAAAATAGACTGTCAGCAGTTAACAGACCATACAGCGAAGGCTGTGACATAAATGCCTATCTGGCGTCGATGAAAATAAGCTGGCTACGAAGGTTCGAAGATAACTCGACCTTTTCCAAACTGATTTGTATTATGTATCCACCAATAACGAACATCAAGAAATTAGTAGGGGAATATGCTAATGTATTGCTTAGCAGAGTCCACAATCCCTTCTGGCAAGACGTTTTCAGGCACTACAGAAAACTAACCTTGAAATGTAGACCAGCAAATGAGAAAGAATTTTCAGGAGTACTTTTCCATTACAATACCTGTATATTAAGAAATAAGACGGTGGTATATATGAAGCAGTGGGTCGATGCTGATGTGATTCAAGTGAAAGATTTACAAAGTGAGGATGGCAGTTTTTGGCAGATAACTTTGCCAGACAGTATCCCAGTATTACAAGAACAAACTTTTTAGTGTACCACGGCATAGTACATGCCATACAGCAGTATAGACATACACTGGGTTTGGAATTGTCTCCCCCCACACGAGAAATGAAGAGCATTATATGGACATGTATTTCAAAAGGTAGTAAAACTATACCGATGAAATTTAAAGACAATCAGTCAATACCTACAGCTCTTCCCAAGTGGAATAGAAAATATGAAGACCTTGACTGGAAATTTATTTTTAAAAAGTGCTATTCGTGTACCAATGATAATCAGATACGTTGGTGTCAGCTGCGTGTACTACACAGAGTGATCCCAACAAAAAGATACCTACACCTTCGTAAGTTGATTGCTTCGTCAACTTGTTCCTTGTGTAACCATGAGGAACAGACAATAGAACATCTCTTCTGGCAATGTGAAATGGTTAAAAAAAATTTGGGAGGAATTTATATCATGGTTACACAACTCATGTAACCATACAGTGAGATTTGCTCTAACAGAGAGACTTGTATTATTCAGAACTTCGGAAAACATTAAAACACTTGAAGCTATGGAGTTTATTTTACTGGTGGCCAAATACTTCATATATACATGTAGTCTGAAGGGGTGTGGGTGTTTGGGGGGGGGGGGGTTAACGTCCTTTTCCACCACATACGGGTGATATCAAAGACGGGGCAACAATGAAAAAGCCAGCATAACGCTCTACCATTCGACCACCCCGCTCCCCTCATGTAGTCTGAAAGATACGGCTCCCACAATAAATGATTATGTACATGTTCTCAAGTTAAGATATTCAACTGAAAAATGGTAGCAACCCGAAAATTAATGTCGCATAAATTTGCAGAGAAATGGTTGCCCTATGTTAATATAGTTAACTGGGACAAGTATTACAACATATTTCCCCACACCTTTTATTTGTACCTAAGTACTGTACACTGGAAGATGTATAGCTGTATTCGATAAAAACACTACCTCCATACCACTAGTCTTATCAATAGAACCGACTATGGGTGTATACCACAGACCTAAGTCTGTGGTGAAAACATGTGTATGTGTGTACAAGTGGGTGAAATGAACATAACTGATAGGACTTGGGCCGAAAGGGGAAATAACCACTCGTGGGACATACAGTAAATCAACACAGTTATTTCCCCTATGTAGTTAGCCAAGAGTAAGAACCATGTGTATATTACTTTCAAAGTAATGTATCCTAAGATGTTCATGTAACTCTACCCATGACAGTGTGTTTAACAGCTTGTCATACAGCAAAAAGGATACAGCATCCGAAAAATCATTTAGAAACAACACAAGTATACTTTTCCTTGAACCGCACTTAATCCAGGGGGAATGTTCAAGTTCTGCTCCAGAGAAATAGCGACTTTCCGGAGGGGAAGAGAGTCGCCAAGCGATAGGGTTTTTCTTGTTGTTGTCGTTGTTGTTGTTATTTTTGTCTTATTGTTGTTTCCAATCACACATTCATTCGCCAAAAAACATGACATACCCACCAGTGTTCCTCACAGCTTTCTTCTAATGCTCGGGTCGTGAATTCGATGCCCGGCTGGGGCCAACAAATATTTGTGCTGGCTTTTTCATCGTTGCCCCGTCTTTCATATCACCCGTATGTGTGGAAAAGGACGTTAAACTCCCAAACACCCACCCCACCCTCCTCACAGCTTTCAAAACCGTTTAGTCATAAAAAAAAACTGTATGGCTGTAAAAACCCGGTTTACCAACCCTGGAAGCCAAGTGTCGGACCTTTCCACCCCTTAAAGGCCTTAAAGACTCATATTTGTGGGTATGTTATGGCCCCTGGGGTGTACTTAACACGAAAATACATTTTATCAGGAATATCTTGGGACACACCATCCCTCGTGACGCTATGTTTAAGTGAACTCGATAAAACCAAAGATCTTGGAAACTAACAAGCAGAAAAACTCTTCATTCTCTGTCAAATTCAGAGGTTCATTTTGTAAAATCGGTGAAGTACAGCCTCAAAATCTCTGCGTCCGATTCTGAAATCTTTGCGTAATGAACGACGCACATACCTGCGTGATCAGAAACACAGCCCACCAACATGAGTCGTGAGGGCGGTGAGAACAGTGACAGTATAATTATGTAGAGCACAGCATTTTTTGTCGGGTATCGGGCCACCAACACAGCACTTCCGTGAACGGCCGGCCCAGTTCGTCTCACACGGGGATCGGTTCAGTGTACAAGGAGAACATGAAGTGGATCACTGTCTTCGTTACAAGTCTAATTTTCCTCCCACAGTTTGTCATAGGTAAGTGTTTATTTGTGTCTGACTCCAGGGTTTGTAACAACAGTGCTACCTTCAGCGTTTGCCTTCAATGTGGACAGCGGTGTATCCTATCGTTTTCTTCCTGGACACAAACAAGGTACAAATATATTATTATTGTAGCCCGAACGTTTTAAAGATGAATGAATTGCTAAATTTAACTACGAAGGAGAAACTTGCCAAATTTTTGAAGACAGTGATGCTAAATGTGTAAAGATATAAAACTATACAACTTTTCAGTGACCCTGTACAAACGATCGTGCCTTGTTTGTTTTGCCAATACTTTTGATATGGCCATTTCGTTGGATTGATCTTTTTCTACAGTGGTAAGCATCTCTCTCTCTCTCTCGTCGTGTTTATTTTCCGACAGTACGTGATATATTTTTCGTGTACCCCAAATGGTATTTTTGGAATGAACTTGAACTTGCTCAGCACACGCGTAAGGGAAGCAACCAAGAGTGTCCGATAGCTCACAAGGTCATTTCAATATAATAATAAAGCAGTCGCAATCATAACAACATTATACACATACAAAGTGAGAGAGAAAGAGAGAGACGCTCAAGGGTCGATATCTTTAAATGTAGTCTTTTTTAGGGGCATCCCTATGGAAGTCTTTACCACTGAGTACCCAAAACGTATCCAACTTCACAAATTTCAAACAAATCCGGCACGACACGCTTATCTTACATTGACCATATATACAGAACATGTTTTTGCATTTTAGCGATGGCTATGAAGGTCTTTTAATGGCATAAGGCCAACTCATGTATTACCAGCACATGCCACTTATGTGTTGGGTTTTTGTGTTTGTTGGTTGTTGTTGTTGTTGTTTCTTTCATTTGTATTTTCTCTTTCTTTCATTTCATGTAGATAGTTTGTAGTTGCTTGATTTGTTTGTTTTTCAAGTCAAGTCAAAAATACTTTATTTATCCCCGTAGGGCAATTCATGTGGGCGAGCATAAGACACATAAAGAAGTTAAGATCACTAAATTCATATAATTGTACTCTCTCTCTCTCTCTCTCTCTCTCTCTCTCTCTCTCTCTCTCTCTCTCTCACACACACACACACACACACACACACACACACACACATTGCTGATTGATATAAAAACACATACCACCACCCTGACCTTTCCCTGTGATGTTTTCGTCTCTATCCAAGCGTATGGGGTGGCTGAATCCAGACAAATACAAATCATGATGTCTGTCTATATCACAGACATTGTTAGTTGTTGTTTTGTTGTTGTTTTCTTTCTCTCTAACCCTTGAGCGTAGAATAGCAGGATAGCATGTAAGATAGGCAGCAATGCCTAAATGCTCTATCCTGAATAAAAAAAAAACTAAAAAAAAAAAAAAAAACGATTCATCATCATCATCATCTCTCTCTCTTTCACTGTGTATAATGTTGTTATGATTGCGACTTCTTTATTATTATATTGAAATGACCAAGTGGTGTTTATTTTTATACTAATACAGTACGTGATATATTTTCCATGTACCCCAAAAATGGGATTTTTGGGATGAACTTGAACTTGCTCAGCACACGCGTAAGGGAAGCAACCAAGAGTGTCCGATAGCTCACATTCATGGCCAATCACTAATTAGGTTTGGAGTAAACAGAGCTTCAGTCGGCAATACTGAACCCTCCCCACACCCCTCCTTCCTGAAAGATGGAGGGGGGGGGGGGGGGGCGGGGGGGGGATTTGTCACCTGCTTTACTGCAAAGGAAAACGGGACCACAGTTTACGAAAGACAACGCGGCATACAGTGTGACCACACCATGTCTGGAACAGTCAACAACAGTTATGTACTTTAACAGTTGAACAGCTACATGTATGGTGGAAAAGGACATGCCAAGGTAGATATTTAGTCTGTAATCACCAAAAGCATCGTATGTGAAATTGACGCTGACTTGTATGAAGAATTAGACGGTGGTTCTTCTTCTTCTTCTTCTTCCTGCTCGCAATCATTGATTATTCTAGCAGGTTGGGGGTCTGCGCAGTAAGAAAACGGAGGGGGAGAGAGAAAGGGAGGTAAGGGGAGTGGGGAGGAGGGGGGGTGGGTGGGTAGGGTGTAATTACTGAACTCTTGACACGAAGGTGCTGGCCGTAACTACCTCTGCGGGTAGACTGTTCCAGTCCCGGATGGTCTTGAGGAAGAGTGTGGGTCCCATACCGTGCATGCGTACTCCAAGATCGGACGCACCAAAGATCTGTATGCCGTCTCCTTAAGTTTAATGGCGCACTTTTAAATTGCGTCTTAGGAATCCCGGCGTCTGGTTTGCCTTAGCACAAATGCTGTCTAATGGATGTCCCAGCCCAGGTCATGCTGGATTGTCACTCCGAGATACTTGGTTGAAGACACAGTTTGAAGTACAGCCGCACTTGCCTAAGCGAAACACGCTTAAGCAAAAAACTCGGATAACGGAAACCAAAACCAATTCCCCGCCAGACCCCCCTCTTTGTAAGACTATTTCTAATTCGGATAAGCCAAACTCTGTCATAACTCAAACACGGATATCTCAAACTCGGATATCTCAAACTCTTTGTAAGACTATTTCTAATTCGGATAAGCCAAACTCTGTCATAACTCAAACACGGATATCTCAAACGTGATTTTGACAGATAAGCCGAACTCTAAACACTGTCGGAGAGACTTTTTTTTATTTTTGCTTGGAAAACACGTCGGGAAGATGTACATATTTCGTCACGGCTATAATTATCCTACGGAAACGAACACGTCACCTGTTCTTCAGTATAACAGATGACACGTGCCACATGTTTTGCAGGCGCCATTGTTTGGACAGAAAGAGTGGAAAGTTTGGGTGAAGGCTATTATGGAGGGAACTCGTACAGGTCTATTTTTAGATGGACGTCACCTGAGGTCACGGGATTCCGGAAACGCCCGATAGCGCGTTCAAGCCCTATTCAAACCCTAGGCCTAACTCTAAGACTAACCCTAACCCTAAACCTAACCCTAACCGTCTAAAATAGACCTGTACGAGTTCCCTCCATAATAGCCTCCCCCTTAAGTTTGCGTGCGTGAATTAGGTGGTGGGTTAAGGGTTAGAGATGGGATGGCCGAGGGGCACAGGGGACTCTGAGGGGCAGGTCGAAAGGTAACTTTGGGAGATTTGCGATGGGCGTGGTTTATGGGCTAGTCGAAAGGACGTGAGCTCGGGCTTAGATTTGTGCGTGCACGATTGTTTCTTCTGGCGTGTGTAGGGGAGGGAGTGTGTAACATGCAGTCTCCCAGTGTGTGTGTGTGTGTGTGTGTGTGTGTGTGTGCCACGGTGTGTGTGTGTGCCACGGTGTGTGTGTGTGTGCCACGGTGTGTGTGTGTGCCACGGTGTGTGTGTGAGGGTGGGGGAGGGGTGGAGGTGGGGGGGGGGTGCAGGAACGGAGTGGAGCGCGCATTGATTTGTGCGTACAGTAATGCGCGCGCATTTGTGTGTGTGTGTGTGTGTGTGTGTGTGTGTGTGTGTGTGTGTGTGTGTGTGTGTGTGTGACGCACAGAGAGAGAGAGAGAGAGAATTTTGTCTGTTACGAGTCTCAGGAATCAATAAGCTCGACCCGTGTCTCTCTCAGACCGTTGCCATTATACACATTTGCATATACACATACATTTGCCCATAGAAAAGCAGCATACATGTCTACAAACATTCGCAAAATTATCAGGTCGATGTTTCAGTTGCAAAGGGAAGAAAAGATATTCCCTTTTAAAAAACTTTTTACAAACCTTCCAAGCGATTTTACAACTTACCCTGAAAAAACTCGCTTAAGCCGAACTGCAGGGTAATTTCTCGGGAAACTCGGATAAGCGAAACGATTTTTCATTCCCCGGGCGAGTTCGGCTTAAGCGTGTTTGACTGTATTTGTCCATGAAGACTGTAGGTGCTATCGAAGGGGGATCTCTTGCGCGTAACCGGAAGACTGGTAGATGTACGTGAGTACAGGGGCTAGTTCTGTTGCCAGTTCCTTCAGTACACCGTGGGCTGATGTTATCCGGGCCGCAGGCTTTATGTGGATTTAAGGACTTGAGGAGTTTCTTCACGCCTTCTTGGGTGATGATTATGTCTGGCAGTATTCCCGTTGTTCCTTCTCGCCCATAGGGCATTTCTGATGGAACCCCTATTGCGTGTAGGTTTTGCTTTTACTGAAGACTGATTGGAATTGTCGGTTAAGAACCTCCGCTTTAGCCGTCGGGTCCGTTATGAGTTGGCCGTTGACCTTCAGGAGCATGTGGTTATTTAATAAAGATGAATTACGGGGTGGTCTGTCAGTCAACAAACTGTGGCCACTCTTCACCAAACAGAGTGAGCAGTAATCAAGGGATTAACTCTCGGCAATCATTCTTAACAGTCACTCGCTTGGCATAAGATACAAAAAGATGTTGGCCAAACTTGCTGTTTGTGTGAGTAAATTTTCCACGGACAAGTCGAACAAGTACCCCAAAATGGATAAGTCAAACTTCGGTTAGGGTCAAACCAAACTTTGCCCTTTTTGCTTGGGATAAGCCAAAGTATTCACTGGCACTGGAATATTTTTCTCCATCTGATGGATCGGTGCCAAACACGGCTTGCACGTAGATTTGACATTTTCCGTGCAGTTACAGGCTTGAGACGGTTACGTGTCTGGTGTGTCTAAGGCTAGTTACCTTGGAGGATAGAACACAAAATTGGCGAGACACACATGATTGTGTGCTAGCTAGATGTGAGATCTGACTCTGTGCCCTAGATTTCAGGGATTTTCTGTTGCCAGGGCTCCAAAGGTAATTCACCGTCATATGGTATGCATTGAGTTATTTCTGGTGCGTGAGAGAAGAATTATGCACACTTAACCTTCACCGGGCTGGACTTTTGACTACACACAAACGCCGATGTGGGTCGTTTAAGACCCATACTTTTCAAAGAAGGATTTTGGTGATTATTCCTATTCCGACTATGTGGGTCGTTTAGGACCCATACTTTTCAAAGAAGGATTTTAATAATTATTCTTATCCTTATTATTATTATTACAGCTCTCTGGGCAGATACACATTCTCAACTCAGCGCTGTAAGTGTGCGAGCATGAGTTGCTTGCTCAGCTGCCTTATGAACCCACCACGGGAATCCTCGGAGGAAAGTTTGCGGTCAGGAAATTTTATGCGGTACATGCAACGGGCTGCTATTGTTGCCAGGTCAAGCACATTGGCAAACATGGCCATTGGCCGCCTCTTTCTTTTTCTCTTCATTGTGTAGGTGTGGGCCAGCTTGTCCATGACATCCACAGAGCCTTTCGTTTTATTGTAGAACAGAACCATTTCTGGTTTCCGTTTACGCGTACTTGCATCGATGACGCCCTCATCGTGCATAGTGCTCAGCGCAACAGTGTTCTTGTTTCGTTTGCTTTGGTAGCTGACCATAGTGGTTGACTGGCGGTATGCAAACTGGCTCTCATGGAGACCCTGGCTTTTGTCCGATTTGAAGGGCACAGGCGGAAACCTTTTGTTGGTTCTCACTGTGCCTACCATTGTCAGACCATTTTTGAGAAGAGTTTCTGCAAGGACAAGGTTCGTGAAATAGTTGTCACAAGTGACATTGCGACCTGTTTTGAAGAAGGGTGTAGCTAACTGGAGAGCCATGTTGCGGCCAAGGTTCACTTGCCTGTCTTGGCCCAAAGGCCTTCCCAGATAAGGAATCCCCAAAAGAGGGTAATTGTTCTGGGCATCGGCGATCCAGAACACTTTGATCCCGTACCGATCAGGCTTTGAAGGGAGGTACTGTATGAAAGAGCACCTAGATGGCACCTGAGTTGGTGGTGTCTTGAAAATGTTCTTTACACGTGTCCTTGAGGATGCCGTGACTGGCACTTTGCTCCACTCAGTGCCGTCTACTGCAGTCATCATTTGAGGAAATCCGGCAGGTGTCTCCTGTGAAGGAGGGGGCTGTTCCTCCTCAACTTGTTCAGATTCGTCACTTGATTCATCAGAGCTACCAGACGGTGGAAGATATTCCTCGTCGCTTGTCAGGTCTTCGCCACTGATCACTGACTCGTCGACGTCCTGTGCAAGGTCGGGATCCCTGACGCTCTGAGCGGCGCCTCCTTTCCCTAAAGAATTAGAAAAGCGCATAAGTGTGATGCAGTGCAAAACGTGTAGGACACACACGCACTCGCGCATGCATGCACGCACAGATACATGCATATAAAAGTCTGCAAGCGTACGCAAGCTATAGCGCACCACGAAACACACACACACACACACACACACACACACACACACACACACATGCAAGCATACACGCATTCGCCGTGTGGACGCACGCAGAGACGCATACACAACTAGCCACACACACGCATACACATGTACAGGGCCTACACATGTTCATTTTGGTGGCGAACGTCATCCCATATAACCCTTTGTTATTACGCTAATAATTGTTTAGGCACTGAATAAATAATATGAAGCTTACCAAAATGTAGATCCGCTTCTGCCCCTTCTTCTGAAGTTAAGTGGGCTTCAAATAAGTTAGGCATTTCCATTGCTGCCTATGGAAGAAAATAGAAAAAAAATTAGCGTTATTTCCAATCTTTTTCAAACAAAAATTTTCAGTGTAAGGTTTACCTCTCTCTTCCTCTCTCTCACCCCCCCCCCCCCTCTCTCTCTCTCTCTCTCTCTCATTCCGTCTACTAATATTGTGTGATCTTTCTTGTTTCAAAAAAGAACTTTGCCTTCAGGTGCTTGGCACATCGTACCTCTAGAGTAAAATCATGTACCGTGGTGCTTGAAAAAACATCACGGGACAAGGATTTGCCTTATACAGAGAAATAACTTCTGCGATGGGATGCCATGCCACAAAAAAACAAAATGTTGCTTTCAATCTGAACACTCAGAAAGCAAAGAAATATTGATTGTGCAAACAACAACAGATATTTGCCTTTAGCATGCTATCAATACAAGATAATAAGGGGTTCATATACCTACCCAAATGTTGCCTGCTTGAGGGCAAAAAAACGCGTCCGAAAGCCAGCTGACAGCAGTTTCCTCAGTGGCTGAATTCTTGAATATTTGCTGGTACGCTTCCAAGAACGATGCTCAGTGGTTGGATTCTTAGGATTAGCTGGCACGATTCCAAGAACAATGCCTCCAAGATTTCAGATTTTTCTCAGAAAATTAAGCATCTGCATCCGGCGGTTTTGCCCAAAATAAGATAATGAAAGTTCATTTTCCAGACATATTGCTTTTGTTTCTGGTGATACTTCTTGATTTTGTTGGAAAAAGGAGAATTGGAAAGTTCCTCACTTTCAAGGAACTATACCGAAACAGACTGAATTATGAGAGAGAACTCAATTTCCTTCGCAAGGAAAACACACACACACACACACACACACACACACACACACACACACACACACACAATAAATGAGAAGATTGAGATGAGGTGCAATGCTGTACTTTATTCTTCACAAAAGGTATGGGTCCTGAAAGACCCACATAATCCAGACATGAATAATCACCTGGATCTCTCTTTGAAATGCATGGGTCTTAAACGACCCACATCGTCCTGACAGGAATATTCGCTATTCTCTCTCTGTAAAAAGTCTGGGTCCTAAACGACCCACGTTGTTGTTTGTGTGGTGTTCAAAATCAGACATTGTTTATTTGTTTATTTTTTCACCAAATAGTACCAGATTTTGGGAAAATGTGATCTTTTAGGAGTTTGAGGAATACTTAAAGTTTGACTGAAAAATTCCCAATAGTTCAGGAGATAATTAGAGTTAAACACCCTTCTGGGTCCTAAATGACCCACATAGCCTGGTGAAGGTTAACCCCCAGACGTGTGGCTAAAAGGTCTACCTAAAGGCTTGGTTCCCGAGTGAATACACACGATGACCCGCGTGATGCGAAGGGTCAGCTCATCAACTGACGTTTCGGAATTTTAGATTTGCATTAGTTTGAAATTCTATGGCATAAATACTACCGAAGCGGAGGCGGAGAAAACCGAGTACCAAAAGAGAAACCCCGGATGAATGGTCCCGCAAAAGAGGGAGAAAACTTCTTTGCCCCAAGTGTGACTGGAACCTGACCTGTCACATTGGTGACCACTGGACCACAGACCGCTTCGGAGCAAAATGGCTACGGATAGGGGTGATCGGTTTTACCGGTTTTCCGGTTAAAATCGGTCCGACTTTCTCACGGTTCGGTAAACCGGTTTGGCCTTAAAAAACCGGAAAACCGCGGTTTTTCTAAGGGACATCACTCGTCGTTTTTCAGCCCGTTACAAGACACCCTCCTCCTCCCCCTCATCATCATCAACATGTTGTTGTTGTTGTTGTTGGCTGAACACGGAAACCGGGGTGGCCGAATGGTAGAGCGTGGGACTTTCAACTTTCGGGTCGTGAGTTCAAATCCCGGCTAGGGCCAAATATTTGTGCTGGCTTTTTCATCGTTGCCTCGTCTTTGATATCATCCGTATGTGGTGGAAAAGGACGTTAAACTCCCAATTACCCACCCACGTACCCTTGTTGGCTGGACATTTCCAACGCAGGGGTACAGGAAGCCGGAGTACTAGGAGACCCCCCTCCCCTCCCCCCTTCCATCTCTTGGGGAAACGTTAGAAACAATAGAAACAAACAAACAAACCGGTTTTAAACCTCGGTTTTCTATTGGAAAAACCGGTTAAAAACCGGTTTGAGAAATCGTACCGGTTCCACCCTCTAGCTACGGAGCCTCAATGAGATGTAAGTTTACACGGTCGTGTTTAGCGTGATTATTTCTAGCTGTAGCTCATAGTAACCCGGGGAATAAATCGTCAGTTTCCAAACTGAATCTGATACTGAAAGGGTGTAACTCGATTAACTCGAAGCCCTCTTCGAAATTCGACCTTATCCGTCGCCACGGATAAGTCAAACTTCGGATAAGTCAAAGAAATTAATTGTTACAGGGCGACTGTACACACTCACATTCAACCAGCCTCACGCAGTACCTCCGTCCGCATCCACCAATACAAATGACTCAAGACTAAAGCAAAGTGAAGTTTTAGTTTAGTATTCAATAGGAAAAAACATGAAACTACGAGAAGACAAAGTAGCAGAGGGTCTGACAGAGGAAGATGTAACGGCGGGACGGTCCGCGCGAGGCAAAAGGAGATAATTATGTAGAACCGACTCAGTGTTGCGTGTGGACGTGATGTCACAGTCGTAGATGGACGTGATGTCACAGTCGTAGTTGAAGGGGATTTTGTGCCACGCCAACCACAATGGCGCACGCTGGGTAACGCAGACCTGGCCGTCGAAGATGCGCCCAAACACGCAGAGGGACATCAACACGCGCCCTGATCAGGAACACGTCGACCAGCTGTGCCTCTCGGACCCGGAGTGGCCCGTACGAAGCTCCGGGGCACCCGGCACCTCCAGTCCAGGAAGCGAGTGTGGCTGTCTACCAGGGACGGCAGAACTACAGCCCACGCCCGAGAGCGACCCAGTACTTTAAACTGTCAACAATAAAGTCGAACTCAGTTTCTATTTACCTTCTTTCCCCATAACATAGTTTTGACGGTTCATGTTTATATCTACCTTCACGTGCATTACATACACCATATATCTACACAGCAGTACGATCCATAAATAAAGCTATTGCGTTTATATTCTTCTAGACATAATGTAACATCAACTCTGAAAAATATCAAATCACAAACTTCCAAATTACTAACACAAGACTCGGAAATTATTCAGTGAATACATGAAACTCAAACATCCTAACAGGTAAGGAAGCATTTGGAATCTGCTTACTAAAAAGTCCCTACGGAAAAT
The DNA here is from genome assembly GCA_018292915.2 of Batillaria attramentaria. Taxonomy (NCBI): domain Eukaryota; kingdom Metazoa; phylum Mollusca; class Gastropoda; family Batillariidae; genus Batillaria; species Batillaria attramentaria. The sequence goes on along the minus strand of JACVVK020000193.1, from coordinate 301,782 downwards.
AGGAAGCAAAAACTCACCCTAGCCTCGCTAGGTTTGAAGCATAAGAGATGTTTTACGCCGGTCGGGATCTCGGCCCTAAGCCAACGGCGGAGGCCTACTTCGCCTGGACGTAAGTAGCGACTGACGATCAACTCAGAGTCGGCTATTTTCTCGGCGTGCGTCATAAGCACATGACTAGTGAAACTTAGAACTTTGCTCAGCATAGCGGGTTATGAATGCGCACATACTATTCGTGCCTGTGGAAATTCTACAACGTCAGACTTACATTCCTGTGGAAATTCTAAAACTTAATAAATTCATACACACAACCCACCTTTTTAACATTCACCAAAATTTTCACTACCAATCACTCTGTGACATTGCCTAAAACAGTAGAGACTTCAAATTTTCACCTGACATTCAGTAGTACTACTGTCATCTAATCAGCTAAATATAACTTCATTCGTGGAAGATTTTTTCCGAATGTAACCTTGACCTCTGACCTTAAAAACTAGTTTGATTTTTTTTTTCTGGGCTGGGATTTGTCAAAATGTCCTAACTGAGCAAAAAACTGACAAAGCCTTCAAGGGTGACGGGAGATCGTCCTGAAACCACTATGCAAACAAAACAAACATTTCATCTTTTACCCTCACAGCCTTGACCTTTCTGATAGACCATTTCGGAAAGGTAAACTTAAACTCTGTTGTATTCATTTTGTGCAAAATAACATCGATTTCTAAAAGTGTGACCTTTCAAACACTGGAGGCACGAAACCTATCATGACAAATGACCTTGACCTTTACTCTAGGTCATTTGTCATGTCGCCTCTAGTGTTTTCAATTCATGAGAATATGTCACCAGCTTCTCAAAATGGATTCAACCTGAACCAAGTTCAGTAAGGAGGTATGTCTGGAAAGTTCGTATTATCAGCTGTAACCATGCCTAATTTGGTGTCCGTGACCTTTACTGTTTCGAGAAGATGCCAATGTTTAAAGCTTGTTCTTTTATGAGACTAGAGGAGCAAAGCCTCCTTGGCTCACTTGTGAGATGGGTCAAGGTCATTCAAAAGAGTATGTTTGTAAAGCTATCACTGTCTATCCTGAAGTAAGATGTCTCTTGTGTTCATAGTTCCTAAGAAAAAGGCAAATGGCAACATAACAGTTTTCCAAGGACAGCGTGTATTACCTTGACTTTGGGTCAAGGTCATTCAAATGAGATCTTTAAGTGAAGAGCTTATCACTGACTATCTTTATGCCACGTTTGATAGCTCTAGTTTTCGCAGCTTCTGTACAAACGGTAATGTAAAATTTCATAACAGACAGCTGTATTGACCTTGACCTTGAGTCAAGTTCATTCAAAAGGCTATGTCTGCATAGGTCTCATTGCTGCCTATCATTGTGCCTTGTTTGGTGTCTCTGCTGTTTGTTGTTTCCATGAAAATGCTAACGTTAAGGACTCCGCAAAACATTTTGAGTGGCCTTGACCTTGACTCAAGGAAATTGAATACAAGTATGCCAGTACAGGTTTCGTCAATGTCTGTCATCGTACAAAGTTTGATGTCTCTGGTATCCCTAGATTTTGAGAAAATGGCAATTGTAAATTTCCAGTGAGACAGATTTAGTGACCTTGACCTTCAGTCATTCAAACAGTATAACTTGAAAGGTCTTACTGCTGTCTATCAGCAAGCCAGGTTTGGCGCTTCTGCCATTTATTGTTTCTGAGAAAATGTCAATGTAAGGTTTTGGAAGCATTTCCGCAAACAGCTTGTATGGCCTTGACCTTGACTCAAAGCCACTAAATACAGGTATATCAGTAAAGTTGTTGTCAATGTCCATCATCACGCAAAGTTTGATGTCTCTGGCTTTTCTAGATTCTGAGAAAATGCCAATGTAAAATTTCCAAACAGACAGCTTTGGTGACCTTGAACTTTGATCAAGGTCAGTCAATATGGTATGTTTTGAAAGGTCTTATGGCTGTCTATCAGCAAGCCAGGTTCGGTGCTTCTGCCATTTATTGTTTCTGAGAAAATGTCAATGTTAAGGTTTTGGAAGCATTGCCGCAAGCCTTGACCTTGACTCAAAGCCACTGAATACAGGTATGTCAGTAAAGGTGTTGTCAATGTCTATAATCATACAAAGTTTGATGTCTCTGGCTTTTCTAGATTCTGAGAAAATGCCAATGAAACCCAGCAAACAGACAGCTCTAGTGGCCTTGACCTTGGGTCAAAGTCAATCAATATGGTATGTTTTGAAAGGTCTCATGGCTGTCTATCAGCAGGCCAAGTTTGGTGCCTCTGCTTTTTGTAGATTCTGAGAAAAGGCCAATGTTAAGGTTTACTGCGGACACACAGACAGACACACAGACAGACGACGGAGGGCTATTACATAGACTCACTTTGTTACACAAGTGAGCCAAAAATGCCATCATGTTCATGTCTTTAGCTTTTGTGACGGGGACCTTTCACCATAATCATGCAAATATTTATTGCTAGAAAATTCTTATCAATTGGTGTAACCGCGGTAGACTTTGAGCCTCTGATTAATGTCATTCCCTAAAACATGCCAATGCTTATACATGTACATGTAGCTGAAAATAACATCTGTCAATATGTATTATGTGACCATGACCTTGACACAGGGTCATTAAGTAAGACATATGCATATGTCTAGAATATTCTTATCAGTGAGAGTAATTACAGAATTGGAAGGTTTCAGTGCTTGAGACGGCCGTTATCAGCACATGGATCTCAACGGTTATCAGGCACCGCTAAGGATGTTCCTGAAAACAGACACTATAAGCATTTCTTCAGAGTTTAATGCCCATTTCCTCTCAAGAAAAACGGCCTCTTCATTAGTCGGGTGTCTATTAATTTGACGTAAAGTTTCCATTTCTGCTAACCCATTTCCTTTCTAACCACTGTTTCCTTTCCAAAAGGCATTCAGTATTGCAAGGGGTCAACTTCTCGACAAATAGATATTAAGTTCCTGATGATTTTTTTTTCTAAAAACAGAAACAGTGACGTCACTCGTCGTGTTTGTCTGCAGACAAACTAAGCGTGGATGCGCAAAAGCCAAAATTGATTGTGCACTTGCAGCATTATACATACATGTATACAAAGTCCTGAGTACATGCATTTACCATAGGTATATGCACAAAATGAAAGGTGCATGTACCAAAATTAATCATCGGCACACGGACAAAATAAAGATAATCATTACAAATTCGTCGGTACGTACATTAATCATTATTACAAAATCATAAGTACACTAATCATGCGCATGATCAAGGGTACACAATCAAAATCATCTGTGTACACACAGAAATCATACAAGTCATCACTACATGCGCAGATCACACTACTGACAAGTTATCGCTACGTTATATCTCAGGTCTGAAACTCCAGCAGTGCTTGTCTAACGTTATATTTCAGGTCTGGATCTCCAGCAGTGCGTGTCTAACGTTATCGAGGTGGATGAGACGTCGTCCAGTAATGTCGTCACATGTCGGGGAGCCGGACAGAATGAGGACATCACGTGGAGATTCACCGCCTCTAGCGGGACGACCGTCCAAGTATCAACATGTACACCGTCTGGATCGTGCACCAATACTACCCCCCTCTTCTCCACCACGCGGTCCCCGTCCAGCACGTCCAGTCAGCTGACCTTCAAGCAAGACATCAAAACCTACAGATCGTTATACGGCAGCTTCACACTGATCTGTGGTACTCCAAGTCAGGGCCAGGTCTCCTGTCAGCTCGATGTTGTCCGTAAGTATTTTTTGGCTCACTTGTGTAACAAATTGAGTCTATGCATTAACCCTCCGTCGTCAGTCTGTCAATCTGTCTGAGTGACTGAGCTTTTACGGCTTACGCCTCGCAAGCCACAAAAACTAATTCGCGGCTAATAGGCTAGTCTAATTAGGCTTTTTTATATAGCGGAAGGTAGAACAAATTTGATTCTAACTTGTTATTACAGTAATCAGTAGAGCACAGGCCCCTAATGCTGTGGTGGTCTCCGTGAATTTTTTCTCCGTCCGCGTCACCGTTAAAAACGACCGTTTACCTTGCCATTTTCACTATATGAGCCCTATAAATGGGCTTTTGAGGGTGTGCACAAAGTATGCGTGTTTGCGGGTACAGAAATGCGCAGAACTCCACTCTAAATACGGCTACTGTTAGACAAGACATGCATTGTTGACATACTGAAATTTTACCCCAATCAGAATGATGCTTCCTGGAAAATTGCGGCCATCAGTTTGGCCGTTGATTCAAAGGACCCTGTAAAACGGCAGTATTTGATGCTTGTGCAATTATCAGGTCACTGCAGGTGACATGTATCGCGGAAAACATTTACGAACATTGAACAATTTAGTCAGGAAACGCTTCTTTGGTGTTGTGAAGTTCCCTTGTCACCGCATGTGCGGGTAAGTATGAACTATGACATCCAAGTGAGCACTTTTTTCGGTAGCGATATTTTGGGGGTGTACTTACTAAAGTAGTTGCTGCGTTGTGAGTAGTGAACGGTTTTTCTCAAACAGCAGTGCACACTCAAGAATAGTATCGCAGTTGTGTCATATCAAAAGTTTATTGAAATCGCTTTTGTACTTTTGTCACAAACAGCCAACGAAAGTGCAACCTGTTTAATAATGGCTGAATATGCGTAATGATGGGAGTAGGGACACTTGATTGGTTGCTGTGATAAGGTGTATCCGCGAAAACAAGTATAATATGATGCAAATATTCGGGCACCTGCTCGATGTTTCAGAGTTATCTTCCAGAACTTGTATGAGTGATTATTGCTTATAGATGGCCGTTAATTGAAGCTATCAGTTCCCTATATGGGCTGAAAACGGTGCTTACCAAAGAGCCTGCCATAATTGCTACACTTGATGCAATTTCCTTTTATACATTTGTCTTGGAGGAAAAGACAATGACTAGTCGTATGAAGAAAGATCCCTGAATCTAAACAAGCACGTCTTCTTTACAGCGGTCATTATTTTTACCCATTTTTTTCCATTTCCTCCATTACATGCTGTGTGGGGGGTAGGTTTATATTTTGCTGCTACCAGCCACCAGTTTTAACTTGTCATTGTTTTACATATTGGAAAAAGTAGAGTGATTCCAGGACAAGGAAAACGTGCATCCCACATCAAATTTCATGAACTCTTCACTGCTTGAAATAGGTGACTTAAATTGCCTTTTTCTAATTAAACAGAGCATTAATTGCTACGGGGGTAGGTTACCAAGTAGCCAGATATGACGGCCACAGTGTACACAGCGTTTTTTGTTATTTACCAACTTTTAGAGGAGAGGCTTGGCACTTACGTGTTACTAGCCCATCCACTATGTCCCTTTGGCTGTGATGGGTAATGACGGGAATCCATATTGTGGTTGGGTACAAAAATTGACTATACACAGCAAAGATTACAAATGACGCTGCTGCAGCAGGTATTATTCACACACTTCAAGTTTGACTACTGGATATGTTAGGCCAGACACCATGCGGTGGTCCAACGAAATGACATCAGATTTGCCTGTAGAAGCTCTCAGTTATCAAATCTTCCTTTTTCCATATAGACGCCAATTCTCTTACTGATGGGGACCGGGCTGACATATTACGCTGCTGCAGCTGCTACGCTTGACAGATCATTTGCAGACGCACATCATGCTTTAGAGAAATGGTCCAGCATCCCTAAAATACTATTACAAGTATACCTTTTTGCCTCAAATTCTAACGCACTCAGAAAATGACATTTTCATTAATTCCTGTTTTGAGGTACAGGTACAGAAATTAGACAAACGTAATATGAAACTTCCAGAAAAATAATATTACACAAATGCAAATAAAAAACAATAGACACAAAAGCAAATCTGTGAAATCTCTTTTATTTTCCTTGGGAACAAACACCGTTATGTTGCCTTTTTTTGGACATTCACAAATTTACAAATGAAAATTACTGGCATACATTACTAGCAAAATGTGATGGAGAGTATGTAGAACACAACATCAAGTCTACAGTAGTAAGTGGCTGAATTCATTTCAAGTGTTATGAGGTATGTTAATCACACGGCAAACATGTTTACAAGGTCAAGGTCATCGGTTCGTCTGTTTACTCCCAAACATTTTGTTTCATCGCTGTGTTAGAATAAGCAAAAGAACAAGCAGTCACAAGCACCAGGCAAAACAAAATTAGCACAAACGATGTTTGTATAAGAAGATTTCTTGTGGACAACTTTGGTGACCTTGACCTTGGGAGTAAAGATCATAGAGACTGGGTGAAAATTTTGTAAATACAACTTTTGGCATTACATTTGCCTAATATGCATAGATAAGAATGCCTTTCTGGTGACCTCTAGTAAAGGTCAAGGTCACGCTTGAGTTCTGAAGATTTTGCAGTCATATTTTTATTCTGGGGATGTTGTGAACTCACCAAACCACGGGGACAAAAGTTAGCAGCACCAAAATGCTTATTCTGAGCGATGAAGTAAAATGATTTGGAGTAAACAGACAAACCAATGACCTTGACCTTGAAAACATGTTTGCCGTGTGATTCACATACCCCATAACACTTGAAATGAATTCAGCCACATACTACTATAGACTTGAGGTTGTGCTCTACATAATTTCCATTGCACTTTGCTATTACTGAACTAGCAGCCATTATTAAACAGGTTGCACTTTCGTTGGCTGTTTGTGACAAAAGTACAAAAGCGATTTCAATGATTTTTTGATATGACACAACTGCGATACTATTCTTGAGTGTGCACTGCTGTTTGAGAAAAAACATTCACTACTCACAACGCAGCAACTACTTTAGTAAGTACACCCCCTAAATATCGCTACCGAAAAAAGTGCTCACTTGGATATCATATTTCATACTTACCCGCACATGCGGTGACAAGGGAACTTCACAACACCAAAGAAGCGTTTCCTGACTAAATTGTTCAATGTTCGTAAATGTTTTCCGCGATACATGTCACCTGCAGTGACCTGATAATTGCACAAGCATCAAATACTGCCGTTTTACAGGGTCCTTTGAATCAACGGCCAAACTGATGGCCGCAATTTTCCAGGAAGCATCATTCTGATTGGGGTAAAATTTCAGTATGTCAACAATGCATGTCTTGTCTAACAGTAGCCGTATTTAGAGTGGAGTTCTGCGCATTTCTGTACCCGCAAACACGCATACTTTGTGCACACCCTCAAAAGCCCATTTATAGGGCTCATATAGTGAAAATGGCAAGGTAAACGGTCGTTTTTAACGGTGACGCGGACGGAGAAAAAATTCACGGAGACCACCACAGCATTAGGGGGCTGTGTTCTACTAAAATCTGTAATAAAAAGTTAGGATCAAATTTGTTCTACCTTGTTCAGCAATTTTCCTAGCCTATAAGTGTGCCTGCACCACGTGAAAAAAAAAAAAACTGTAACGCTGGGCGGCTTATTCAAACTTATGTACGGGGCAGTATAAACCTAGGACATGCAGGAGACGCTTCATGCTAATTTACCGTACTCCCGATTACAAAAAAAGCGCAGAAAGCAAACAGCAATTACAACTAGATAAAAGAAACATGAATAGAAAGCGCATATACAGCAAATATTGCTCGCTCGCTTGCCCCGCGAACGTCATGGTCCACTGCTCAGAACACTTCCTGAGTTGTGTGGGGCACTGCCAGGGTGGTGTAGTTCTTCGGAATCTTGAACTCTTCAAACTTTCCCTTCAGAGTACACGTATTGTCGTCCAATTTTAGACCGTCATTTTCTTACAATATTTCGTCGACTATTGGTTGGACCAGTGGTCAAACGTAGTTACATTCCACAGTGAAAGGACGACGGATTAGAGTGCCTCATCGTCGTCGCTTTCGCTTTCAAAACATTTGGGATTCAAACCCGTCTGTTGTTTCCTTATTCAGTCCACGAGTCCTCGTTGCTATCTTGATCACTGCACAGATCCGGGGATCGATCTCGGCTAGAGCTGTTTTCGACTTGTAGTACATGCAGTATGTCAGTTCCGCTCTGAAAAGCACGTCTGACGCGATTGTCTGCAAACTGACCAGTAAGCACGGCGGGCGTTGCTATCTTACGACCGCCTGTTTCGAGACGAAATGAGTAGGTTGGAATTGTAGCTTGTACTAATTATTCGAGTTTCGGCCCAGGCACTGTAGGCGGTTTGTGCATGTCTGAGATATAAGAAGTGTTATTTTCTTCTGGGTAAATAAAAGCGACACAAAAGGGACAGAAACCACTTAACTTTCACAAAGGACGGCACAGGTCAACGTTTCGGCTTTCGCCTTCTTCAGGACGTAAACAAATGGGACATAACTTCAACAAACAAACAAAAGGTAACTCTGCGGACGTTCTGGGTGTTCAAACGGAACTACAATTATTTTTTGTTTTAAATATTGTTCGTGGTGTTTATTGCCATATTTAAACTTGCTTATTACCGTTTTGGCAATGAGGCTGATGTGATTTATAATTTGCACATCTCTGTTTCCAATCTGATCCGGCTGATAACCCACAACAAATCGATTCTGATAAGACAATGTTCTGCTCAGTTGTTTGATTGTTTGTTTGTTTTTTTTTTATATGAATTTAAGAAAAAATCCCACAGGGCCTTAACTTTCTTACATTTCCAGAACAAAATGTTCAATGAAATTAGTTTCATCACAGTACGGGCATTTATTCGATTGTCTTAATCCCATTTTGCTTAACAAGATGTTTGTGGGATAAATATTGTGTAAAATCTTCCAATGGCGCAATTTTAATCTTTCTTCTTTCGTACACTGGTCATCGAGAGATCAATGTCAAAGAAATGCCGTATTAAATTCCATGCTGCCAAAACTGAGCAGAACATGGTTTAACCGTTTTTAATAGAGCCACACGTAAGCGTAATCGTTTAATACTGCGCGAGTTTTCCCAAGTGGCTCTTGAATAGTTTTGAGCAGGTAAAGAAGTAGCAGTAATAGTTATTACTGTTGTTGTTGACACTCGTATTATGTTCAGAAAATACCGTACGCGCAAAATTAACCAGATCGTGTCAAACCATTTTGATAGCTCAGTGACAATGATATTACGGGGGTTTTGGGGTTTTTTTTTTTTTTGTAACTATGCTTTTAGACCGTGCCGAGGTGACATCCTGCAAAGCCCAGTTTAACACTGCCGGTACACAGCGGACTGTGAATGGAACATGTGACGTCAGCAAGGCTTACTCAGAGAGAGGACGGTACAACTGTACATGGACCGAACACAGAGCGGGGGTAACTTTCCGGTGGTTTCTTTCTTTCATTCTTTCTTTTTGTACCTCAGTATATCTCCTCAACTGATTGGACCATTCACCTGATATCCGTCCGATCCATAGACAATTAAGCTATCAGTCTCAGCGTTGAACCCTGAGGTTTTAATTGAGGCCTGATTCAAGGCTAGATTTGATTTGAATTATGCACAGACACAGACACATTAAGGGTTTGGATTTTCTTAAGAGAAATAATGCAGTCTGGCTTAGTGCCGGCGGGAAACGGATCACTTGTGTTAAGTCGACCATCCACTGTTTAGCAAAGGCAACTAAAGTAAAGACCTTGCACCTCCTCCCCTTCCCTCCCCGCCGGCAATACCAGAAACACATCTGCTTCTTTATTTTAGTGGTTTTGGATACTTAAGCTCTCCCCCGTAAATCCCGCACAATGCCTCGCACTTGCCGTCGCTTCCTCGCACTATTTGGACAGCCCTCGATGCTTGATCATCGTATTTCCCCCTTAACATAGCATTTCTTCAAGTCCCGTGGTTAATTTCCGTGCCATTCTGGCAGGGCCATTGGTGAAGTTCAGCTGAAAGTCTTAATACGTATGACAGGCATACAACAGCACGTAGAAAACTTTTTATCCAATATGTGCATCAGAATCGATCACCTGGTTCACAATATGGCATTTGAGACCATTGCAGTGACTCTTAAGTTGTTCTAGAAGTGTACAGCGTACTGAGCAGACGACGTTATTTGGTTGCGGCGCTGATTGGTGGCTACTTGTAACAAATTTTTCGAGTCCCAGTCTGCTCAGGAATGGACAGCAGGCTCAAAGAAAGTTGTATTTCTCTAATATTAGAAGCCACAGTCACGAAAACGGTCGCGATGACCAAATGAACAATAGTTCTATCTGGCAAACAGCATAAGAACTTCGAAAGCGGCTGTTGCGAACATAGACGCTTTAATCACGTGAACGATTTTTCCCCCAGGACTGTGTTCCTTAAAAACCATAATGTTACACAGTTATCGACGTCAAAATTACGTTCACAAGCCAAACCTCCGATAATTCATGCAGGAGAAAATAATCAAGACGTGAATGAACCATCCCGTAAAGTTTCTTCTTAAAATCTTTACAAACTATAATATACTGCCTCTGGTTGAGTAAGCTACCCCAACAGCATCCCGTTATTTTGGTTTGTCACCACTTCTTTTGGATAGGTGGTTGCCAGAGGAGTTTGTTTAAACTTCACGCCACCTGAGCTTTGATCCAGTTACTTCCGTCTTGTTCGCTTCGATGCATTGTCTCCTGTTGACACACACCATCCATTTTTTGGCTCACTTGTGTAACAAAGTGAGTCTATGTAATAACCCTCCGTCGTCTGTCTGTGTGTGTGTCTGTGTGTGTGTCTGTGTGTCCGCAGTAAACCTTAACATTGGCATTTTCTCAGAAACAATGTGCAGCAGAGGCACCAAACTTGGCAAGCTGATAGACAGCCATAAGACCTTTCAAAGCATATCATAGTGATTGACCTTGACACAAGGTCAAGGTCACTAAAGCTGTCTGTTTGGAAACTTTACATTGGCATTTTCTCAGAGTCCAGAAAAGCCAGAGACATCAAACTTTGCATGATGACAGACATCGACAACACCTTTACTGACATACCTGTATTCAGTGACTTTGAATCAAGGTCAAGGCCATGCAAGCTGTTTTACGGAAAACCTTCCAAAACCTTAACATTGGCATTTTCTCAGAAACAATGAACAGCAGAGGCAGCAAACGTGGTACACTGATAGACAGCCATAAGACCTTTCAAAACGTACCATAATGATTGATCTTGACCCAAGGTCAAGGTCACTAAAGCTGTCTGTTTGGAAATTTTACATTGGCATTTTCTCAGAATTTAGAAAAGCCAGGGACATCAAACTTTGCAAGATGATAGATATTGACAACACCTTTACTGACAAACCTGTATTCAGTTACTTTGAATCAAGGTCAAGGCCATACAAGCTGTTTCGCGGAAAACCTTCCAAAACCTTAACATTGGCATTTTCTCAGAAACAATAAACAGCAGAATCACTAAATCTGGCTTGCTGATAAACAGCAGCAAGACCGTTCAAGACATATCATTTTGAATGACCTTGGCTGAAGGTCAAGGTCATCAAAGCTGTCTCATTGAAAATTTAAAATTGCCATTTTCTCAGAATGTAGGAGTACCAGAGGCATCAAACTTTGCTTGATGATAGACATTGACAAAACCCGTACTGGCATACTTGTATTCAATTTCCTTGAGTCAAGGTCAAGGCCATTCAAGATGTTTTGCGGAGACTTTAACGTTAGCATTTTTCTTGGAAACAACAAACAGTAGAGGCGCCAAACAAGGCACAATGATTGGCAGCAAAGAGACCTAAGCAGACATACCCATTTGAGTGACCTTGACTCAAGGTCAAGGTCATTACAGCTACCTGTTGTGAAATTTTACGTTACCATTTGTACAGAAACTACAAAAATTAGAGCTATCAAACTTGCCATAATGGTGGTCACTGATAAGCTCTTCACTTACAGATCTCATTTGAATGACCTTGACTCAAGGTCAAGGTCATAGAAGCCGTCCTGGGAAAACTGTTATATCGCCATTTGCCGTTTTCTTAGGAACTATGAACACAAGACACCTTACTTCAGGAAGCTAGTGATAAGAACTTTACAAACATACTCTTTTGAATGACCTTGACAAGTGAGCCAAGGAGGCTTTGCTCCTCTAGTTTCCCTCTTGTGTAACAATGTGAGTCCATGTAATAATCCTCCGTCGTTTGTCTGTCAGTCTGTCCGTAAAAAAATATTGATTTCCTCGGAATCTTCAAACAGCAGAGGCACCACACTTGGCATGCTGATAGGCAGCGACAAGACCTTTCAAACATCTTTTGAATTACCTTGATGCAAGGTCAAGGCCATTATAGCTGTCTGTTTAGAGCCTTTCATTTGCATTTTCTCAGAATCTACAAATACCAGATGCATCAAACACGTGCTCCATGTGCCCCCAGCGTTGGGAAAACGGGTGGTAAGCGGGTGCACCTGAGTTATATTGTGGGTATGGCTGCATCACTGAGTTATAATGTGGGTTCACATAGTGTTGAGTGTTCTGTACCGGGTACTGGGGCAGCACGTTATGGGTCGGTGGATGCCAGGTAGGTAACACTGGTGGCTGGAGAGTTGGAACAGTAGCGTCAGACTTGATCTGGGTGACGCCCTCCTCACCGTGCGGGGTGCCAATTGGAGTGAGTGGTGGCTCGCGGCGAGGGGTTGCTGGGGAAGCCTCACGCTGCTGCCTGGCAACGACGTGGGAGTAGGGGTCTTTTCCCTGCGTGTTCTGTGCGGGTCGGCGGGAGCTGCTGTGATGATCCCTGGCGGCACCAGCAGAATGATGGCTGGGGTGAAGGAGGCCGCCGCGTTTGATGTGCAGGGCCAGGCTGATGGTGCCCTGCATGCTGGGATGGATCCTGTCACCACTCCTGTACATGGCTTTACGTGGCGCACCACTGGGAGCAGTAAAGATAGGCCTGTTGTCGATGAAGTGGACACTCATTTTTCTACAGACATGCTGGATTCTGGCATTTGACGTAGAAATGTGAGTGTTCATTGTATGCCGGCCCAGGGCGGGGATGATACCGGACGCTTGTAGCTTGGCGTTTGGGAAGACACGTTTGCACTGAATTACCGCTTGCTGCCATGTCTTTGTTGACACCTCACTCCCTATTTTACAGTCGTTAACTCCAGCGTGGAAGGTGAGTAGCTGCACGATTTGCAGTTTCCGGCTGATTAAACAGCCAGTCCACTAGATGAACCGCGGTGAGGCCAGATACAGACACCACCTGTACACTGTCCTGTGGGCCGGCTTGCATCTTGCCTCCTTTGATGTGCCGTATGATGGATCCTCCGACAAGAAGTGTTGTGGTGGTGAGGAGTACAGTCTGTTGCGTCATAACTTCCGCTGGGCTGCGTCGTGCGCCTTCCGTGGTCCTGGCATTTGATCTCGCCGCCGTGGCTGGAGGGTGTAAGCTGTGCAGCAGCTATACGGTGCGCATGGCGGATCACTGCTCCGTGACTGCTAGGGGAGGTAATCCCTCGGTTGCTGATCGCGGTGGTGTTCTGACTGGGTTCACTGTGGGTCTGGCTATCGCCGGAGGGGAGCCCAGAACCGGTAATCAGCACTGGGATAGGCTGACCACTGGCAGGCACTGGCTTTTGCTACACCACAGTTTGCTGGGTGCTGTTGGTGACAAGGGGTTTTTGAGTTGATCGGCCGGGTATTTGATGGGTCTGCTGTTGTAGATGCTGTTTCAAGTCACGGATGACTTGCCCTTGGCTTTCTCTTGCAGACGACAGACAAACAACTTTATCTTTAAGAGCATGGTGCTTTTCACCAGTCCGTTCAGTTTGTCCTAGAGGCCTGTTAGTCGGTCGTCCATGCGCTGCTCAGATATTTTCAGTGTTAGCCGCTTTGACAGCTTCATCAGTCTCGTATTCGGCTGTCCAACTTGTCTATCCTATGCAAGGCTGCTGACAGTTCTTTCTTGGCAGTGTTTATTTCATGTCGGAGAGACAGTGAGCGTATGAGCACTTCCCAGGTAGGTTTGCACAGAGGTGTAGATGTATAGGTCTCGGGCTGACAGATTTGACAGTGCCTGCTGTTGGAGAGAAGGGACGCCTGGCTTCTTGGTTACTTTAGTGTCCCGAGTGGCACTGTCCGCGTCCTCACGGGTACAGGGAGTTGACCTTGGCGGATCAGGCTGAACAGATCGGTCACTTGTAGCGTTTAGCTGTACGCAGGGTGAAGAGTTGGAGGGCGTGGCAAGTAACGGATTGAGTCCTTTTGTGGCAGTGTCGGAAGGCAAAGCAGTAAGAGTCTTGGACAGGGTGTGGCCAGTTAGACTGACCGTTTGTGTGTTAACACCAGCCGCATTCACTGTGTCTGTTCGTGACGATGGCTGGAGGGGGCGGGGCGTTGATGGGGTGGAGGGGATTATCTCCTCTTCAGATGCGCCCTCTGCTGGCTGCACCACTAGAGTTAGGACTGACACTAATCCGGCAAAGGAACGGGTGGGTGTGACCGGGGCCGGTGTCGGCAATGAACACATCTAAGAGAGATCCACAGGATGGGCGGGGAAGGGTGGTGGGTAGAGACACAGTAAGGGTCGCAACATTTTCTGCTGGGTTGTCCGTGCCTTCCTCTATCTGCCTGACGAGACAAGGCAGGAAATTCAGTCTTTACCCGCTCGACTTTGTGATTGCCCTGGATCGCACGTGTGTCGCCCTGACACCGGTTTTGCTTGAAGAAAAGTGTAACGGTGATCAACTTCTGCCCATATTCATCGTGGATCTGACAGAAAGTTATGAACAGATTGGTAGGATGGTTGGCTTCGTGCAGTCTAGGTACGACTCATCCAGGGTCAGGGGTTGTTTATCAAAATCCAAGTCCCTCCATGTCACTGTGTACTGGTCTTGGTTACAGTGTCGCAGGAGACGTACATAGCCCGTGTCAGTATAGAGCGCATCGCTAACTTTTCAAAATTCTCACGGCGCTGGTACCAGTGCAGGCGAACTTACATTGACGAAAGTCTTTATGATGCTTGAGAGTGGGGTCACGGTGGGTGAGAGGGGTTTTGGACACTGGTTGTTGGACAGTGGCTCTGGGAGTGTGAGTTTTGTGAGCCATTGTACTAGAGGTTGAAGGGTAGCTGAGGCAGGTGTGTGCCTAGTACACATACAGATCAGGAACAGGACACACTTTGAGCATGGGGGCTGGGGAGGGAGTACGAGGGGTGGGGGAATGAAGTGGCTTCATGTTCGCTAAGCCACTTGACAGATTCAGCCGGGGTGGTGTAGCGTAGCGAAGTGGGTTCTCTCAGCAGGCAACACGCTGGCGCCTATTACGTCACTGAATCAACACAAGCCAGGGTATTTGCGAGAGAGAGAGAGAGAGAGAGAGAGACAACATACTGGGCTGGTGACCATCTTGTTTTTTCCTCGGCTATTTCCCAGCCTGTGTAACACTGCCATTTTCTCAAAAACTACAAACACCAGAGACACCTAACGGCATGCTGATAGACGGTGACCTTTATAAACATACTCATCTGATTGATCTTGGCCCAATTTCACAATTGAGCTAAGTAGGCTTCTGCCTCGCTAGTTTGAAACACATTTGTCAGATATAGTCTACATGGTCCGTGAACTGAAATCAGTTCAGTACGATACACGCGCGATTTACAAAACGGAACCCCTTTGACAACGGGACTTTTTTTTTTTTCTTTTTTTTCTTTTTTTAGTGCAGACACTTTCTACAAGAAAATTTAAAGCAATAAGTAATTTCTCTCCTGATAAACCACTAGAAGCCCTCAGGTGCTGTTTATGTCCCTTATAGGGAAGCAACTTAAAAATTAGTGGCGCTGTACAACTGGCGATGCGCTTCCATGGACGGCCCGGGCACATCCCAAACTTTCCTTTCCTATGGTAAAGGCATTTGCACACAATTTCCTGCTCTCACCTCTCACAACTTTACAGATTCTTTATTTTGTGTATTTTCGGTATTCTTCATGTAACGATGTAAGAGCTCCACTGCCATCCCGGCCTCCCAGAGCAGTCTGACAAAAACCGCGTACACTGAGGGTGGCGCCACCTACAACAGTGTCACGTGCAGCTTCAACAGAGCGTTTCCCATAGTAACCGGTACCTACACCTATAGTGTGATTATCTCCCCTGGATCGGTCACACCAACCGTCTCAGGATCCACCACTATAGGTAATTGTGATATTAGTAAGGTAAGTGTAATATTCCCAACTGTCCGAACAACGCAAAAGTGTTGTGTACGTGTACCCATTGTACACGTTAAGTTTCTGTTATAGAGTCTTAATTGTACGATGAGCTTTTGTCGAACATGACTTCCACCTGGAGAGTTTCCTGGTTTTCGGTTGTCTATGAAACTATAAGTCTGCGCTGATTTTTGTTCCCAGAAAGTCCAGTTACACCGAGCATAACGTGCAGCCCCAGTCCCTTCGTACCGGAAAATCAAACCGTCAGCTGCACGTGCAACACACAGAGTTTAGGCAGCCCGGAGGGTCGGCTCAAATCGTTCAGGGGTAATAAGCTCATCACCACTGGTAACTATGGTGACACTACCCTGGTCATGACGCCACAGACCCTGACTCGCAGTGACCATGGCAACACTGTCTTCCGCTGTGACGTCGACTGGAGTCAAGCCATCATTAGGGACCAGTATACTGCCAGTGTAGGATGTAAGTCTCTGTGTGTGTGTGTGTGTGTGTGTGTGGAGAGAGAGAGAGAGAGAGAGAGAGAGAGGCTGATTGTAACAGCATTACAGCAAGGAACTCACTAATAATGTATGCATAGGAAGACTACGTACACAGGCATGGGATGCGACATTACTCTTCCAAGAAAACGTGAAAAATCGAATGGGCGAAGCGAACCTGAAGTGTGTGGCCTCTCGTTAATGGGAAATTAATGGACAAAATCAACAAGATGGTCACCAGCCCAATATGTTGTTTCCATTCACCTCCTGTCATCGCAGTCGTTGTGTCATGTTTGCTGCACGCGCGCACACATACGCAAACTCTCTCTCTCTCTCTCTCTCACTCTCTCTCTCTCTCTCTCTGAGGTGAGTGGTGCTCATCCGGCAAGGAGGAAACAAAATTTTTTACCTGCCGTATATAACTACAAAAATTGTGGATTATTTTCATGAATCGCAATGTGACGCTCAAAAATCATCATGCCGGCGTGTGACGAAGCGCTGCGTGCGAATGTCGGGCGCTTTTTTTGCCCAGTTTTGATGTGTATATTGAAGAGGAAGGCCGACATAGCTGTACGACGAATCCGAGGACTCAAGCCACAAGGACGTGTCATTCGCTTCGTCCTGTTGCTCTACGTTGTGTCTCTGCTGGAGAGGTGCGGGGATATCGAGAAAAACCCGGGACCATCAGACAATCAAATGTTGCGGGACTTCATTTAAAGAATGGAGAAGGAAAATGGAGGACCAAACGAAACTGCAAGGTGAGAACTTTGAAAGACTTAGTAAGAAAATAGACGTGAACCAGAGCATAATCGGAAAAATCTCCCAACTGCAGAGTGACTTGAGTGTGTTGCAAGACAGACTGAACACAAACACTAACGATATTTGTGACTTGAAGCAAGCAGACAGAGATACCAGGACACGCATTAGTGATCTTGAAAAAGAAATTGACAGCCTAGAGGCCGTCTCGAGAAGAAACAACTTGAAATTTTTAGGCATTAGTGAATCAACAAATTAGGACTACTCTGCTTGTGCACAGAAGATCATTGATGTTCTGATTGAGCACTCAGTTCGACGAACCTGGTCGTCAGACGACATAGAGTGTGCTCACCGGGTGGGCAAAGACGAGAGCAAACATCCCCGCCCTCTTATTGTACGCTTCAGTCGGTGGGGAGACAAAATGGCGGTGGTGCAAGATACAGACCTGAAGCAAAGTCTGAAGGGTAAGGGTGTCAAAGTAGCAGCCGACCTTACCAAACGTCAGAGAGCCGAAATCGATCGTGTCAGAAAAGATGGCAAGTTTGGATACTACAAGAATGGCCGTCTACACACCGAGGACAGACGTAACCCAGAAGTTAGTTAGTTAGGGCTTTACGCCGCCACTACAGGACAAGCATCGCCAACGATCTAACATCCCAGCTCACCGCAACGAGGACTGGCAGCAACAACAGACGTCAGGCGGATACGACAACGACACCAGCGACGACGACGACATCTGGCGGCGACGCGACGCCGCTTTTGAGACGACCCCCAGTCTTTCGAGGGAAGCCCTATCAATGAGGGAATCCCCTCGTTCGGCACGTGGGACACGTTCCGAGGGAAACACAGGTGTCAACCGACACAATCGTGACTTGTATCGTGACAGTTCCCAGCATTTGATGCCCGACATGCTCCAGTGAACGCCGATCCGGACCCGGTCGGGGCGGGGTAGGGCTAAGGTGGGGGCAGCAGCTAGGGGGTGGCCCCGGCGCTCTTGATACTGACCACAAGAAACTAGCATACAAAAGTCGCAATCTGGAACGTATCGGACAAAAAAAAAAAAACACGATTTTGCTGACTTAATAACGTCCTTCTTTTTTTGTTGTTTGGTGGAAACATTTGTAAGTTCTATGTTTGATTTTTCGGTGTACTTCAGTGACTTTCTCGCGTTTCATGTGCCTGCAAAGAAACTGTCGTACCAAGGCAGTGGAGTTGCATTACTCGTACGAAAAACTGTGTCACGCTATGTGTCTAAAATTGAAGTGAACACTGATAACACTATTGCAGTGAAAATAGCTAGGGCTTTAGTTGATAGTGTACAAGACGTTATTTTGGTGTGTACCTATATATACCCCTCCCGCATCCCCGTACTACAAAGACAAGACAATGAACAATAATATTCTCCTTCTTGAACAGCGGTTGTCGGATCTGCAAGATATACATAGAAACTGTCAGGTGATACTTTATGGAGATATTAATGCTCGAACTGGTCAGTGGCAAAACACAGAAGACGATGGTATGCTTGACAATTCAGTGTGGCGTGATCCGGAGACAGACGATGGTAGACACTCACAGGACACAGTAATTAATCAGTTTGGACGCTTGTTTATTAAACTGTGTTCGACAGTATCGCTGAGGGTGATGAATGGTGACAGTGTTGACAGCTCAGGACTCTATACAATATATTTCCCCTCACGGTAACAGTGTTGCAGGCTATTTCTTATGTACGTATGATCTTGTGCCTCAGTGTTGGGTTGAAATTGTGCCGCGCGTGGAATCGCAACACATGCATGTTCTTCTGCACGTGATGTGCCAGTACCAACAGTTAGAGGAAGTCACGCATAGACAATTTATTGCACAATATGGATGGGACCCAAATAGGCAGCTAGAATATAAAGATAGAATAAATTCAGATGAAGGGCAGAGAATGTTGGACGAGGCATATGATAGTATTGATCTGTCCCCGGATATAGCGATTAAACGTTTCACTGATTTTCTTTTATTCTCCGCCGAATGTATGAAGACACAGGTATGTGTTGGCGGCCCCGCTCGTAACACAGGTTCTGTATGGTTTGACAAAGAGTGTCGAGATTTAAAAAAGAAAGCGAGAAAAGCGCTTCGAACGTACAGCCGCTTACACTCAGACGATGACATAGAAACTTACTGTAAAGCCAGGCGCGAGTACAAAGCTATGCTGGTAGAGAAGAAACGAAACCATAATCAGTCCACGTGCAGAGTTCTGCTGAACAATAGGAATAGTACGGTGTTCTGGAAACACGTGCGAAACTCAGCGCGAAGAAAGCGGGAACAACCCAGGGTAAAATTAGGCGAGTGGGAGACACATTTTTGCAACGTGCTGACTGGACAACCAGTCGCGAGTGCTCCCCAGGCAACCCCAGCACTCGGAAACCTACACATAGTCTGAGTTAGACGGCCCTACATCGGAACATGAAGTTAGAGAGGCCTTACGTAAACTGAAAGCAGGGAAAGCTGCCGGATTAAATGAAGTTCTGGCTGAATACCTTAAACGCGCTTCAGATGACATTGTTTCATTTTTGACAAAATACTTTAACAACCTGGGCCCGTGTGTCTAACCTCGAACTAAACTAGCTCCAGGGTTAAATTTTCTGTTGTTTTTTGTTTTAAATCAAAAAGCGGGCCCATTCCAGCAAGGTGCCTAAGCCGTTATGGAAGGATCTTTTCTTCCTTTCTTCGCTTCCTTTTTTTTAAATTTAATTTTACTTTTGGGTTTCTTTTGTCATAGTCTGGGTTAGGCCCGTAGCCGTGGGTTAAATTAACCTCGACTTTTACATACGGGCCCAGCTGTATGACCACCAACACTTTCCCACAGACTGGGGCCGTTCAGTGATTATACCCATCCACAAGGGGGATATTAATAATCCTGCAAATTACCGAGGGGTTTCCTTCTCAGTGTGATAAGCAAGACTTTTACCTCTATTCTGAACAAAAGACTGCTTAGAAGGGCCAAAACTGAAGACAAAATGTGCGAAGAGCAGGCTGTATTCCGCGAGGGATATTCAACAGTAAACCATATATTCACTCTAGTGTCTACAACACAAAGATGTTTTGCACAAAACAAAAAACTTTACGTCTGCTTCGTGGACTATCAGCGTGCTTACGATTCTGTAGACAGAACAATGCTTTGATTTGTGCTAAATCAGATAAAGATATCGTCCAAAATGACCCGTATGCTATGTATGAGTTGGTACGTGTATGTGTGAGATCAGGTTTTTACAGACTCATACGCTTAAGTCAAACACGCTTAAGTCGAACTTCGGATACGTCGAAGCAAAACGTTTTTCCCGGCCAAACGTGCTCTTTGTATGACTAAATTTTCCACGGATAAATCGAACGAGTACTCAAAAACGGATAAGTCAAAACTCGGTTATGTCAAACGAAATCTGCAATTTTAGCCTCGGATAAGTCGTACCAGTCGCTGGCACGGGAATTTCTTTTTGTCCTTCTGATGCATCAGCGCCAAATCACGGCTTGCACGGAGATTTTACATTTCCCATGCAAGTACAGGTAGACAGTGTTATGTGTCCTGCGGGCCTAAAGGCGCGTCTTAATTATGCCCGAAGAGGTCCTCGGCGAAGACAACCGAATTTCTTCGGCTTTGGTCGGCGTGGCCTCTACGTACTAACTAGGCGTCGAGCATTCATGACACGTGACCGATCCGAAGGAAAATAGCAATGGCGCCGATTGTGAGCTTACCAGTGAAGTGCGTCTCGTAGCAACTGTAGCTTTTTAGGGAAATCAAGGGGCTACACGACAACATGGCTTTACGCACTCAAAAGGGCACTATCTGAACTAATTCATGTGACCCAACTGCATGAATTGCATTAAAAACCGAAATAATCACCAACGAAACCATTGAACCGACAGTTACGAGCCGGTACACCGGCGTAGCAGAGGGTCACCACCACACGGCGGATGAAAAACGTCATACCAACAACAATGTCGCGGTTTTGCATCAATTTTAGCAAACAGAATCAAAATTCTACACTACCTCAGTAATCAGAGTGACGCAAGTGAGCCATGAAAGTTATAGATGCCTGAAATATCAGCGACTAGAACGTTGACTCTGTACTCGCCATGTGACGACGCGAGCCCGGCCGGCGCACACCGCCACGCGAGCAGGCGGCGTTAGCATGCGAAGGAAAAACGCCGTAATTACAGATATTTCGCATTCTTACTTCACCTGTAGCATTGTAAGTCAAAAGTACACTATCCTTACTAATCAATGTATTCCAGCAGCACCAAAAAACTTCTTCAATGCCGAAATATTAATGCTTGTAACTTTGAACCGACACCGGCCATGTATGAGCGCGACCCTCCGCCATCTTGAAATCAGATAGCTGGCGAATCTGGACCAGCCAATCAGATAGCGTCTGGCGAAATCATTCGCGGTTGATCGGGGCCTTCGCATTGCATGTCGAGCGAAGCCCGAACTGTCCAAAATCTCTTCGCGAGGCCCCAAAATGTTTCGGGCGAAGCATTTTTCCTTCGTGGTTGATCGGACTTGTTCGCGCCTTTAGGGCTGGTTATCTTGGGTGGTAGAACACGAAATTGGCGAGAAACACGTGCAAGAACAGAGCTAGGCGTGAGATCTGAGCCTGTGCCCCTGATCTCTGAGGTTTTCTGTTGCCAGTGTCAAGAAGGGGATTTGCCGTCGGATTCGGAGGGTATAAAGCAGTGAGTTATTCCTGGTGTGTGAAGTGTGTGTGTGTGTGTGTGTGTGTGTGTGTGTGTGTGTGTGTGTGTGTGTGAGAGAGAGAGAAAGAGAGAGAGAGTTTGCCGGTTGGTGCCGTTAGAGTTGGATCTTTCTGCTATTTGACTGCATGTGTTTATATGACGTTGTACTAGAATTTATTGAGCACATGCGATCATAATTATGACTGCGAACGCGCGCGCGCGCACACACACACACACGCGCGCGCGCAGATGACGCTGCTGATCTTACAAGCAGACTAAGAGTCAGTGAAACTAGAAAAGAAGAAGAAAACATAAGCTGGAAACTTATCACCGTTTGGTGCCAGGCAGCTTTCATGTCAGAACGAAACAGCCATCAGAAAAAACTTGGCTTTCTCCTTCCTCTGCATTGCATGTGTGACTATGGTAAGACCAAGCCAATACTCTGAACTCAAAGTGAACAAAATAGCTACGGAGATTCGATGACATGGCAGCTTACACGAGCGTATTGAATATAACAAATCCTAGCAGTAAGGCTCAGACGGTATAGTTCGCACCCCTGGGCCGTACGGGGCAAACTATTCAAACGCATCCACACTCGTTTAGTAGAGTTAGCTTGCTTAAATCGGTTTAGGTTTAGATTTAGGGTTGGGGTTACCGTGTGGTAATGGTGCAATCTCTATGTTGTTTAGACGGTCGTAGTGCATTTACAGCAGGTGCAAATGACACAAGGGGGCGAACTATACCAACGCAGCAGCAGTAAGCTCATGTTGACCAGGGAAAATACATTTCAGTTTCCAAACCGAATCAGGGGGTGAAAAGGTGCAACTCGCTTAAAGGGTACGGCAAGTCAAGAGCACTATTGGGTTTAAATGACAGGTATTGAGGTCCTAGACGGCTGCAGCCCAAAGGATTTGAACACGAATACACCATTCAGCATATTTCACACCAAACGGCAGCCGAAATGCGATGCCATAGGGGCTGCCATGTTGATCCTAGCAGTGACGTCACGCGACCACTCAGCAGCAGGCGAGATTCTGACACTGTGTGTGCAGGTGTGCCTGCTACACGTTTTAGGCGTGCTATTTCTGGCTCGTATACACACTTTGCTAATTTCCTGAAAGCTAGAATAGATTTGGGGAACTATCCCTATGATTTCGAGCCAGAATATTCTGAGGAAGAGCTGAGTAAGGGGTCAAAACAGTGGGGACGATGGGGAAGAGCCGATCATGAGAACGAGTGCAATCAGTTGTGGGAGATGCGTGTTTGACAAGTGAAGCAGCAACATCGTTCGCAAAAGCGCCAGTGAAACAATCCGGGGTAAAATGATCTCCACAAACCTGGTCCTGTGGTCTCGATTGTTCCAGGCGTATTCCTGCACGCAGCGGGGCAAGCGAGCCGTTCTTCAAGGCTTCAACCATTTCGCACACAACCTCCGTTTTTCCTTTGATTTGTTTAGATTCGGAAATTCAAAAAAGCTTTTGTGGCTTCCATCTGCATTCTTACACGTGCCCTGTTTGCTGAAACAACCGAACGCTTTGCACTGTGGCATCTCGAACACAAAATAATACTCTGGAACAACTCGCTCTAAGCAGGCACTGCCGACAGTGGAGGTGGTGTGACGTCACCGTTAGCACCTTTCCCGCCTCATTCGTGAAAGAGTGCGGCAACATGGCGCAGCCCAGGAACCGAAAGCAGAGGGTGTTTTCGGCGCATTTTTGAGTAAATGGTACTTTGTTCACGAAAACTTTTGCTATCTAACAGCTTAGGACCTCAATATCTGTCATTTAAACCCAATAGTGCTCTTGACTTGCCTTGTACCCTTTAACTCGAAGCTAGAGTCGAAATTCGACCTTATCCGTCGTCACGGATAAATCTTCGGAAACGTCGAACAAAAATCCATTTCCTCTGCGAATTCGACTTAAGCGTGCAGGGGTGCCACTTTTCCGGCTGTGGTCGGAATTCCGGCCTGGGAAAATCAGAACGTGCCGAGTTCCGGCTTACAGTGGTGCCACTTTTCCGGCTATGGCCGTAATTCCGGCCTGGGAAAATTCAGAACGTGCCGAGTTCTGGCTTAGCAACGTGCTTGCAACGTTTGTTCCGGTTTGGTTTGATTGTCATCCGGCATGTTCCGTCTTTATGGCTGCCACTCTTTCTGTTTTTGAACCGGCTGTGAAGTGCTTTCCTGCTTTTTAAAAAGTTTTCCTGCTTTTCCGGCCCAAAAGTCGCGAGTCTGTGTCTATCGCTGGACCCTCTCGCTCTCTCTCTCTCTCTCTCTAACATTAGAGATCCACTATAGCGTAGTGGGTCTAGTGTCTTTGGTAGATCTTACACATTTGAAGAGAGAAAGAAAAACAAGAACTGAAAACTACAACAAACAACAAAACAGATAAAATGGCATGGAATTTGGAAAAACACCTTTATGGGATGGGACCATTCCTTCTTGTCTTAGACAGAGTTACTTCCCCCAGGCCTGATTAACAGCGCTCTCTCTCTCTCTCTCTCTCTCTCTCTCTCTCTCTCTCTCGCACCCCCCCCCCTCCCCCCGCCGGCGGCAAAACGATGCTCACACTTTGGGCAACTGCGCGTGCTTCCCTTCTGTAATCTTTGTTAGGCGCGTGGTTTGTGGAGGAAATGTGCTCGGAGCACAAACTTAACTGATGATAACGGCTGCATTGAATTTTGTTGTTGTTGTTGTTTTTTTTTTTTATGAAAACAGAGACACATTCTCTACATACATGAGCGATTTGGTGGTCTACACTGGGTTCACCCGCGATGTCAGGTAAGGTACGGTTTACATCAAAACTATAAGAGCGACCATTTCTAACAATCACTCTGGTCAGATTCCGTATTCATGCTATCAACATCCAAAATCTGGAATGACAGACAAATTTTACGCATGTAAACGCAAGACAACGAACTTCTCTCAAAAGGGCGGTAACTCACAAATCATCTATGCAATCACACCTGGCTCGGGCGCTCTGTTAAAAGATCTTGATTTATTAATTTTTTTAATTTCCCGGAAGGGATTAATAAAGTATTGATTGATTGATTGATAAAAGACCCAAAATTTGAAGTCAATCTGTTGAGTATTTTTGGAAATACAGGGCTGGAGGCAATAATGCGAGCGCGCGCGCGCGCGCGCACACACACACAATTGCGTTCAGGTGCACCATGCCCGCCAGTAACAATGAGGCCATTTTCAGAGTTACTCTCGCATCATGTCAATGCGGAGAATACAAGCAACATGCGTCTGTGCCACAAAACTTGCCCTTGAACAGGGAAATTTTGGGCCGTTCTAAAAAAGACGGCCAACATACGGCAGGCGGAAGACTGCCGAGGCGCAAACAAATTGCTAATTCATTCTAACAACAGGCCACCTAGCAAAATTATGCATTTTGCATACGGGAGCCGGGGTGGCCGAATTGTAGAGTGTTGGACTTCCAATGTTCGGGTCATGAGTTCGAATCCCGGCTGGGGCCAAATATTTGTGCTGGCCTTTTCATCGTTGCCCCGTCTTTGATATCACCCGTATGGGGTGGAAAAGGACGTTAAACTCCCAAACACCCACCCACCCGTATTTTGCATACAAACGGTCGCTCTTTGTAGTTTTCTGTTTTTCGGCCTGGGCGAATTAATGTCCGGCTTTGCAGTTTTACAGCCCCTGCCCACGAAGTGGCAAAGGAGTTATTGCAATCAACTGCGTCGTGTGTGTGTGTGTGTGTGTGTGTGTGTGTGTGTGTGTGTGTGTGTGTGCCCGAGCTGTCCTCGGCAAAACTTTTGAAGCGGTAAGCACCGGACGAAGCTCTCTGCATCACCACCCTGCGCGAAACTAGTTTCAGTTTCAGACACATTGGTGTCTAGTGGATAAAAGTATTTGTTTTCATTTCATTTTAGTTCTCCTACAGGGATTGGTCGAGAGCCATGCGGTAGCCCTCGATGTACCTCCAAGGGAAAGGTCGTTGATCTTTTGGTAAACAAAGGTGATACCCACATAGACAATGCCCAAGTCCCTATCTAAGGCCTACCAGGCTTAAAATATTCCACTGCCCTTGACATTGCGGTAAGTTGATCGTTGATCCCAACTGAGTAGTCACCACAGATCCGCAGTTTTGGCTTCAGGGCGCCTGCACTGTTTGTCTTACGAATTGGAACCACTGGTGATCCATATTCGTTGAACTGGACTGGCTTCCAGACTCCTTTGGCGATGCCTTCTTCGTAGCCTTTGGTCAGGTCATCACGAAGAGCGAACCGGCCTTGCCTTGTGAAAAACCGGCTTCACGTCGGATTTGAACATTACTTCCAGCTCAAAATCCTTCAGAGATCCCAATTCTTCTTTGAAAAGATCTGGGAACTTGTCGCAGAGAGTGTGGCAATCCTTCTGAAGGGAAGCATAAGTTGTGCTGGAGGTCTTCGGATGCGATTCTTTTGCACCCTCGCTCTTGACTTGACTCTGTATGCTCTTCAGTCCAAGGGCATTGTCCACTGAAATTCCCAGAGCCTGGATCGCGTTTCGTCCCAGTAGGTTGAGATCAGGGATCTTGGTGACGATGTAGGGAATGGAGCTCTGTTTACCAGTCACTGGGTCCTTTGTTTGGCCCATGAAGGTGCCCAACAAGGTCGTGCTTGCTGGAAGACTCGTAGCGATGTCTCACGTCATCCAGCTTCGGTTTTCCCAGTTGTTTCCAGACTGGCATAGAAACAAAATTTCCTGTGGTTGCAGTGTCCAGCTCCATCGTGAACTGTTGATCCTGGATTGTGACTGGAACGTCCAACCTCGGGGAGTATCTTGCAGAATGTCGTCCCTCTTGTTGCTGTTGATGCAGTTTTTTCCTGTAGACTGCCTCCAAATGTCCTATGTTCTGACAAAAGTTGCATTTGGATTCTTTGTAGAAGCAGACCGTTGCTTTATGAGCCTTTCCTCACCTGTAGCACTTTGCTGAATCGCTGGTCGTGGAGTTAGACTGTTGGTGGTTCTTTGGTCAACCCCCTTTGTTGTTCGTCTTGACTTTGTTGACCGGCCTGGGCTTAGAACCGTAGACAGTTTCCTTGGCCACCTTTGCCGCGTCTTCAGTCTCTATGGCGATCCTTGTCAAAATCCAACTCGGTGTCCTTGACCTTGAAAAGAGGCTTCAAGACAGCTTCGTTGTTGACAGGACATATGAATCTCTGCCTAAGAGCTTCATCTTGTGGATCTTGGATCGAAGGAAAGTCACAGGTAGCCGCGTCTTGACGTATACGGGCTGCCAGCTCCTGGAGTGTTTCGCCTGGCTTCCGTTCCATGTTGCTCCAGAACTTGAAACGTTCTCGCACTATGAACAGATTTGGGTCAAATTGTTCTTTCATGGTCCATCGTTGATATTCGTTCTTGGATTCTGTTGAGCAGCCAGATTTGCCAGTAACTGTTGTTTGTAGACGGCAGGAGTCTGATTAGTGAGAAAGACTTGAGCCTTGAGGTCGTCAGGAACGGCGGCCATCGGCCTTGGGCTACAACTTTCTTCTCTGTCACCTCCCTCAAACTACACCTACGGCCCTACCCCCGAAACCCAGCCTGTAATAGTATAGCATATGTAATACATGAGGGAAGTAAGTCCGTCTTTAACTTCGTTCTGCCCGACCAGTCGATGTTGGTGGTTTAAAAACTCTCCCCCCCCCCCACCCCCACCCCGATCCAGCATCTGCGGTATCGAGGCTACACGCCGGCCGGGCCGTGGAGGAGTAATCTTCAATCCCGGACCTGTGACTACGTGCAGTCGTGCACACAATGAGAGAATGTGTGCACGGGAGCGTAACGCTTTGTTTGATGCATTTTCTAAGTGAGCTAAACAGAAAAAATAAAGATAATCGTCCACTGGTAATTGTAGTCCAGTGTGAAGCAACGATGTGATCTGAATCTCACAAGAAGAATGTGTATGAACTTTTGTTACAGACATTGACAGCCCGACACTGATTGTCTCCCCTGTGGAAGTGACAGAGAACCAGACAGTGACCTTCACCTGCCGGGCAGACGACGCAAGACCCACACCATACGTGATACTGGCTAACCGTGACAATAGGACAGAACTGACCAACCAGTCGTCTCCCCTGTCTCACAGTGTGTCACGTGCTCGGTGTGAGGACGCTGGTGTATACACGTGTACCGCCAGTAACGGGATGGGACCGGACACCATGGATGACGTCACGCTCCGTGTCAAGTGTGAGTCTTTACACAAAGAGGGTCTACGTCTCTGAAGACAGTTCTCTGTTTCACCACACATAAATTGTGAAACATGTATCTTCAGCTGAACGATTGCTTCAGTGGTTAATGCTATATTATTATACTGAGCGACACAAAAAGTATCCGCTTTTTGAAAGCAAAAATCATAGCAAAGCTCAATCACATGATGTGTTATTCATGTTGCTCATGTTGGAGTTGAAGGATTCTTAGTTTGAACTGTTCCTGTTTGAAAGAGGGAGCTGATTCCATATAACATGGGGTAACAGAGGGAACGCTGACCGAATGATTCAGTTCTGTAGGAGGGAATCCGTTTGTACGTGTCAGGGGATGGCCGGAGTTGTCGGAAGGCAGTACGTATAAATGTAAAGGAGGTCAAAAAGATATTGAGGGCCATAGCAGCTGACTAAACTAGAACAGATGGATGAAACGTCAGTTGAAATGATTCTATGTGGAATGGGAAGGCTAAAAGGGGTAGCATCGTCATATTTTCTACCAGACGGACAGCACCGTTCTGTACTTTCTGAAAACGATCCATCAGACTAAAACTTGTTGTCATTTAGTTTTCCGTACGACACCCCCCCCCCCCCCCCCCAAGTGAAGGTGAATAACGCTTCTGAAAGGATGCATCATACCCACGCTTGTTCAAGCGTAAGAAATTATTCAGTTGAAAGAGTGCAACTCGATCACTGCGACGTGATCCCATCCTTACTTCCGAATACAATCAGTTGGGTAGTTACACATTTTGAACAAGTTTAGCTAGCCAACATAATCGGAGAGCTTAGTCAAGTCGTCAGTTGTCTTACATTAGCATGATGTTTCACCGTGTTTAAAGGTCTGCAATCTCAGCAAAAAGTCGCAACATTGCGTTATTGCGTTAAGTTTTTTTTTTTTTTTTAAACAGCGAGTCCTTCGTCTGTGCATAATCCAAGCAACTCTGTCACAGTTGCAGAGTTTTCAGCGCTTCGGGAACCCTTATAAAACCAGAGCACGAGTTTGCCGTGACATTATTTGGCGTTTGGTCAGTGAGCGAGACACATCACTACAGTGTCTAGCGGATGTTGAGTGCTGCACGATCTTTCTCGCTCAGTGTCAAAACGCAAACTGAGCTGTGAAATCAGGCTGCCCTTGGCTTTTATTGGGGTTTCAGGGACGCTGAAAACTCAGCAACTGTGACAGAGTTGACTGTGCTTGCACGGTCGACTCTGTAAAAATTGTTCACACTTCGGAAAGCCGGCTTTATGTTGGGAGCTTAGATCCTTAACCTCCGAGAAAAAGACGTAGCCTCTAACAGGGTTAATCGGTGCGCACCCATACCCTCGAGAAAGAACCGAAAGGGGTTGCCCACACTAGAACCAAACACACCAAATATGACCTTGAGCTGTTCAGAATCTTTTATGAGCAGCACCACCCAACCAGTGAGTATAAGGCATACATCAGTGCTCTTGGCACCTTGACCCATTTATGTGTATTACTGAGCTTTGAAGTCTTCGGTATGCACTGGGCGCTCAATGAAGAAAAGGACAGTGGGTTTTCTGGCTCAGAGCAATATTGCCGTTCTGCCTTAGCCCTCTTGATCTTCAAACATGGGTCTAGTCAACATGCCTGGGACGATCATGCATGCACCTCTTATCCACGTTTCTGTTTCCCCAGAGAACCTCTCGTCCACGTTATGGCCCCATGGGCTCGCCTTCACGCGGAGGGGCTGATTTCGCCAAGCTTGCCTACCCCTTTTGCTCTTTCTTTACTCTTATTTCTGCCTCCCTCGGTCTATTCACCTGTCTTTTGCTCTCTTAAACTCTCCTCTGGGGGGAGGTCAGTAAGCGGGTGTCTGCTGACCCTTGGTCCAGTGAGACATCTGAGGGTCGTTTCTGAAGGCCGACTTCACTGGATTCCCCCCACCTGGTCTTCACCCTGGCGGGATTTGTCCGCAGCGCCCTGCTGGTGCTGCTGAACACCTGTCATGTTGAAGACCTTCACAACGCACCCCTGTCTGGTGCGTTGTTTTCCCAAACCGCCTCACGGCGGGGAGGTTCCGTATTGGAGCGGTCTATTCTCCAACTGCCTCCCAGGCATGTTGTCTTCGTTAGCAACTAAGGAATGTTCCTTCCTACCTCTCTGTCTATCCCTCACCAGCCCATTCGCCTGTCTCTTTCTCTTTAAAACCTCCCGAATTTAGCCGCTCTGTCCTTCCTCTCTTCTCTCAGCTGATTTCTAAGTTCGGCCCTTTCATCTATATTTCTACTTTTTAACCTCTCACTCACGTCTGCATTACCAGTGGTTAGGAATAAGTGATTTTGGGCATATGCTGCGAACTGGTTTATTGCGCCTAGGAGATGATAAGTTGCAATATTTGCTGTATATGCGCTTAGTATTTATCTTTGTTTTACCCAGTTGTAATTGTTATTTGTTTTCTACGCTTTTTTGTAACCGGGAATTCGATAAATTAGCATGAAAGTGCAGCGTCTCCTGCATGTCCTAGGTTTATATTGCCCCGTAGACCAGTTTGCATCCTTTGTCCAACGTTACATTTTTGTTTTTTTCATGTAGTGCAGGCACACTCAGCCGCGAATTAGTCTTTGTGGCTTACGCGGCTTTAAGACCTAAAAACTCACTCACTCACTCACTCGTCCACGTTATGATCCAGAGCAATTCGTCCTGGTATTCCTTATAAGTTCAACAGGCACTCTCCGAGGGTTTTCTGGTCCACTGGCCTTATGTGTGTGCGCTCGCAAAAACGTTAACATTGTCATTTTCTCGAAAACTACAAACAGCTGAGGCGCCAAACCAGACTTGAGATCTTTCAAGATATATGCACAGTAGAACGACATTGGGTAAACGGTTAAGGCCGTGAAAGCTGTCTGTTGTGAAGTTTAACAGTGGCATTTGTTCAGAATCTACAAACACCAGACGCATCAAGTTGTCTACAGCGAGAAACATTGATAAGGTCAAGGACATATAAGTTGCTTGTAGACAACTTCAACAAAACTTTATCGTTTGAATTTTCTCAGAAAGTACAGTTACCAGTGGCAGTGATGACAGCTTTCCAGGCATACTCTTTCAATGACCTCTACTCAAGGTCAAGTTCATTAAAGCTGCCTCTTGTAAACTTTAAAATCTCAATACGTTTGTCGTGCATAGAATTACGCTGTGGAAAACTTTCGATCGAATCCTCTTCATCCGTGCATCAGAATCAGACACTTTGGACACAGTACAGCATCTGAAACCATTGGTGACTCTGGTCGGCGTGTTTGTTGTTCTGCGTACGTACAAGCGTACCACGTGCTGAGCAGACGGTGTTATTTATTAGCAGACCAAACATCAACTAGACAGCGTTTATCGTTGTTATGTTTGGCGACTTTGTCGAGCGGCGTGTAGTACAGGTATGGAATTGTTAGGTCAAAGAAAGTCATGTCTCTAGTATTAGATGCCACACAGTCACGAAATGCTCAAAAACGAACTTTAATTCATTTGGTAGACAGCTTTAGAGCTTTGTAAATGGCAGGTGTTCCCCCTCAGAACTCATTATTTTCTCAGAAACTGCAGACATCAGAGACATGTCCTTGATGTTGGTCATTGATAAGATCTTTACTGAAATACCTGTACTGAATCACCTTCGCTTAAGGCCAAGGACAGACAAGCTTTTCATGGATTAACCCGTATAAACTTTCTGAGAAAATACGATTACAGGTGATACCAAACTTAACATGGTGATAGACAGCATAGATGAAATCTTTCTATGAAAAACATTGATGAGACCAGTATTAACAGATCTCTTTAGAGGTCCTGACTTAACATCAAGGCCCTACAAACCAATTGGCATTTCCTCAAAATCATGTTGATAATATAAGAATAACGCGAACTTTCTTTGATTTTAAGTAATTTCTGTCAGCCTGTTTGTGTTTTCATAGCGTGCAGTAATTTAAGTCTTCACATATATACACTGGAGCCAGAAATAATTAACTACTCTTTTGTAGGTGCGCCTCGTGCTGTGCGTGGACAGACTGATGCGGAACACCCATCTGTGAACTTCAAGGGAAGACTGTTGTCTCTGAGCTTCAGCATGACGGCCTATCCAACGCCTGAGCCGTTCAATTTCACTTTCCTTGGACCTAACATTACGACAGCCACAACAAGTCCGGCGGGCATCGCTCTCAATGCCTCATGTCAGCAAAAGACAGGATCACTGTTCTTGGTGACGTGTACAATTACTGTGGACAACGTCACAAGTACAGCCGCTGGTCTCTACAGAGTGACACTAATCAATGAACAGGGACATGGTCATTTTGTCTTTGAGGTCAAGGTGAACGGTACGTATACGTTTCGAATTTTAGGGCTACTACAGACAATCAGCAGTATGCACGACGATACCAATCGAAAGAGAGACCAAACTAAGCTTACGTTTAGTAGAGACATTTCTTGACACAAACTGACTTTTCGATGAGAAGGCAACAAGAGTCAGTACCGCAATCGTGCCGTTTTAAAAGGGTGAGTGAGTGAGTTTTTAGGGCTTAAAGCCGCGCAAGCCACAAAGACTAATTCGCGGCTGAGTGTGCCTGCACTACATGAAAAAAACATGGACAATGTTGGACAAAGGATGCAAACTGGTCTACGGGGCAATATAAACCTAGGACATGCAAGAGACGCTGCACCTTCATGCTAATTTCTCGAACTCCCGGTTACAAAAAAAGCGTAGAAAACAAATGACAATTACAACTAGGGAGTGAGTGAGTGAGTTTTTAGGGCTTAAAGCCGCGCAAGCCACAAAGACTAATTCGCGGCTGAGTGTGCCTGCACTACATGAAAAAAAACAAAAATGTAACGTTGGACAAAGGATGCAAACTGGTCTACGGGGCAATATAAACCTAGGACATGCAGGAGACGCTGCACCTTCATGCTAATTTCTCGAACTCCCGGTTACAAAAAAAGCGTAGAAAACAAATGACAATTACAACTAGGTAAAACAAAGATAAATACTAAACGCATATACAGCAAATATTGCAACTTATCATCTCTTAGGCGCAATGAACCAATTCGCAGCATATGCCCAACATCACTTATTCCTAACCACTGGTAGTGCAGACGTAAGTGAGGGGTTAAAAAGAAGAAATATAGATGAAAGGGCCGAACTCAGAAATCAGCTGAGAGAAGAGAGGAAGGACAGAGCGGCTAAATTCGGGAGGTTTTAAAGAAAAAGATACAGGTGAATGGGCTGGTGAGGGATAGACAGAGAGGTAGGAAGGAAAATTCCTTAGTTGCCAATGAAGACAACATGCCTGGGAGGCAGTTGGAGAACAGACCGCTCCAACACGGAACCTCCCCGCCGTGAGGCGGTTTGGGAAAACAACGCACCAGAGAGGGGTGCGTTGTGAAGGTCTTCAACATGACGGGTGTTCAGCAGCACCAGCGAACAAAGCCCGCCAGGCTGAAGACCAGGTGAGGGGAATCCAGTGAAGTCGGCCTTCAGAAATGACCCTCAGATGTCTCACTGGACCAAGGGTCAGCAGACACCCGCTTACTGACCCCCCCCCCCCCCCCCCCCCCCCCCCCCCGTAGGAGACTTTAAGAGAGCAAAAGACAGGTAAATGGACCGAGGGAGGCAGAAATAAGAGTAAAGAAAGAGCAAAAGGGGTGGGCAAGCTTGGCGAAATCAGCCCCGCCGCGTGAAGGCGACCCCATGGGGCCGTGCCGTTTTAAAAGAACGTATTTTATTCGCTACTTATGCCAGAAGTGAACAGGTTTAAAGTTGACCAGGGGAGCACGATTTTTAATGCAACGAGCTAAAGAAAGCGGTAAAAGAAACCTAATGCAGGTTTTTTTTCAGAATTTAAACCCTCATAATGTCTTAATTAACGCCTACCAAAGATGATGTTTTTCACCTACAATCAAGAGCCATCGCAAAATTGAGTATGATGTCATATTCGAGTAGATGATCCGAGGCACAGCCCGGCCTATCTAGCCGCCACACCTGTTAATCATGCTTGAGGGAAGTTACGGGGTTGTCAAAGCAGAACGACATTGTTATAAAATTATTCTAACCTGAAATTGATTGCTTCTGTGTAGCACGCGTACCAAAGATCCTCTATACATACAATCTTTGCGCGTACACACCCAAACGCGTCTACGATTAAGTGACGTAAACCAGCCAGACATACACGACACGACGTTATTTTTGTATGCCAAACCTTTGTTTTTCCGTGCGCAAACGAGCCCGGGAAAGGTTACGTGATATTTTTTACATAAACTTACTTGACCATCACGTCATTCTTAACCGTGACGCCAAATGGATGATGGCTTCAAGAGTAAAAGAACACGGGATGGATCAGTACATTCTCGACGCAGACTTTAAGATGGCCTTGTAAATGAAGGCCGGACGTATACACATGATTAACACTAGCCAATGTTTTGTCACATCATGTGTGTTTCGAGCATGTTTTGCACAGATTGCAGGGACTGCTCTCATTAGCGTACCAACCCGTATATCATTTCTAGAAATGAAATTTATCTCGTCATTAATTTGATGTGTTATTCGTGACGTGAGGTTCATTTCTTGGTATTTTGGTGGAATTGGGAGTTGACGTTTATAAATTATGGGCGAGGTTGTTCTCCCATGTTTTGGGTTCATACAGAGAAGGAAGCAGCGCTGTGGGGTACTTGTCCCCGTTGGTCTGTGTCCTCACTGTCCTGGTGGCTGCTGAGCGTCGTTGTGCTGAGAGGCGCCAAATGCGCTGTTAGTGGCGGAATGCGCGTTCTTGCTTGCAGGTGATTGGCTGGAGTGCATTCTACTTTCGGATGGGTCGCGCCGTGCATGATCGATGAATCTGGGCCGTTTCTGTGGTGTGTGGAGCGTGGAGCGAGCAAACGTATGTATTGTGATTGTTTTCCCGTTTGGGTTCATTGCTGCCTGGACGTGATGCAGTCCTGATGACACAGACAGACACCCGGTGTGCTGGGGAAAACACAAAACCCAATACATCGATGACATTCCTGCTTTCAGCGTCTCCAAAAAGAAATAGAGAGGCAGAAGCCTCCTTGGCTCACTTGTGAGATAGGTCAAGGTCATTCAAAAGAGTGTGTTATCATTATGTCAAGTAAGGTTTCTCTGGTGTTCTTAGTTCCTGAGAAAAATGGCAACATTACAATTTCCCCTAAACAAGCTTGTATGCCCTTTACCTTGGGTCAAGGTTATTTAATTGAGATATGTCAGTACAGATCTTATCAATATTTATAATTTTATCAAGTTTGATGCCTCTAGTATCTGTAGTTTCTGCGATTGTAATGTTCAAATTCAAAACAGGCAGCTTTAATGACTTTGACCTTGAGCATTATCGCCTAATATCATGCCAGGTTTGGCGCCTCTGCTGTTTTTTGTTTCTGAGAAAGTGATACGTTTTGAAAGTCTTCTGGTTGTCCATTAGCATGCCAAGTTTGGTGCCTCCGCTGTTTGTAGATTCTGAGACAATGCTGCTTACACACTGTGTGACACACACATACAGACGACGGAGGGTTAGAACAGAGACTCACTTAGTTACATAAGTGAGCAAGCATTACGTCCATCAGATATGATGTCGGCAAAATGATGCAAATACTTTGCGTAAATGCGCGCGCTATTTTTCCTCGAACTTTGTGCTCATCAGGGATCTGCTTTGTGGAGGAAATGTGCTTGGAGCACAAATTTTAAACTGACGATGACGGCAGCAGTGATCTTAGTACTCTCTCTTTTTCCGGTTGTCTTTTTCTGGTTGTGTTTCTTGAGCGGCAGTGAGTTTCTCTCTGTACCATCTTGTTGCTGCTTTCTCTTCTGCTTGGACCTCAGCCGCGAATTAGCCTGTGTTGATTTCGCGGCGTTAAACCCTATATCTAACTAAGGGTTTGGTCTGTTTTGTCTTCTGTCGGCGTCAGTCAATCTCGTATTGAGGGAGACCAGATTTGATGCAAACACGTGCTTTTTGGGTATCTGCGGTCTTTTCATTCACTATGGCGTAAGTGGAGGTTGGGAGGTTGTGTTCGGTCTTTTTCAGCAAGGCTTGCATTTGTTTAACTCCTATAGGAAATCGTGTGTCAGAAATTGCGCTCCGTCGTCAAAGAGTTAAAGCCACGGAGACGTGAGGGGCCGGCTAGCGTGGCACGTGATGACATACGGAGCTGGAAAGCACCCCGTGGGAGGCCGCTATCGACATCTGACTTCAAGCCGATTGACCCATCTATGTCTCGGTGTTCTGGATTAGTCCTCCGCAAAATGAAACTAGGAAAAGGAAAATTCTGAACACACACACCCTGCTCCTACCAAGGCCAGATGAGGGCAGGAGAAGAAAAACCCCAAACCGAAACCAAACCAACGAAGTAAGATTGCATGATGCTGACTATGCTCAGGAGGGTATATAGTGTAGCAATCCGTCCTGGTGACGAGCTCACACACGATCCAGAAAATGCACTATGCTTCAGATGGACGTCTTGTTATGGTGTCGCCCTCGTGGACAAAAGCCAGGCGGGGACTGTGCCGGGCCCTCAGCCCCAAAGCAGCCTACCTCAGCGACTGGTGGCTCTGTCAACCTGAGACCCAGGCATCCAGCAGAAAACATGCCTTTCTGAGAAATAAGCAAATTGACGTCATCAGCGTCCAAGGGACACATCGTAATGAAGCCCTCAGATTCTTAATCAGAGGCTGTCACACCTTCGACGAGACAGACCATCTGGACATAACGAAACTAGAGGAGCAAAGCCTCCTTGGCTCACTTGTGAGATGGGTCAAGGTCATTCAAAAGAGTATGTTTGTAAAGCTATCTCTGCCTATCCTGAAGCAAGATGTCTCTTGTGTTCATAGCTCAATCAAAGACCTTGGAATCAGATGTTTCCAAGATCTTTGGTTCAATGGCAAATAGCAACATAACAGTTTCCAAGGACAGCTTGTATCACCTTGACTTCGGGTCAAGGTCATTCAAATGAGATCTGTAAGTGACGAGCTTATTAATGACTATCATTATGCCAAGTTTGATAGCTCTAGTTTTCGCAGATTCTGTACAAATGGTAATGTAAAATTTCACAACAGATAGCTGTATTGACCTTGACCTTGAGTCAAGGTCATTCAAAAGGCTATGTCTGCATAGGTCTCATTGCTACCTATCATTGTGCCTTGTTTGGTGCCTCTGCTGTTTGTTGTTTCGAAGAAAATGCTAACGTTAAGGTCTCCACAAAACATTTTGAGTGGCCTTGACCTTGACTCAAGGAAATTGAATACAAGTATGCCAGTACAGGCTTTGTCAATGTCTATCATCATGCAAAGTTTGATGCCTCTGGTATCCCTAGATTTTGAGAAAATGGCAATTGTAAATTTCCAGTGAGACAGATTTAGTGACCTTGGCCTTCAGTCAAGGTCATTCAAACGGTATGTCTTGGAAGGTCTTACTGCAGTCTATCAGGAAGCCAGGTTTGGTGCTTCTGCCATTTATTGTTTCTGAGAAAATGCCAATGTTAAGGTTTTGGAAGCATTTCTGCAAACAGCATGTATGGCCTTGACCTTGACTCAAAGTCACTGAATACAGTAAAGTTGTTGTCAATGTCTATCATCATGCAAAATTTGATGTCTCTGGTTTTTCTAGATTCTGAGAAAATGCCAATGTAAAATTTCCAAACAGACAGCTTTGGTGACCTTGAACTTGGATCAAGGTCAGTCAATTGGTATGTTTTAAAAGGTCTTAGGGCTGTCTATCAGCAAGCCAGGTTTGGTGCTTCTGCCATTTATTGTTTCTGAGAAAATGCCAATGTTAACTCTTTCCTATAGGAAATCGCTCCGTCGTCAAAGAGTTAAGGTTTTGGAAGCATTTCCGCAAACAGCATGTATGGCCTTGACCTTGACTCAAAGTCACTCAATACAGGTACGTCAGTAAAGGTGTTGTCAATGTCTATTGTCATGCGAAGTTTGATGTCTCTGGCTTTTCTAGATTCTGAGAAAATGCTAATGAAAACTGGCAAACAGACAGCTTTAGTGGCCTTGACCTTAGGTCAAGGTCAATCAATATGGTATATTTTGAAAGGTCTCATGGCTGTCTATCAGCAGGCCAAGTTTGGTGTCTCTGTTGTTTGTAGATTCTGAGAAAAGGCCAATGTTAAGGTTTACTGCGGACACACAGACAGACAGACAGACACACAGACAGACGACGGAGGGTTATTACATAGACTCACTTTGTTACACAAGTGAGCCAAAAGTGTTAACCATCGTCAGACATGGCATTCCAGCAGCCGTGACTCGCTGATTGACAACCGGTTGGTCCTGACAACCAGAAGGCCAGCACGGACCATCAAGAAAACATGCCAGCCAGAAGTTCAAGAAACTTCACTAGCTTCTGTATCAACACCATGCTTAAGACCTCTGCGACGTCACTTTCACAGAGGACGTGAACATCAGCGTAAAATCACTAAAATGGCCATTCCTCGTGGCTTCAGAAAGGACTGCAAGCCGTACTGGAGCAAACAACTGACCACACTCCACCACCAGCTGTCAGAAGCACAAGCCAGCATGGAGCGAGCGAGTCCACGTCCAGACACAATGAACTGAAGGAGTTCAACAAGACCAAAAAGAGTCAACTCCAGCAGAGCTGGCATGGAACGAAAGCATCACTTAGCCTGGAAAAGGATACCGGAAAACTCAAAAAGTTGTCTCCCTTGCCGCAACAAGCACGCATTTTTCGTGGCAGAGCACAAAGCTGCCCGATGATGCATGCATACTGCGGGTTTGTGTAAGCATGGGGTACAACTCCTGCAGATAATAATTTCTAAACTAGAGAGGCAAAAGCCTCCATGGCTCCCTTGTGACGTGGGTCAAGCTCATTCAAAAGAGTATGTTTGTAAAAACCTTATCACTATTTATCATCAAGCCAAGTAAGGTGTCTCTGGTGTTCTTAGTTCCTGGCAATATTACACTTTTCCCCAAAACTGACTGTATGGCCTTGACCTTGGGTCAAGGTCATTTAAATAAGATATCAATGTCTATCATTACGCCAAGTTGGATGCATCTAGTATTTGTAGTTTCTCCAAAAACAGTAATATTGAAATTCACAACAGACAGCTTTTCATTTTAAGTGGTATGGGTATATAGGTCTTATCAATGTCTATTAGCTTACCAGGTTTGGCGCCTCTGCTGTTTGTTGTTTCTGAGAAATTGCCAATGTTACCGTTTCACAAAAATAGTTTGTACGGCCTTGACCTTGATACAAGGCTATTGAATACATGTATATCTGTAAAGATCTTATCAATGTCTATCACCATATCAAGTTTAAAACCTCTGGTTTCTGTAGATTCCAAGAAAATGCCGATGAAAAATTTTGAAACAGACAGCTTTAATGACCTTGACCTTGAGTCAAGGTCATTCAACATGATACGCTTTGAAAGGTCTTACGGCTGTCTATAGACATGCCAAGGTTGGTGCCTCTGCTGTTTGTAGATTCTGAGAAAATGCCAATGTTAAGGTTTTCTGCGGAAATGCGGAAAATAGCTTGTACAGCCTTGACCTTGACACAAGGCCATTGAATACATGTACATCTGTAAAGTTCTTATCAATGTCTATCATCATGCAAAGTTGAAAACCTCTGGTTTTTGTAGACTCGAAGAAAATGCCAATGTAAAATTTTTAAACAAACAGCTTTAGTGACCTTGAACTTAAGTCAAGGTCATTCAGAATGATATATTTTGAAAAGTCTTATAGCTGCCTATCAGCATGCCAAGTTTGGTGCCTGTGCTGTTTGTAGATTCTGAGAAAATGCCAATGTTAAAGTTTTCTGCGGAAATGCGGAAAATAGCTTGTCTGACCTTGACCTTCACACAAGGCCATTCAACACATGTACATCTGTAAAGTTCTTATCAATGTCTATCATCATGCAAAGTTGAAAACCTCTGGTTTTTGTAGACTCGAAGAAAATGCCAATGTAAATTTTTCGGAGACAGCTTTAGTGACCTTGACCTTTAGTCAAGGTCATTCAAAATGATATATTTTGAAAGGTCTTGTGGCTGTCTATCGGCATGCAAAGCCATGCAAGCTGTTTCGCGGAAAACCTTCCAAAACCTTAACATTGGCAATTTCTCATGAACAATGAACAGCAGAGGCACCAAACTTGGCACGCTGAGAGACAGCCATAAGACCTTTCAAAATATACCATAATGATTGACCTTGACCTTGGGTCAAGGTCACTAAAACTGTCTGTTTGGAAATTTTACATTGGCATTTTCTCAGAATCTAGAAAAGCCAGAGACATCAAACTTTGCTTGATGATAGACATTGACAACACATTTACTGACATACCTGTATTCAGTGACTTTGGTTCAAGGTCAAGGCCAGACAAGCTGTTTTGCGGAAAAAGCTTCCCAAACCTTAACATTGGCATTATCTCAGAAACAATAAACAGCAGAAGCACTAAATCTTAGTTGGTGATAAACAACAGCAAAACCTTTCAAGGCACATCATTTTGGATGACCTTGGCTGAAGGTCAAGGTCATCACAGCTGTCTCATTGGAAATTTAAAATTGCCATTTTTCAGAATGTAGGGGTACCAGAGGCATCAAACTTTGCATGATGATAGACATTGACAAAACCTGTACTGGCATACTTGTAGTCAATTTCCTTGACTCAAGGTCAAGGCCATTCAAGATGTTTTGCGGAGACTTTAACGTTAGCATTTTCTTGGAAACAGCAAACAGTAGAGGCACCAAACAAGGCACAATGATAGGCAGCAAAGAGACCTATGCAGACATACCCATTTGAGTGACCTTGACTCAAGGTCAAGGTCGATACAGCTGCCTGTTGTGAAATTTTACATTACCATAAATTTTGTAAATAAACTACAAAAATTAGAGCTATCAAACTTGGCATAATGATAGTCACTGATAAGCTTTTCACTTACAGATCTCATTTGAATGACCTTGACCCAAGGTCAAGGTCATAGAAGCTGTCCTGGGAAAACTGTTATATCGCCATTTGCCGTTTTCTTATGAACTATGAACACAAGAGACCTTACTTCAGGATAGCTAGTGATAAGCACTTTACAAACATACTCTTTTGAATGACCTTGACCTATCTCACAAGTGAGCCAAGGAGGCTTTGCTCCTCTATTTTTTTTATTTTTTTTTTTCCTTCTTAGGCATTACTGAGCTCAGCCCGGTTTGGGTTATCCCGTTTGGGTGTTGTTGCAGAGGCTAGAGGATCGCCGCCCCTGGAACAGGGTTGGCCGACAGCACATTTCTCTCCCCTGACTTTTTCACCAAGCAGCCGACTCAGGAAACATGGCGGTTATTGTTTACGGACGGCTGAGTTTTCCTCTTTTTTGCCGTCCGCCAGACATCAGTTTCTTTCTCTCCAAAATGCACTATTTTGAGAGCACAGGCGTACTTACAAGCGCAGCTGTTCCAAAACAGATTTCTCCCTATATTAAGCCTAGTAATGGTAGTATTAGTGTCTTAAGTAGAAAACTGGATGTACCTCTTTCTCATGAATGTCCTGTTTTCTTCTTCAGCAACTGAGAAGATCATAACTGATCCGGAAGATGAGCCTAGTACTCAAAACATCGGAGCAATTGTGGGAGGGATCGTTGCTGCCGTTTTTGTCGCAGTTGTCGTCGCTGTTGTAGTTGTCCTTTTTCTGCGAAGACGGAAAGGTACGGATTCGGCGGAGTTTTTTGTTTGTTTGTTTGTTTTTTGTTGGTGGTGGTGGTGGTGGTGTTTTTGTTTTTTTGTTTTGTTTTGTTTGTTTGTTTTTTTTTTATCGGGGCAGGGGGTGGTTGGGGAGGAGGGTTATTCGTTAACATTTTATTGTTTTGTTCTTTTTCATGTTCCTATTTTCCTCATTATACTACCATTCAGTAGACTCAGACAGATGTATTGCTTTCTAGGCCGTAGTAACCTTTTACGTATAACTAATCATTGTATTGTAATGTACGTTGTACAGATCCTGAAAGACGCAAACTGGGCGACGGAAATGGTAAGCTGACATCATTTGGTTGAATTTAAGTGAGTTAGGCTCATGCCAGTTAACTGTTTTATGTAAATGTTTAGTTTGGTTGGTTTTAGGGTAGGTTGGTGGTGGCCATTTTGACCATCTCCCTAGCCCCACCAACCCGAACGCATTAGGATGTCAAGTGCACGCTGTTGAGTCTGCATTTTGAATATTGCATTTTGAAGAAAAAAACACACGTTATTTTGTCCAGAACTAGGCAGTGACAATCTGACTGGTGAAACAAGTGCACTTGGTGATGTTGGGGAGTTCGAGGAACAAGATGTCGTCACCAAGGACGTGTACGCTGTCGTCACCAAGTCTAAAATGTCCTCAGCTGAGACAAGTGCAGATCAGCCGAAGACCGCAACTTACGGGGTTGTTAACAAAAACAAGGCTTCCTCCAAACCCCCCACTAGCGGTGACTCGGGCGCCAACAATTGCCCTCCAGCCTCCAAGTCAAACGCCAAAAAGGAAAAAGGCACAAAGAGGAAGGCCGTCAACAAAGAGAGAACAGGTAATCATCAAATGGGCATTGAGGTGTTCCACGGTTTGTCCGTGAGGAGATGATGAATTTAAATTTACAAGCCAGCGAAGTAACAAAGACACGTAATAATTATGTCCAATGTTTTCCAGAACACGAGTACGGGAACATCACGCTGTCCATGGCGCCAGCCGGCAGCAGTGTTGTAGACACAAGGAAGAAAGCCGAAAAGGAAACGAAGGTGACAATCAAAATCTTTCTCATTCCGATCTGATCGAGTGATTAATTATTAACTCTTGGAATTCATGTAATGCTTGTTCCAACTGTTAGTGAACTCGTACATGAAGAAATGTCATCACATCAGAATATGATGACTTTTAGTTTGTTTTGTTCCGTTTTGGCGCCTGGTTCCAGAATTCTTGTGTTTCTTCCTGGTCTTAATTTTTTTTTTCATTATCAGATTAGTTAGCAGTCGCAATAGGCGTCGCGAATTGTCTCGTAATCGTGTGCGGACGTGGTTGGAATATTTACTGGATTTTCTGTAAGATAAAAACAAACAGTCGCTTTCTTACAGAAGTCAACCGGTGGAGCCGCAGCGCGCCAAGCCAACCAGGACGGCCTGCTGTACACTATGGTCGACTTCTCGGGACAAGGACAACAGTCCACGAAGCCTGCAACCCCTCCCGACCAGCAAGGTGTTGTCTACAGTGACGTCCTCTTCAATCAGTCCGTATTCAAACAGTGAATCAGATTTTGCAAATGTATGGAAGCAACCGAACAGGAACTGAACTAACGTTTCATAGACCTTTCCACAGTAACTATATGATTTGTTTGTGCCATTTGCATGCACCATCCAGGACTGTGTCGCATTGTAATATACGGCAGACATTTTTCCCGTCTTGAAACACTTGAAACATGCTGCCTCTTTTTTGTCAACAAAAAGCTTTTCACTCTACAAAAATAATATTAAACCCTTCTTATTTAGAAATAATGAAATTAACCAGAGAAAAATTTTCACTTATAAGTTTCACTTATCTTTAAATAGAACCAAGAGTCGCTTAATTAGCTGATGCAACTTAATTTCTTTGTTGTCGTTTGTCTCTTGCTGGTTATCATTTATTTGATCTTTAGTTTCATCTGTGTTTAGCACTTTGAACAATTATTGAATAT
The DNA here is from genome assembly GCA_018292915.2 of Batillaria attramentaria. Classification (NCBI taxonomy): domain Eukaryota; kingdom Metazoa; phylum Mollusca; class Gastropoda; family Batillariidae; genus Batillaria; species Batillaria attramentaria. Next base: position 257,950 of record JACVVK020000193.1, on the reverse strand, counting down.
ATTGAAAACAATCATCATTGCGCTCTCTCTCTCTTTCTCTCTCTCTCTCTCTCTCTCACACACACACACACACACACACACACACACACACACACACACACACACACACACACACACACACACACCATGTACATCATGCCGACATAGTGACGGAAGTCGTAATTGCACAAACGCTTCAGACTGAAATGGTCACTGTCATATGGTGCTGGCGACAGGGTGCGCATTTGAAAATGTCAAGTCTATGACGGTTTGTGCTGACACCGCATCACTAACAGTTTTACGGTATAATGGCGGAAATTCCTTCATCAACACGTAAAGATATATTACCAATAAGCCTTTGTTCATTACTTTCTGTGTTTACTTCTATTGCTGCACTCAGAATGTAGATTTGCTCTGTGATGACAGCATATTTCAGTTTCTTGCTTTTTTACCCTTGCATCAAAAATGAGTGCAACGCATGTAAAGTAAGTGTGTGTGTGTGTGTGTGTGTGTGTGTGTGTGTGTGTGTGTGTGTGTGTGTGGTCAATTTTCTAAGTACTTCCATTGCTGCACTCAGAACGTAGATTTGCTCAGTGACAGCATCTTTCAGTTTCACTTTTATATATATGTGTCAGCAATGAGCGCAACCTGTAAACACATGTAAAATGTGTGTGTGTGTGTGTGTGTGTGTGTGTGTGTGTGTGTGTGTGTGTGTGTGTGTGTGTGTGTGCGTGCGTGCGTGCGTGCGTGTGTGTGTGCGTGTGTGTGTGTGCGTGCGTGCGTGCGTGTGTGCGTGTGTGTGAAGTAATTTTCCTAAGCGGATTAAATTTGTATTGCTTTCCTTTTTTTTCGAAGCAGTTTTGTTTAGTGGATCTGTATCGTAGGTGTAAGACGCCAAACGCTGGTTTGTGTTGAGTAAATTTAGACAGTACAGTCGAACACGCTTAAGTCGAATTCGCAGGGGAAATGGATTTTTGTTCGACGTATCCGGCGTTTGACTTATCCGTGACGACAGATAAGGTCGAATTTCGACTCTGGCTTCGAGTTAAGCGAGTTGCACCTTTTCACCCCCTGATTCGGTTTGGAAACTGAAATTTATTTTCCCTGGTCAACATGAGCTTACTGCTGCTGCGTTGGTATAGTTCGCCCACTTTTGTCATTTGCATCTGCTGTAAATGCACTGCGACCGTCCAGGCTAAACAACATAGCGATTGCATCATTACCACAAGGTAACCCCAACCCTAAATCTAAACCTAACCCTAAACCGATCTAAGCAGGCGAACTCTACTAAATGAGTGTGGATGCGTTTGAATAGTTTGTCCAGTACGGCCTAGGGGTGCGAACTATATTGAACCTTACTGCTAGGATTTGTTGTATTCAATACGCTCGTGTAAGCTGCCATGTCATCGAATCTCCGTAGCTATTTTGTTCATTTTGAGTTCACTTTCAGTTCAGAGTATTGGCTTGGTCTTACCATAGTCACACATGCAATGCAGAGGAAAGAGAAAGCCAAGTTTTTCTGATGGCTGTTTCGTTCTGACATGAAAGCTGCCTGGCACCAAACGGTGATAAATTTCCAGCTTATGTTTTCTTCTTCTTTTCTAGTTTCACTGACTCTTATTCTGCTTGTAAGATCAGCAGCGTCATCTGTGCGCGCGCGCGCGCGCGTGTGTGTGTGTGTGTGTACGCGCGCGCGCGCGCGTTCGCAGTCGTATGATCGCATATGCTCAATAAATTCTAGTGCAACGTCATATAAACACACGCAGCCAAATAGCAGAAAGATCCAACTCTAACGGCACCAACCGGCAAACTCTCTCTCTCTCTCTCTCTCTCTCTCTCTTTGTCTCTCTCTCTCTCTCTCCCTCTCTCTCTCTCTCTCTCTCACACACACACATTTCACACACCAGGAATAACTCACTTCTTGCCCTCCGAATCCGACGGCAAATCACCTTCTTAACACTGGGGACCGAAAACCTTAGAGATCAGGGGCACAGGGTCAGATCTCACGCCTAGCTCTGTTCTTGCACGTGTTTCTCGCCAATTTCGTGTTCTACCACCCAAGACAACCAGCCCGAAGTCCCGCAGGACACATAACACTGTCAACCTGTACTTGCACGGAAAATGCAAAATCTCCGTGCAAGCCGTGTTTTGGCGCTGATGCATCAGAAGGACAAAAAATTCCCGTGCCAGCGACTGGTACGACTTATCCGAGGCTAAAATTGCAGATTTCGTTTGACATAACCGAGTTTTGACTTATCCGTTTTTGAGTACTCGTTCGACTTATCCGTGGAAAATTTAGTCATACAAAGAGCAAGTTTGGCCGGGAAAAACTTTTTGTTTCGACGTATCCGAAGTTTGACTTAAGCGTGTTTGACTTAAGCGTATGGGTCTGTATATGAATAATGATTGGTCTCAGTTGCGTGATTCCGTTTTACAATGATGTACAGACAGGCACTGAGTATGTATTTTTTGCTTTTTGTGCATCTGTATCACATGACGCATCTCCTCCCCGTATTTAAGCTGCTTTGAGCCTAAGACTACTCTTTTTCCGGTCAATCTAGCTCAAAAGTTAACATTGCATCCCAAGCAAGTTTGGCATGCGCGATAGTGCATAAGTTATTGATAAATCAGTATATCGAATTGAGAGCTTCCTTTACTTGCTTGATTCCTTTAGACAGTGTACAATGACAGACTAGACTAGCAATGTTTGTTTTAGATGTTAAAGTGAACAATGGATTACTTGACAGCTAGAGTAGTTCTGCGAATCCTGTGTTTCCGGTTTTGTGTTGTGTGAGTCGTTCCGAGTACATCTGTACATATTATATTGTTTTTGTGTACTTCTTATGCAAGGTGTATAAACTGGCCTGCTTTGTTGTCTCAAGCCGGCATGAATCTATCTTTAAGTCCCCTGTTAATCCAACCTGCTTAACGATCTGGGGCATGAAGAGATACCATGAGTAGGACTAGCATTAATAATGCTGTCTTGTCTCGGTCGTATGCCCTAGTCCCTCTCCATGCTCTAGGACCCAGGTCTAATACGTAGACTTACTTATTGGGCCAGATCTTTGGGGAAAAGCGATACATGTAGTACTTATAACCTCCCTTCCAGCAGAAAGCGGTACGAATGAGTGAACAAATCGTTTACCTTATACCATCCGATGAAGTTGCCAATTAAACAATACGCCACGATCCACGTTTATAATTCATTATACAAAATCATATTTCTACAGATCCTTATTTATCTATTTACACAAAAGACCTATGTACATATCGATTTAATGGATTTTCTTAAATAAATTTTAGGCGCTGTGTGTGTGTGTGTGTGTGTGTGTGTGTGTGTCGCTCTGTGTGTGTGTGTGTGTGTGTGTGTGTGTGTGTGTGTGTATGCACTCTCTCTCTCTCTCTCTCTCTCTCTCTCTGTTATTTGTGTTGTTGTTTCTGACACTGCTGGCATCATCGTTTCGTCCTCGTTCTTCAACAGCGATTGGCGGAGAGCCATGTGGTCAAAGAATGCATACATACAAGGTCTCAAAATGCCTATACTTATACACTCCGTATCAGCTTCAGGCATGCATTGTCACCCCTAAAAATGCTTCAATCTAGACACAAAAATTACCATGCACAGACCATTCCAGGGCACGCACCTGAGAGGAGATTACAAAAAGGTGGAATGTCACCTTTTTCGCTCAGGCCTCACTGGAGTAATGCTAGTCTACTTTATGCTTAGGCCAGAAAGCCGCTTCATCCAAATCCGCTCGCGTCGCCTTTGCCACTCTTCTGCGGAAAAAGTCCCGGCTTCACTGGCAGGTTGCCTCTTGTTGCGCCCCCCCCCCCCCCCCCCCCCGGTAAAACCTATCACCAAGATCACGCTTCTTCATAACAAGCTAGCTACAAACCAGCACACTCGCCAAACAGGTTTCTCCTTATACACACCAAAAATGACACCTCGGTTTATTTGTGTCTTACGCCTGTGTGTTGCCGTCAACTGAATCCATGTTCTTTATCTGTATTTGAATGGTTATCCGCACATGTCACGACCGTGCATGCGTCAATGTACGTGAGCGCGTGTGTGTGTAAATGTGCGTGTTCTTTCTTTCCTCCCATGCACCACTCGCACTCAGACGCAACAAGACGGACGCTCGAAGTTCACACCACCACGATGTTCTTGATAAGATAATACAACGTGCACGTCTCATGGTACCTCGATTCCCGGGTGTAACTTGGTAGGTGTGTAGTTCAAGGGTCTCCAAGCACACTAACGGTGCATCCAAGCCGCACAAATACCAGCGGTGTCGATGAACTTGCTCTGCTTTTACTTTTTTCGCGGAAAAACCTTTTCTGCAGGAAAACTGACTTTTTCTGTGTTTTCGCGAAAAAACGTATTTTTTTCGCAAAAAAGTCCATTTTTCTGAAGAAAAACTTTTTACGCGAAAACATCGCTATCAAATGTAAGGAATTGCCGCTTTTTCGCGAAAACACAAAAAAGCAATAGATCATTCAGGTTGCATCGATAGGCCTTATCATTCGCGAGATTGTTTACAGTAATGTCGCGAAGTGAAACTTTACAAATTTACTATTTATGAGCGATGAGAATGGCACAAAACTAACCCGTTGAGGACGCTAACTCTTCAGAATATGGAAACAAGCCAGCAATGAGTTGGCTGTACAGCTCACACTATGACACCAGCAATATTTAAAAGAAAATATACATATTGTCTCAGAAAGATGCCAGAGTAAATTTCATTTACATCACTCACCGGTGCAAATTTGCAGTGAGTTAACTTCAAGTGCCTTACTGAAAATAGTAGGGAAAATAGTAAGGAAACAGAAAGCGACAGTGTGAATTACAGGGTCGAACTTTAATTAACGACCACCCAGGCAAACAGGCCCCGTATTTAAAAATTCACCAAAAATACAAGCAGTACATTTTATCAAAGAATTCGAGTGGGAAAGGGTTAAGGGGTTAACAGTGTATCCTGCAAAGCTTGCTGAAGCTGTCTTGTTGTCACGTGCGGCATGCAGAGGGGGGGTTGAAAGTTGCTGATTGTTGGCAAAATTGGCTGTTTTGTAAGCATCAGTGAACACTGATTCGAACGGCTTTGCACTGAAATTCCAAATGCACGTGCAAGAACCAACGCATTGCTAAGCATTTCACTCACTTGAATGCCCATAAAAGCAGCCGAATGTGCATAATTCCTCACAACACCAACATGCTTCCAAGACGCAAGCTGTCAGATTTTGACCGAACCCGGGCGATTGCATGGCTGCAGGATCGAGTTGGCGTTCGAGAAGTGGCCAGAAGACTACAGGTGTCCCACTCCGTTATCATTCGGCTGAGAGAACGTTTTCAAGCCACTGGAACTGTTAAAGAAAGACCCCGTCCAGGCCAGCCACAGAAGACCACTGCAAGGGAGGACCGGTTCATCCGCAGACAGGCTCTTCAGAGGAGGACCATCACCTCCAACACCATCAGGCGTCGGCTCCAAGCTGCCACTAACACAGCAGTGTGCCAGATGACCACACGGCGGCGCCTCCATGCTGGCAACCTTCATGCAAGACGCCCAGTCAGGAAACTCAAACTGACTGCGGCCCACCGGGCAAGCCGCCTGGCCTGGTGTACAGCTCACCAAAGGTGGCCCCGGGCACAGCGGCAGCTGGTGCTGTTCAGTGACGAGTCCCGGTTCCTGGTGAAGCCACGAGATGGACGCATTCGGGTGTGGCGGCGTCCTGGAGAGCAGCTGGCAGATGACGCCGTCCAGGAGGTAACGGCTTTTGGCGGTGGCTCGGTCATGGAATGGGGGGGGGGGGGGGGGGGAATCAGCAGCCACTACAAGACTCCCCTGTACCATGTGGATGGCAGCTTGAACGGCCAACGCTACCTGCAGGAGATTTCACAGCCTTTTTTGTCCCAGCGCTTCAGCAGATTGGGGCCCAGGCTGTGTTCATGGACGATAACGCCACCCCACACCGTTTTCGAGCCGTGAACACTTTTGTGGTAAAAGCTGGCATCACCAGGATGCCATGGCCGGCAAACAGTCCGGACTTGAACCCTATTGAGAAAATTTGGGGCGAGCTTGGGAGAAGAGTTCAAGAAAATCACCCTCTGCTGGCCAATCGACAACAGCTGGTGCACTACCTGCAGCAGGAGTGGGCAAACCTCCCCCAGGCCCTCATTGCAAGAACTGTCAACACCATGAGACAGCGCTGTGTGAATTGTGTGGCAGCACGAGGGGGACACACTCGGTTTGGATCAGACTGTAAAGGAACACTCTGTTTGCGAATTTCGATTTCGGGGGTGGGAGTCTCTAATCAGGCACAATGAATTTTTTTTCTTTCTTTTTTTTTTTCTTTTGAGAAATTGACCAAATCGTGTTCACTGATAATGAATTTAAACATTTATGATGTTTCTGGCGTTTTGGAGTTTCGCTTTCTATGTTTTATGAGACTGTGTATAAGTGGTCCTTAATTAAAGTTCGACCCTGTATGACATTCGATAACCCACTCAGTGGTTTACGAGTTCACAAAAACACACCGTAGTTACGTCATCGGTCAGTGCCCTTGAAATGGAGATTTCTGACCCTTCTGCTAAATCCGCTGAAAATGGATAAAACGTGAGATGATGTTGACTGCATTCGCAAAGACACTGCAGAGAACAGCAAAACAGCAAACCAAACGCTACGCGGAAACGTGTAAACAACACCGGATAGCCACCAACATCGCCACAAAAAGCCGGGACGGGGATGAGTCGAGCACACGCATAACACACGAGCAGACGAAAAGGGAACACATGAGTAGACGGAATGCTGTTTTCTGCCTACCGTGATGAAAATTTGAAGATATGGCCTTCACAATGTGAACCAAGTGAAACTTGGAGCTTTCATGATCAACACTTCGCTGCAGTACATGTCGAATGTGTTTCAATCTGCCCACGCGTACACTTTTTGCCCCCCAATTTTCAGTCAACTACATCTACATAAATGCTAATTAATGAAGAATACCCTAAAGAAAAAAATAAAGAGTTCAAAATTAATTGTATGTAAACATAGAATGAAACAAGCGTAGTTATCAAGACAACTAATTGTTATTCGCCGAGAATATTTGGTTTGACTTATCACTGTGGGGCACGCAGACACGTGTCTGTGTATCACACGGAAAGAACGCCACAAAGGATCGACCACCTGTCTTGACTCGAACTTACTTTCTTACCTCTATATGTAATAGCTGTCAGACATTTAGCGTGCAGTTGCACTTAGGTTACTTGTGTTGCTTGTCATCTGTGAGCAATGATTGACAAAATACGCTAGGGGGAAGGCAGGAGAGGAGATTGGCGGTGGGGGCGGGGGTGGGGGAGCAGTGCACACAGCAGATACTGTATTCCCAACCAGTTGGGAGAAAATGACATTTTTTCTCACTTGTGTAACAACGTGAGTCTATGTAATAACCCCCCGTCGTCTGTCTGTGTTGAACAGTGAAATGACGAATTTGTAAAAGTCCAAGGCCCTTGTGAACTTCCATCCTGCGAGCTTCTCTTTCTGTGTAGCGAATTGCCAATAGTCGTTTGGGATAGAGGGGAGGTTGTAGGGTGGATGGTCCACGAGTTGGAGGTCCCGCCCCTGTTGTTACGATTCTGTGGCCTCGAACGAAAATTAAACTGCATTTTTGGTGCAGCAGGAGGATGTGCTGTTTTCTATTCGTTTGCTGCTTGCCATGCACCAACTAGAAGACTTTGGGGATAACCGTCACGCAAGAGAATGTGTTAGTCAATGTAGTTAGCTGAGGAAAAAATATTTTTAAAAACCAGGATCGCCTTAGTGAAAAAATCGCAGCAAAACACACTGTTCTGCCGCGGGCTCGGTAGCTACGCAAAACGTCGAACCATCTCGGGGTAAACAACTCGAACTACTCATGTAAGCTTTATATAAAGTATCATGTACAGTCCATGCATTCAAGGGCACGCACCTGACAATAGTTAAAAATCGACTGTCTCCTTTCCGCTGAGTCCTCACTAAATAAATGCATGTGTACTTTCTGTTTAGGCCAGAGAGCCACTTCACCCAATTCCATGCGCGTCACCTCTGCCTCTCTTGTGCGCAAAAATTCCCAGTTTCACTGGTACCTTACCTCCTGTTGGAACCCCCTGGCATGCATCTTGCCCTACAAAATACAAAACTCACGAAAATCACGCAGTGTCATGACAAATATAAAATCTCTACAAACTAGTACACTCGCCACACAGGGTCCTTCAGTGAAACACCGCGCTTGACCCCACGAACTATTTGTGTTGTTACGCCTGATAAGAGACCTTCACAAACATACTCTTCTGAATGACTTTGACCTGTTTCTCAAGTGAGCCAACTTGGCTCCTGTCTGTCTGGTCAAATTATGGAATGAGCATGACGAGAGTTACACAAACATTACTTTCACAATGACACTGGTGACTTTCTGCCGGCTAGCAGACCTGTGCCTCTCGGTAACCACCCTCAGCATCCCGTGGGAAAGTGATATTGCCTTGTGTGAAAAATTTAACATGGCTATTAAATGAAGATTAATGAAGCCAAAGTATGTGTGCCATTGTACGTGTCATAACAGAAACAAGTGTCTCATTTGTCACTAAGGACCGACGAGCACTGTTTCTTTCATTTTGTCAAGATGGAGGAAGGAACTTATTATAGTTATGGGCAAGCTGCAGATACGGTGTTCACATGTAAAACATGGTGAAAAACGTTAGGGAGGGAGGGAGGGGGGTCGGGAGGCTGCAAGGGCATCAGAATGCTGTCTGGTTTGAAAACAACAGCTCAGTCCAGGGGGAGTGTTCAAGTTTTGCTCCAGAGAAATAGCGACTTTCCTGAGCGGAAGAGAGTAGCCAAGCGATGAGGTTTTTGGCTCACTTGTGTAACAAAGTGAGTCTATGTAATAAACCTCCGTCGCGCGCGCGCGCGCGCGCGCGTGTGTGTGTGTGTGTGTGTGTCTGTCTGTCTGTGTGTCCGCAGTAGACCTTAACATTGGCCTTTTCTCAGAATCTACAGACAGCAGAGACACCAAAAATTGGCGTGCTGATAGACAGCCATAAGACCTTTCAATACATTCCAAAGTGATTGACCTTGATTTTGGGTCAAGGTCACTATAGCTGTCTGTTTGAAAATTTTACATTGGCATTTTCTCAGAATCTAGAAAAGCCAGAGACATCAAACTCTGCATGATAGACACTGACAACACCTTTACTAACACACCTGCATTCAGTCACTTTGAGTCAAGGTCAAGGCCATGCAAGTTGTTTAGCGGAAAACCTTCCAAAACATTAACATCGGCATTTTCTCAGAAAAAAAAATGTGCAGCAGAGGCACCAAACTTGGCACGCTGATAGACAGCCATAAGACCTTTAAAAACATACCACAATGATTGACCTTGACCCAAGGTCACTATAGCTGTCTGTTTGAAAATTTTACATTGGCATTTTCTCAGAATCTAGAAAAGCCAGAGTCAATCAAACTTTGCATGATGATAGACATTGTCAACACCTTTACTGACATACCTGTATTCAGTGACTTTGAGTGAAGGTCAAGGCCAAGCAAGTTGTTTTGCGGAAAACCTTCCAAAACCTTGACATTGGCATTTTCGCAAAAAACAATGAACAGCAGAGGCACCAAACTTGGCACGGTGATAGACAGCCATAAGACCTAAAGTCAAGGTCACTAAAGCTGTTTGTTTGGAAATTTTACACTGGCATTTTCTCAGAATTTAGAAAAGCCAGAGACATCAAACTTTGCATGATGATAGACACTGATAACACATTTACTGACATACCTGCATTCAGTGACTTTGAGTCAAGGTCAAGACCATACAAGCAGTTTTGCGGAAAACCTTCCAAAACCTTAACATTGGCATTCTGTCAGAAACAATAAACAGCAGAAGCACCAAACCTGGCTTGCTGATAAACAGCAGTAAGACCTTTCAAGAAATACCATTTTGAATGACCTTGACCCAAGGTCAAGGTCATCGAAGCTGTCTAATTGGAAATTTACAATTGCCATTTTCTCAGAATGTAGGGGTACCAGAGGCATCAAACTTTGCATGATGATAGACATTGACAAAACCTGTACTGGCATACTTGTATTCAATTTCCTTGAGTCAAGGTCAAGGGCATTCAAGATGTTTTCTGGAGACATTAACGTTAGCATTTTCTTGGAAACAACAAACAGCAGAGGCACCAAACAAGGCACAATGATAGACAGCAACGAGACCTATGCAGACATACCCATTTGAATGACCTTGACTCAAGGTCAAGGTCATTACAGCTGTCTGTTGTGAAATTTTACATTACCATTTGTACAGAAACTACAAAAACTAGAGCTATCAAACTTGGCATAACGATAGTCACTGATAAGCTCTTCATTTATAGATCTCATTTGAATGACCTTGACCCAAGATCAAGGTCATAGAAGCTGTCCTGGGAAAACAAATATTTACAATTATAGTCTTTTGAATGACTTTGACCCATCTCACAAGTGAGCCAAGGAGGTTTTGCTCCTCTAGTTGTTGTTGGTTTCCAATCACAAGTTCATTCGCCAAGGGGTCATGACATACCCGCCAACACGAGTCGTGGGGGCGGAAAGAACTATGACGCGTCCTATGAGTAGAGCACAGCTTTTTGTCGTGTATCGGGCCAGCCATCAAATTACTTCCGTGTTTACATCCGGCCCAGTTCGTGTCGCACGGTGAGCGGCTCAGTGTACAAGGAGAACATGAAGTGGATCACTGTCTTCGTTACAAGTCTAATTTTCGTTCCCCAGTTTGTCATAGGTAAGTGTTCATTTGTGTCTGACTCCAGGGTTTGTAAAAACAGTGCTACCTTCAGCGTTTGCCTTCAATGTGGACAGTAGCGTAACCTATCGTTTTCTTCCTGGGCACGAACAAGGTAGCCACTTGCTTAGCACGCGCTCAAGGAAGCAACCAAGAGCGCTCACATACATAGCCAAACGCTAACAGTTTTTAGAGTTAACAGAGCTTCAGTAGGCAAAAGTGAACCCCCTCCCCCCCACCCCTCCTTCCAGAAAGAGGGGATGAGTTGGGGGAGGGGGAGGGGGGTCACCTATTTTTTTGCAAAGCAAATTGGGACCACAGTTTACGAGTGAGTTTTTAAGGCTTAAAGCCGCGCAAGCCACAAAGACTAATTCGCGGCTGAGTGGGCCTGCACTACATGAAAAAAACAAAAACAAAAAACAACGTTGGACAAAGGATGAAAACTAGTCTACGGTGCTGTATAAACCCCGGACATGCAGCAGACGCTGCGCCCTCATACTAATGCAACGAACTCCCGATTACAAAAAAGCGTAGAAAACAAACAGCAATTACAAATAGGTAAAACAAATATAAATACTAAGCGCATATATAGCAAATATTGCAACTTATCATCTCCTAGGCGCAATAAACCAGCTCGCAGCATATGCCCAACATCACTTATTCCTAACCACTGGTAGTGCAGACGTGAGTGAGGGGTTAAAAAGAAGAAATATAGATGAAAGGGCCGAACTTAGAAATCAGCTGAGAGATTAGAGGAAGGACAGAGCGGCTAAGTTCGGCAGGTTTTAAAAAGAAAGAGACAGGCGAATGGGCTGTGAAGGTCTTCAACATGACAGGTTCAGCAACACCAGCAGGGCGCTGCGAACAAAGCCCGCCATGGTGAAGACCCGGGGGGGGGGGGGGGGGGATCCAGTGAAGTCGGCCTTCAGAAACGACCCTCAGATGTCTCACAGGGGACCAAGGGTCAGCAGACACCTGCTTACTGACCTCCCCCCGGAGGAGATTTTAAGAAAGCAAAAGACAGATGAATGGACCGATGGAGGCAGAAATAAGAGTAAAGAAAGAGCGAAAGGAGTGGGCAAGCTCAGCGAAATCAGCCCCGCCGCGTGAAGGCGGGCCCATGGGGCCCCAACATTACCTATTCCTAGCTACTAGTAGTGCAGACGTGACTGAGGGGCTTAAAGAAAGAAATATAGACGAAGCCCGCCAGGGTGAAGACCGGGGGGGGGGGGGGGGGGGATCCAGTGAAGTCGGCCTTCAGAAATGACCCTCAGATGTCTCGCTGGACGAAGGGTCAGCAGACACCCGCATACTGATCTCCTCCAGGAGGAGATTTTAAGAGAGCCATAGACAGGTGAATGGACCGATGGAGACAGAAATACGAGTAAAGAAAGAGCAAAAGGGGTGAGCAAGCTCAGCCAAATCAGCCCCGCAACGGCGGGCCGAACGGAAGGCGAGCCCATGTGGCCCCAGCGAAAGTGAGTGATCAAGGGATTAACTCCCATCAAATAATTCTTAACAGTCACTCTCTTAAAAAGGTGACTACATTTTCTACGGATAAGTCGAACAAGTACTCCGGATAAGTCAGAATTCGGTTATCTCAAACAGAATTTGCCCTTTCTGCTTCGGATAATTAAGTAGTCACTGGACCTGGGATATTTTCTCCATCTGATGGGTCAGCACAAAAAACAGCTTGCAAGCAGATTTTTACATTGTCAGTACGGTTACAGGTTTCAGACGGTTATGTGTCTGATGTGCCTAAGGCTAGTTACCTTGGAGGAAAGAACACAAAATTGGCGAGACACGTGCATGTGCATGAACAGAGTTCACACAGTGTCCAGATACACCGACAACACCGAAAAACTGCCCCCACTTGCTGTCGGGCTCCGTCCACGCTGCCGTGCACATTCCTGTGCAGCCCGGCTCGTTAAGTGACCATGCCGCGGATACCTCAGTACAGACGACTGAGCGATGTTGGACTGATATGGCGCAAGCTGTGCTACTACCGGTAGGTACACGTATTGGAAAGCAATTTTCTTTCTTGCGTAAACATTTCAGCTCGAGTTTGCAGAACGAAAAGTAAAACCGCAATTTGGAGATGTCGTGGCCGAAAAAACGCGCAGTGTTCATCCGTCCGTGCAGTGGTCATGGCAGCAGCCATGACCGAGTCAGTACTGTCTGCAGTGACCCCCATACAAGTCGTGTCCCTTTTGAATTTGGTCAGTGTCGCTCGTATGCCGTGCTGTCGCAAGTTTTTTTTTTTTTTTTTTTTTGAAGAAATTTGACGAGATGTTACAAATGAAGAGCACGCGGGCGCTCGGATTTGCCAAGCCCGTTTTATCGGCAACATTTCCAACTTGGGGTTTTTACTTTTGGTCCTGCAAGCTCGAGCTAAAATGTTTACGCAAGAAACAAAATTCCTTTCAAATACGTGTACTTACCGGTAGTAGCAGAGCTTCCACGATGTCCGACATCGCTCAGTCAAAACTGACGTGTCCGCGGAGTGGTCACATAATGGACCGGGTTGCACGGGGATCATGTGCACAGTAGCGTGGACGGAGCCCGACCGGAAGTGGGGCAGTTTTTCGGCACGGTTATGTCGCTGTTTGGACACTGTGTTAACTCTGCAACTGTGACAGAGTTGACTGTGCTTGCACGGTCGACTCTGTAAATTTTTTTCGGAAAGCTTTTTGTTGGGAGCTTAGATCTTTAGTTTTAAAACTAATGTCTATGCCGGATAATCCGGCTTACAAGTGTGTGTTTGCACCTCGATGTGTTGAAGCTTACGAGGCTCACCCCAATGAGATTGTCCCTCTGTCCCTCCGTGTCCGTCCCCTTTTACAGGCGGCCGGAGTGGACACAGACACTGTTGAGGAATCTTTGTTCCCTTCTTCCCCTCCGTGGACGCTCCCCGCACCTGAGGTCAGGCTGCACCTGACAGCACACAAAAAGGCCGAGACCCCCAACCTATCTATTTTCAAGGTCTGCAGCTGATTGAGCGCATGTTTTCGGCTTTAGTAACGCCTTTATTCCTAATATATATATATATATATATATATATATATATATATATATATATATATATATAAACGATACCAAGGGTGACCAAGGAGTGGTATATTTCATTAGCAAATGTTTCCGGTATTCCCGAGCGCAGACGCTGTATTTGGGACGTGGGATACGTAAACCTATGTTTTTAGGCCTCGGGGATCACTTTGCACAAAAACATTCTGACAACAGTTTGGTATCGTTTCTTTTGGACACTAGTTTATATATATATATATATATATATATATAGTCAAATACGCTTAAGCCGAACTCGCCTGGGGAATGAAAAATCGTTTCCCTTATCCGAGTTTCTGCATATCCGAGTTCGGATGAGCCAAACCTTTCCCGAGAAATTACCCTGCAGTTCGGCTTAAGCGAGTTATTTTCAGGATAAGTTGTAAAATCATTTGGAATGTTTGTAAAAAGTCTTTTAAAACAGATTATCTTTGCTTCCCTTTGCAACTGAAACATCGAATTGATAATTTTGCGAAAGTTTGTAGTCGTGTATGCTGCTTTTCTATGGGCAAATGCATATGTTTATGCAAATGTGTATAACGGAGACGGCCTGACAGAGACACGGGTCGAGCTTATTGATTCCTGAGACTAGTAACACAGACAAAACTCTCTCTCTCTCTCTCTCTCTCTCTCTCTCTCTCTCTCTCTGTGTGTGTGTGTGTGTGTGTGTGTGTGTGTGTGTGTGTGTGTGTGTGTGTGTGTTTAAATGAATGAGATCAAAACAGTGACAAGTTACAAGTGCTTTCTTCAGTGGGGCTTTATTAAAATAAAAAAAAACACACCTGTATAACTAAGTGAAAACACACACACACACACACACACACACACACACACACACACACACACACACACACACACACATGCGCGCGCATTACTGTACGCGGAAATCAATGCATGCTCCACTCCGTTCCTGCACTCCCCCCCCCCCTACCCTCTCACCTCCACCCTCCCTCACACACACACACACACACACACACACACACACACACACACACACACACACAGTGGGTGTCTAACGTCATATTTTAGATATGGATCTCCAGCAGTGGGTGTCTAACGTTATATTTCAGGTCTGAATCTCCAGCAGCGTATGTCTATATTTCAGGTCTGGATCTCCAACAGTGCGTGTGTAACGTTATATTTCAGGTGTGGATCTCCTGCAGTGTGTGTCTATATTTCAGGTCTGGGTCCCCAGCAATGGGTGTCCAACGTTATATTTCAGGTGTGGCTCTCCTGCAGTGTGTGTCTATATTTCAGGTCTGGGTCCCCAGCAATGGGTGTCCAACGTTATATTTCACGTCTGAATCTCCAGCAGTGCGTGTCTAACGTTATCAGTGCGTGTCTGTATTTGAGGTCTGGATCTCCAGCAGTGCGTGTCTAACATTATATATTTCAGGTCTGGATCTCCAGCAGTGCGTGTCTAACGTTATATTTCAGATCTGGATCTCCAGCAGTGCGTGTCTAACGTTATCGAGGTAGATGAGACGTTGTCCAGTAATGTCGTCACATGTCGGGGAGCCGGACAGAATGAGGACATCACGTGGAGATACATCTCCGCTAGCGGGGCCACCGTCACTATAGCAACTTGCCGACCGTCTGGATCGTGCACCAATACTAACCCCCTCTTCACCGCCACACGGTCCCCGTCCAGCACGTCCAGTCAGCTGACCTTCAAGCTGGACATCAAAACACACAGATCTGATTATGGCAGCTTAACACTGAGCTGTGAAACACCGCGTCAGGGCCCGGTCTCCTGTCAGCTCGATGTTGTCCGTAAGAAACTTCAGTATGTTAGCAGTTTTTAAGTTGTTTCTCTATAGAGAAACAACTTTATGAGACGGGGCAGATTTTGCTGCGCGCAGCAGCAAGTTTCAGTGATACAATACAAGACTGTGACGTTTCTCCACACAATAATACTTTCACGCACATAGTGACGTAACGAAACCTGCGTCATAGACACTTGACGTGCACACTATGCTGCTGCGTTCTTTTTGGCGGGAGTTGTGAGACGTGTGTCTCTGTGTGTGTGTGTGTGTGTGTGTGTGTGTGTGTGTGTGTGTGTGTGTGTGTGTGTGTGTGGACGGATGTAATGATGGCTATCTCCTAAACCACCTCGATGGAGGCCTTTTTACTTTGAGATAAAATGGGAAATCACCTTCTCCAGACCTACCTTTCACGATTTTTAGCCTGCCGCATTTTCAGAAGAGTTATCGCCGATTTTAAAAAATCGGTCGTGTTACGAATTTTTTCGAAAAAGTTGTTCAAATTCCTTCATTTTCTAGACTTTGGAAGTTCACCCAATCACACTGCCTGTATTCGTGCTACAGCTCTGTAGCTCTGACTGGTTTTGTGTAAAAAAAATATTTTCGAGGTAGGGGTGGTTTGCACATAAGATCAAATATCTATGAAAAGACTACTGCAAATTACTTATCATCCCGGCGTTTTTGTCTAGTGTGACAACTGCACATATGACAGGAACTACTGTACTATTATAGCTCTAGCATTTAGAATAACTGAACTTTTAGATAAACATAACTTTTTCAAGTTTCTGCGAAAAGCACCTGTCAAAAGAGTTCCAAATTTTCGATTTCATAAGTACAATACAAGGTATTTTAGTCCATGTTTCACCAGCCTTCTAGATCTTCCAGATTTTATGTAAAAATTAATTCAGCCAGGGAAGTCACAAAAGCAACAGGGAAATTACAAGACATGCACAAGCATCATCTGTCATACCACCAGTGTGAAGCTGACGTCAAACGCTTAGTTCCCAGACAAAATAAGCAAGTTTCGTCACTGCCTCCGACATTTCACCAGCCCTCTAGATCTTCCAGATTTCATGTGAAAAATAATTCAATCAGGGAAGCCACAAAGCCAACAGGGAAATCACAAGACATAAACAAGCTTCCTCAGACGATCGCAGTGCTAGAGGCTGACGTCAAAAAGTTTAGTTTGCGGAACTGACGTCATCTCTCCGTCTGTGTATGACGACCTGCCTGAGGCTGACGTCAAATGTTTAGTTCACGGAACTGACGTCTCTCTCTCTCTCTCTCTCTCTCTGGGGAGCCAGGGTAGCCGAATGGTAGAGCGTTGGACTTTCAATGCTCGGGTCGAGAGTTCGAATCCCGGCTTGTGCCAAATATTTGTGCTGGCCTTTCTCTCGTTGCCCCATCTTTGATATCACCCTTACGTGGTGGAAAAGAACGTTAAACTCCTAAACACCCACCCACCCACCCTCTCTCTCTCTCGCTCTCCCCCCACCCGGCCCCACCCCCAGTCACGTGACTAATCGGTCGAGGTCGTAGAGGATCTAGTGTCATTGGTAGAACATGGAGAGGGGAGAACCGGCAACAATAACAACAAAACAGACAAAATAAAATGAAATTTGGAGAAACAACTTTGTATTACGGGGCCGTTCCTCCTTGTTTTAAAAAGTTGTTTCTCTATAGAGAAACAACTTTATGAGACGGGGCAGATTTTGCTACGCGCAGCAGCAAGTTTCAGTGATACAAAACAAGACTGTGACGTTTCTCCACACAATACTTACTTTCACGCACACAGTGACGTAACGAAATCTGCGTCATAGACACCTTACGTGCACACTTTGCTGCTGCGTTCTTTTTGGCGGGAATGACGTGTGTGTGTCTGTGTGTGTGGACGGATGTAATGATGGCTAAACCACCTCGCCGGATGGCTTTTTACTTTGAGATAGAATGGGAATTCACCTTCTCCAGAGCTACCTTTCACGATTTTTATCCTGCCGCATTTTGAGAACAGTTATCGCCGATTTTTAAAAATCGGTCATGTTACGATTTTTTTTCGAAAAAAAATGTTCAAATGGCTTCATTTTCTGAAATTGGGAAGATCATACAAGTATACTGCCTGTTTTCGTAGCACAGCTCTGTAGCTCTGACAGGTTTTGTGTAAGAAAAATATTTCCGAGGTAGGGGTGGTTTGCATATAAGGCCAAATATCTATGAAAAGACTCCTTCAAATTACTCATCATTCCGGTATTTTTGTCACTTGTGACAACTGCACATATGACATGAACTATTGCACTATTATAGCTTTAGTATTAAGAATAACAGAGCTTTTAGATAAACACATTTTTTCACGTTTCTGCGAGAAGCGCCGGTCAAAAAAGTTCCAATTTTGTAATTTCGTAAGTACAATCCAAGGCACTTTAAGTCCACGTTTCATCAGCTCTCTAGATCTTCCAGATTTTATGTCAAAATTAATTCAGTCCCGGAAGTCACAAAAGCAACAAGGAAATCACATGATATATCATATGAAGAAGTATCATCTGTCAGACGAGCAGCGTGAGGCTGACGGCAAATGTTTGGTTCACAGTGCAAAATCTGCAAGTATCGTCACTGCTTCCGACATTTCATCAGCCCTCTACATCTTCCAGATTTCATGTGAAAAATAATTCAGTCGGAGAAGTCACAAAGCCAATAGGGAAATCACAGGACATAAACAAGCATCCTCAGACGATCTCAGTGCTAGAGGCTGACGCCAAAAGTTTAGTTCACGGAATTGACGTCATCTCTCTCTCTCTCTGTATGACGACCTGCCTGAGGCTGACGTCAAATGTTTAGTTCACGGAACTGACGTCTCTCTCTCTCTCTCTCTCTCTCTCTGGGGAGCCAGGGTGGCCGAATGGTAGCGCGTTGGACTTTCAATGCTTGGGCCGAGAGTTCGAATCCCGGCCGCTGGGGCCAAATATTTGTGCTGGCCTTTTTCTCGTTGCCCCGTCTTTGATATCACCCTTATGTGGTGGAAAAGAGCGTTAAACTCCTAAACACCCACCTACCCACCCTCTCCCTCTCTCTCTCCCTTCTTCCCACACCCGGCCCCACCCCCAGAGGTCGTAGAGGATCTAGTGTCAAACGGTAGAACTTGGAGAGGGGAGAACCGGCAACAATAACAACAAAACAGACAAAATAAAGTGAAGTTTGGAGAAACAACTTTGTAGGACGGGGCCGTTCCTCCTTGTTTTAAATATGTAATACACCTTGTTGTTGTCCATGTTGTTGTTGAGAAAAAAATTTAGTTGAGATAGCTCCGTTTATTTAGAGTCACCGAAAGTGGTGATTTCTATTGTAAAATGTAATAGAGGCGTTTGACTTAGTGAGAATTTAGCCACTTCTTGTTATTCGAGATGATGCTCGTACGTATTATCATCAGACAACTCCACACGAGGCAAGTTAGCAAAATCGTGTCAAATAAATTGTGTAACATAATTATGACTTTATGCTATGTAATAATGATATGTTTACAGACCGTGCTGAGGTGACGTCATGTAACGCCCAAATCAACACTGCTGGTTCACAGTGGACTGTGAATGGAACGTGTGACGTCAGCAAGGCTTACTCAGAGAGGGGACGGTACAGCTGTAACTGGACCGAACACAGAGCGGGGGTCAGTGGCCGATTTGGAAGTTGTTGTTGATGTTGTTGTTAGGCTTGTTGTTGTTGGGTTTTTCTCTCGGTGTTCTTTGGTTGTTTTGGTGTGTGTGTGTGTGTGTGTGTGTGTGTGTGTGTGTGTGTGTGTGTGTGTGTGTGTGTGTGTTAAAATGCACACAATAAGAGTTAACTCTCCAGAAACATATCATTAAGTCTGACCGTGTGTGTCTAAATGTGACGATTTGTTTACGTATTCCTCTGTTGTTGTTGTTGTTGTTGTTGTTTTTGAATGTGACGATGTGCAGAGCCCTGCTCCCATTCCGGCCAGCCAGACCAATCTGACAAAAACCCCGTACACTGAGGGTGGCGCCACCTACAACAGTGTCAGGTGCAGCTTCAACAGGCCGTTTCCCACAGTAACCGGTACCTACACCTACAGCGTGATTATCTCCCCTGGATCAGTCACACCAACCGTCTCTGGATACAACACTATAGGTTTGTTATTTGCTACATTCCTAACAAAGTAAAAGTGGTTTGTTTTGTATTCCTGTACCTCACAACCCATGAAAAACAGTTTAGTCGCTATGTTTCTATGTTCCAGAGCGTGCATTTCGTGTAAATGTAACTTGGAAAGTTTCCACTGAGATTGTTGAATGCCCATGAAATCATCAAATCTGCTTTTTCCCCCAGAAAGTCCAGTTACACCGAGCGTAACGTGCAGCCCCAGTCCCTATGTACCGGAAAACCAAAACGTCACCTGCACGTGCAGCACACAGAGTATAGGCAGCCCGGAAGGTCGGCTCAAATGGTTCAGGGGTAATAACCTCATCAACACTGGTAACTATGGTGACACTACCCTGGTCATGACGCCACAGACCCTGACTCGCAGTGACCATGGCAACACTGTCTTCCGCTGTGACGCCGGTTGGAGTCAAAGTCAAGTCATCCGAGGGGAACAGTATACTGCCAGTGTAGGATGTAAGTCTCTCTCTCTCTCTCTCTCTCTCTCTCTCTCTCTCTCTCTGAGTTGTGCTCCCGCTTGGAAAAAGTCACGAATTCTTAAGCTCTCATCAGATTAATAAGAAATCGTTATTAACGGCGGATCTACCAGACGCAGATTGATGAGACTTGACTACCTTTTACATCGTCACGATGCCGATCGACCAACAAAGTTTCAGGACTGTATGTGGTGGATTTCTACCACGTTTTGTTTCTTTCATGTTTCGGCGTGCTCACGACGCAGCGAAGCATGGAGATCGTGTACTGACACTTCACAACAGAACACTGAACGTGTTCTCGCTGGCTGTAGCGCTGGTGATTACAGCCATGTTACAACAAGCTGGTGATTACAGCCATGTTACAACAAGCTGGTGATTACAGCCATGTTACAACAAGTTGGTGATTACAGCCATGTTACAACAAGCTGGTGATTACAGCCATGTTACAACAAGCTGGTGATTACAGCCATGTTACAACAAGCTGGTGATTACAGCCATGTTACAACAAGCTGGTGATTACAGCCATGTTACAACAAGCTGGTGATTACAGCCATGTTACAACAAGCTGGTGATTACAGCCATATTACAACAAGCTGGTGATTCCAGCCATGTTACAACAAGCTGGTGATTACAGCCATGTTACAACAAGCTGGTGATTACAGCCATATTACAACAAGCTGGTGATTACAGCCATGTTACAACAAGCTGGCAATGTTGAACCAAACCCTAAAGATTGCAAAGTTTCGCTATGGGTGAGAAATTGGAAAGACTCTACAACCGGATCGAACAACGTTTCGATGGTGTCGAGAGAAAGATGACTGGCATGTCAACCGCCATCAGTAACCTGTCTGCACGCTTTGCAGACATTGAAAACAGACTGGGTGTGTTGGAAAGAGACAGTGCGACGGCATCCACTGAGAGAGAAACCATGGAAGAGAAATTAGAAAAGAGACTGGACCATGCAGATGGAGAAACAGTTGGAGCATCAAGAAATCTACTCAAGGCGCGAGAATATGCTGTTTTTCGGCACTCCAGAGAGACTAGCGGAGGACACAGTGTAAGAACACGGTGTTAAGCCTTCTACGACAGCATTGCCCGACCAGGCTGTGGGGCGATGATGTCATTCGTGCTCATCGTCTGGGGAGATCGAGCCACTGATGGTTCTACGAAACATCGACCCATGATTGCAAAGTTTCGCGTCTGGCAGGACAAAATGAGTGTGATCGCTGACAAGGACTCGAGATAACTTGAGACGCGATGGTGTCACACTCGCCGATGACCTGACCAAAAACCAGAGACAGAAACTGAATGAAGCTAAGAAAAGTGGGAAAGTGGCTTATTTCCGAGGCGAGAGGCTTGTGGTGACAGACAAGGGGGCGGTGGCGCCAGCAGCAACAACAACAACCACAACGACAACACTGTGCACAGCAGCAAGGGCTACAGCGACAAGGACAACAGTGCAGGCAACGGACGCAGCAGAGGTGCCAGCAACGACAGAGGCAACATCACTGACGTCAGCGGCAACAGCAGCAACAACAGCAACAAAACAAAACAACAGAGCTACAGCCAGAAGAAGAGTGTATAAGACTCTTGAACTGGAACATTGAAGGACTGTGGGGAAACTCTCAGACAATGACTTTCTGCGGTATGTGTGTGGTTTCGATTTCACTTGTTTGGTGGAAACTTTTGTGGAAACGTTGGAGTTAGTCCAAACATCACTTAAAGACTATGCCTGTTTCTCGGCCCCAGCGAGAAAGCTTAGCTACCTAGGCCGGCCGTCGGATGGGGTCGCGATACTTGTGAAAAAGTGCTTTGAACCTAAGGTAAAGCAGATTATGAAAAACTGTGATAATCTTTTGACTGTACTTGTGGATAAATCAGTGTCTGGTTTCACCCATGATGTGTGTTTATGCGCTGCTTACATTCCACCGCAGGATTCCCCGTACGAGAAACATTTGAATGTTGACAGTGGTTACACTTTTGAATCAATGCAAAATGCTCTTGCTGATGTTGTCGCTACTGTTGGTGCGTGTAGTATTGCGTTGTGCGGTGATATGAATAGCAGAACAGCCAGTGTCAGCTGTTTGTCTGTTTCAGTGGATGAGAATGGTTTGGAACATTTAGTGTATGAGAAAGATCGTCATTCCCAAGACAGAAAACTAAATACATTTGGTGAAAAGTTGTTAGAACTGTGCAGTATGTTTGACTTCCAAATAAATTCTAAATGGTCTGCTTGAGCTGCCAGTGGTAGTTTTACGTATGTGTGCCACAATGGTGCCAGCGTAGTGGATTATTTTCTCGTGAGTGACGATCTTCTCAGTACAAGTCCATTCAGACGGTTGGCGACTGCCATGTCTCCAGGCACTTCCCTCTAGAACTGTCTGTAAAAGTGGGTTTACCTGTACATTGGGAACATGGTGATGTAAATGACACAGCAAGAAAAGAGTGTCACGAAAAGGTGTTTTGGAGGAATGACCAACAAGACTGTTTCCTAGACAAGCTGTCAGAGTTAGGGTTTGTGATGATTTAGAAACTCTCATTAGCGATCAGACTTTTGATACGAACGAGGTTGTAGAGAGACGAAATTCCGCCAATAGTCGACAGTGGCAAAGTTCATTATTCCCATGCCGAGAAGGCGTCTGTATTCAATAATTTCTTCATTAGCCAGTCCCGTGTTGAAGGGCAGAATGACGATTTACCTATTTTAGATCAGTTTGCAAATTCCATAAACCACTTACACGTGACGGCTGACATGGTTAAAGAAATTCTTAAAGGTCTTGATAAAAAGAAAGCTGTAGGTCCCTACTTAGTTCACAACAAAATATTATCTTTATCTGCTCAAATTTTGCCCGATCCTTTAGCACTCTTGTTTAACAGGTCCCTGACTGAGGGTACATTTCCTATTGTATGGAAACAAGCTAATGTTACCCCGATATTCAAGAAAGGAGAGAAAGAAAAATGTACAAACTATCGTCCTGTGTCTTTGCTTAGCTGTGTAGGTAAGGTAATGGAAAAATGTGTCCAAAAACACGTGTTTCACTATTTGTTGGCTAGCAATATTCTCACTACTTCGCAGTCTGGTTTCATTCCTGGTGATTCTACTGTTAATCAGCTGCTTACCATTTATAACGATTTCTGTCAATCCCTTGATACCCAGTCAACAACGCAAGCAATTTTCTTTGACATATCTAAAGCTTTTGACAAAGTTTGGCACAGGGGGCTTCTTTGTAAACTCTCTGCCATCGGTATTAGAGGACAACTGTTAACTTGGTTTAGAAATTATCTTGCTGACCGCACACAGGCAGTCACAATCAAAGGCAGTAAATCTACTTACCTCCCCTTATCCG
Organism: Batillaria attramentaria; assembly: GCA_018292915.2. Classification (NCBI taxonomy): domain Eukaryota; kingdom Metazoa; phylum Mollusca; class Gastropoda; family Batillariidae; genus Batillaria; species Batillaria attramentaria. The sequence continues at coordinate 234,361 of JACVVK020000193.1, read as the reverse complement.
CTGGAGTTCCCCAGGGTTCCGTTTTAGGTCCTTTACTCTTCGTTATCTACATTAATGACATTGTCACAGACATCGCATCCACCATTTAACTTTTTTTCTGACGACACCAGCATATATTTGCGCCTTGGAAACACACTTCGTAGAACCGAAACTCTGAACTCTGATCTAGACAAAATTACACAGTGGGCAGCCAGATGGAAAGTCACCTTTAACCCGACAAAAACCGAACTTCTGACTATTTCAAACAGAAAAGTTCCATCTACACTGCCATTTACTTTTGGTAATTTTGTTTTACTTGAGAAAGACTCTCATAAACACCTAGGTGTAATTATTCAGAAGAACTGCAAATGGGATGAACACATTCAGTCAATTGTCGCCAAATGCCGAGTCTTAGTATCCTAGCTGTCTTCGCACATTTAAATATCGTCTGAGTAGAAAGTCTTTAGAAATAATGTACAAGTCATTTCTTTTGTCCCATTTTGACTTCTCAGATGTGGTTTGGGATAATTGTCCAGTCTATTTAGCTGAAGTATTAGAAAACATGCATATCGAGGCTTTAAGAACTATTACAGGAACAGTCAGAGGCACCAGTCATTGCAAAATATACACTGAGTCAGGCTTTACAACACTTAAGGAAAGGCGCCACAGGCATAAATTAATATTGTACTTTAAACTTATTCACGGAAATGTTCCTGCTTATCTCCGTACACTTCCTCCTCCTCTGGTATCCTCGGTAAACCCTTATCATGTTCGGAATTCCTTCCGCTACGTTAGCATGGAACGAGTTACCAGATCATGTAAAGCGCTGCGATTCACTTGTTTCATCAAGCACGTAGCTCTACATTAGCTTTACTACCGTATGACTTCAACGTCGATATCCTCTTGAGAGGAAGCCCCACCCAATCTCTATACCAAAATACAAACCTTTTCCAAACAGTTCAACAATTTATTGATTTTCGGGTCGCTTCGCCACCTAAATTACCTGCGTCCACGCGGGCGGGCTGTTGCCACCACCACTCACAGTAAAGTTTGATATGCTCTTTCTTCTTTCCTTTCTTCTTCCTGCTCTCTTCTTCTTCTTATTTTTCCCTCTCTCTTTTTTATGTCTTTACATCTCAGTCCAGTCAGTTTTTCCACGCCAATTTCTCCGCCATGCTTTTAGTTTTTGTTAATTGGTTTAGATGAGCACGTATATCAGTTTTACTTGGTGTGCTCTTCTCAACGTAATACTGTTACTGCTTGACGGTGATCCGTTTAAAATGTTTTAAAATGTTTAAACCAACGAGGTTGTAGATAGAATCAGTAGCGGTCTTCTTGCAGGTGCCGAACTGTTTAAAAGGTCGGTTAGAGTAGTAATCGACTCTGTAATCCCTCAGAAGTAGTTTGACGACGACTGCTATCAGAAAAGAAGAGAAGTTAGACAAAAACTAAGAAAGTTTAAGCGCTGTAGTAGTCATGTCAACAGGGAAAACTATGTGCAGGCTCGTAATGAATATAAACGTCTAGTGGCTCAGAAGAAGCTGCGTGGAGAGACTTTTGAACAATCTTTCAACCTAGTTTTAGTAAGTGCATTGTTGGTGAAGAAATTCTGCGATTAAGTGCAGATTACATAGATTGTGTTGGTTGATTGGGCGCTTGCAGTTATATTGGGGTGTTGAAAGGACGCAGATCTGTAGGTTAGGTCATCCCTGTGCTCATAATCCATTGGTCTGGTGTGCCTGGTATGTTCAGGGCCTAGGAATATTTGGTATGGACATCGAGAAACTTGTGTCCGTCGGTGTTCTGGGTCATTAGTAGTCCGTGTCTGTGTTCAGAGTCAGTAATAGTGTGTCTGTGTTCAGGGTCAGTAGTAGTGTGTCGGTGTTCAGAGTCAGTAGCAGTGTGTCGTTGTTCAGGGTCAATAGTAGTGTGTCGGTGTTCAGAGTCAGTAGTAGTGTGTTGGTGTTTAGGGTCAGTAGTAGTGTGTCCGTGTTCAGGGTCAGTAGTAGTACGTGTCGGTGTTCAGAGTCAGTAGTAGTGTGTCGGTGTTCAAAGTCAGTAGTAGTGTGTCGGTGTTCAGAGTCAGTAGTAGTGTGTCGGTGTTCAGGATCAGTAGTAGTGTGTCGGTGTTCAGTGTCAGTAGTAGTGAGTCGGTGTTCAGAGTCAGTAGTAGTGTGTCTGTGTTCAGGGTCAGTAGTAGTGTGTCGGTGTTGAGAGTCTGTAGTAGTACGTGTCGGTGTTCAGGGTTAGTAGTAGTACGTGTCGGTGTTCAGAGTCAGTAGTAGTACGTGTCGGTGTTCAGAGTCAGTGGTAGTGGGTCGGTGTTCAGGGTCAGTAGTAGTGTGTCGGTGTTCAGGGTCAGTAGTAGTGTGTCGGTGTTCAGAGTCAGTAGTAGTGTGTCGGTGTTCAGAGTCAGTAGTAGTGTGTCGGTGTTTAGGGTCAGTAGTAGTGTGTCGGTTTTCAGGGTCAGTAGTAGTGTGTCGGTGTTCAGAGTCAGTAGTAGTGTGTCGGTGTTTAGGGTCAGTAGTAGTGTGTCGGTTTTCAGGGTCAGTAGTAGTGTGTCGGTGTTCAGAGTCAGTAGTACTATGCGTCGGTGTTCAGGGTCAGTAGTAGTGTGTCGGTGTTCAGAGTCAGTAGTAGTGTGTCGGTGTTCAGGGTCAGTAGTAGTACGTGTCGGTGTTCAGGGTCAGTAGTAGTACGTGTCGATGTTCAGAGTCAGTAATAGTGTGTCGGTGTTCAGAGTCAGTAGCTGTGTGTCAGTGTTCAGAGTCAGTAGTACGTGTCCGTGTTCAGGGTCAGTAGTAGTACGTGTCGGTGTTCAGAGTCAGTAGTAGTGTGTCGGTGTTCAGAGTCAGTAGTAGTGTGTCGGTGTTCAGAGTCAGTAGTAGTGTGTCGGTGTTCAGAGTCAGTAGTAGTGTGTCGGTGTTCAGGGTCAGTAGTAGTGTGTCGGTGTTCAGGGTCAGTAGTAGTGTGTCGGTGTTCAAAGTCAGTAGTAGTGTGTCGGTGTTCAGGGTCAGTAGTAGTGTGTCGGTGTTCAGAGCCAGTAGTACTATGCGTCCGGTGTTCAGGGTCAGTAGTAGTGCGTGTCGGTGTTCAGAGTCAGTAGTAGTGTGTCGGTGTTCAGGGTCAGTAGTAGTACGTGTCGGTGTTCAGAGTCAGTAGTAGTGTGTCGGTGTTCAGGGTCAGTAGTAGTACGTGTCGGTGTTCAGGGTCAGTAGTAGTACGTGTCGGTGTTCAGAGTCAGTAATAGTGTGTCGGTGTTCAGAGTCAGTAGCAGTGTGTCGGTGTTCAGAGTCAGTAGTACGTGTCCGTGTTCAGGGTCAGTACTAGTACGTGTCGGTGTTCAGAGTCAGTAGTAGTGTGTCGGTGTTCAGAGTCAGTAGTAGTGTGTCGGTGTTCAGAGTCAGTAGTAGTGTGTCGGTGTTCAGAGTCAGTAGGAGTGTGTCGGTGTTCAGAGTCAGTAGTAGTGTGTCGGTGTTCAGGGTCAGTAGTAGTGTGTCGGTGTTCAGGGTCAGTAGTAGTGTGTCGGTGTTCAAAGTCAGTAGTAGTGTGTCGGTGTTCAGAGTCAGTAGTAGTGTGTCGGTGTTCAGAGTCAGTAGTAGTGTGTCGGTGTTTAGGGTCAGTAGTAGTGTGTCGGTGTTTAGGGTCAGTAGTAGTGTGTCGGTGTTCAGAGTCAGTAGTAGTGTGTCGGTGTTTAGGGTCAGTAGTAGTGTGTCGGTGTTCAGTGTCAGTAGTAGTGTGTCGGTGTTTAGGGTCAGTAGTAGTGTGTCGGTGTTTAGGGTCAGTAGTAGTACGTGTCGGTGTTCAGAGTCAGTAGCAGTACGTGTCGGTGTTCAGGTCAGTAGCACTACTTGTCGGTGTTCAGAGTCAGTAGTACTATGTGTCGGTGTTCAGGGTCAGTAGTAGTGTGTCGGTGTTCAGGGTCAGTAGTAGTGTGTCGGTGTTCAGAGTCAGTAGCAGTACGTGTCGGTGTTCAGGTCAGTAGCACTACGTGTCGGTGTTCAGAGTCAGTAGTATTATGTGTCGGTGTTCAGGGTCAGTAGTAGTGTGTCGGTGTTCAGGTCAGTAGCAGTACGTGTCGGTGTTCAGGTCAGTAGCAGTATGTGTCGGTGTTCAGGGTCAGTAGTAGTACATGTCGGTGTTCGGGATTAGTATTAGTGTATCGGTGTGCGAGCTTCGTGTGTTGCAATAAATTAGTTTAGTTCTACCTCTGTACATCATTTCCCCTCACCCGTTGCTTCCCTGATAGTTCCCAAGGAGAGGTCGGTTACCGTGCACTCCCCCGGCGACTCTGTTAGACCAGTTTAAAAATGAGCCTTTGGGTGTGTTGAACACATTAGATCATTGTTCCCGTAAATCGGCAGGGTTGCACCAACAGTTACAGCCCCTTGCGTGAGGGTACCCTCGCGCGCACTGACCACATGGGCTATAATGCATTGACAAGCAGTGATTTCAGGCACCCAGAAAGTGTCTTATATTTTACAGTGTGAATAAGACCATGTATGGCTGTGTTTATAGACGTCTTTTGTCTGTAATAAAACAAACAAAAACAAAATACAGCCGGATAATGCTTTACAGTGTTGATTTACGTAAGCCTAGTGTTCCACCAGTGGTCTAATAGAGTCGCCGGGGGAGTGCACTAATAGAGTCGCCGGGAGAGTGCACGGTAACCGACCTCCTTGGGAACTATGATCGGATGCGGGAGAATGAGCTTTTGCAAGTGTGTTGAGGTGTGTGCAAGCGAGTGGCTCATCCCCAGTAATCGAGGATAATAACACCGTCAAATACCACCAGGTTACATCTGGTGGAAACGACCCGGTTATACTTCGTTCGTTCGTTCGGCTGCTGTCGTTTTTTTGTTGTTTTTTTTTGTTGTTGTTTTTTTTCGGGGGGGGGGGGGGGGTGGTGGGGGGGGGGGGGGTCACTTATGATTTTTTAAGCATCTAAACTTTGTTGTTCTTTTCTAACTTTCGTGCGGAATACGCCTAAATAAAATAGAGAGATTGCACAATATATGTCTACAACAATATCTACAAAACTATTTGGTTACAGACATTTACAGACCGACACTGGCTGTCTCCTCTGTGGAAGTGTCCGAGAACATGACGGTGACCTTCACCTGCCGGGCAGACGATGGAAGACCCACACCATACGTGATACTGGCTAAACGTGACAATAGGACAGAACTGACCAACCAGTCGTCTCCCCTGTCTCACAGTGTGTCACGTGTCCGGTGTCAGGACGCTGGTGTATACACGTGTACCGCCAGTAACGGCATGGGACCGGACACCATGGATGACGTCACGCTCCGTGTCGAGTGTGAGTCTAAAACACACGGCGTCACTAATAACTCTTGTGAAGCCATTTGATTGTTCCGTCTCTGTCGTTCTGGGCATGAATAAGATTGATTCTGCAATATGAAAAGGCAGTAGATGACAACGAAGGATCCACAGTATCAGCTATACACTTGAAAGAGAGCTGCCACTTCTGTTGTTGCTGCCTTTATTCTCGTCAATGTTGACGATGATTTGCTGCAGAAATATCTACGTAAACTTTGTACACTGCATTTGCATTGCCCTGAAGGTCTCACTTTCAGATCGATTTTGAGAGAGGGAGAGTCACAAATCTGCCTGCGGGACACAACAAGTGGTTTAGTAATCAAGCCACAGCTCTGGAAAATGGCGGACAAGATTTGGGTGAATTGACTGAAGAACTGAAAGTCCTCTGAAAATGACACTACGGTGCGCGAGTTTATACGATACTTTATCTGAGTGCTCTCTTGGGCAGATTGTCTGCGCTGTATAAGAACAATTTATTACTATTATTATTATTATTATTACCACCGACATAATAGAATCAACTCACTTCACGACAAAATGCACAACGCGTCCAAGTCTCAATTTTATTTAAAAAGTGCCCAGCAATGTTTTGCACGTTAGCTGTCTTTGATACGCCTTGTCGCTGATGCAGTATTTTTTTCGTACAATGTAGGTGCAGACGGAACTAACAGAACATCCGACTGTGAACTTCAAAGGAATTTCTAACCTTCAACATAACGGCATACCCAACGCATGATTTCACATTCCCATGGTCTAGTATGACTACAGTCACCCCGACCTTAATCCCGGAGGGCATTGCTCTGAATGCCTCATGCAAAAGGCACGACGACTTTAACGTGGTGACGTGTACTGTTACCTCCTTTTTCCTTTTACAGGTAGTCCTCGTTCTTTGCTTGGGCAGTCGGAGGAACATCCATCAGCGAACTTCAAGGGAGAACCGGTATTTCTAAAATTCAACATTACGGCCTACCCCACGCCTGAGTCGTTCAACTTTACCTTCCTTGGATCTAACCTGACTACAGTCACAACAAGCCCGGCGGGTATCGCTCTCAATGCCTCATGTCAACATCAGACAGGATCACTCTACTTGGTGACGTGTGTTGTTTTTGTTGATTACGTCACTAGTACAGCAGCTGGCTTCTACAGGGTGACTCTCACTAACGACCAGGGTCATGGTGACGTCATTTTCCAGATCAAGTTTTATTCCGATACGTCAGATGAAGGAGGTAAACATAAGACATGGTTAGATCTGAAGTGTATTCGTTAATCAGGTTTTGCGTGCATACAGTAAACGATCACTTTGGCTTTATATCAGGCAAACGCACAAAAAATAATGCATCTTCCAAAGGTTATTAAAGAGGCAAATCCATTTCCAAACGTCATACTGACCTGTCAGGCTTAAAGTAATCAATGGAATAAACGCCATCGAACGTTTACAGCAGATTTTTGATAGTCCGACCCCGTATCATCTGTCATCATTGCAAGCTTCACTTCCATTGCAGTTTCGACAGACCCAAAATTTGCCTCAACTTTTTCAAGAAGCGGTATCAGGTTAATTTTAAAGGACTGGAAAGACTTATAGTAAGCGGTAATGTCGAAAACACGTTTGATCGCGATTTTTTTCCACTTTCAGGGAGGAACGATCAGCACTTCGCTGGTGATGGAGGCCTCAGTACGGGGGTTACAGCGGCAGTGTCGGTGGTGGTGACGATTGTTGTCGTCGTTGTCGTGTTTACGGCTTTAGTAGTGTGGGCGTGGCGACGACACTGGATACTCCCATGTGCTGGTGAGCAGATACTGTACTGGTTTAATAGTTTCAAATGAAGACTTGATTAATGTTAAAGGGGGAAATGAATATGTATTGTTAGGGTGTGTATTGTGTAACAGTCTCATTTTTATCTGAAATGTGATGATGCTGCATTAGTAGAACTGTAACCTTTTTTTTTCAGATCGCGATGCAGCCGGAGGAAAGTGAGTTCTGTTGTGTAACATCTTTTACTATTTTCGTCTTGCACTTTACAGTATTTACTCAAATGTTTTGCAAATTAAAGAACATCTCAAATCCGTGAGTAAACTAACTGATTCAGGTCGACACTGAATAAACAGAAGTTCGGATACTTACCACCCGTTAGAAAATATGGTAGTTCTAACCAGTTGCTTAGAAATGTCTCTGTTTTGGTACTGTTTTGGTTTATGATGTTATTCTGGGGGTGTCTTATGTGATTTGTGGAATTGATGTTTCATAACTGTTATATGACTTACGGAAGATACTGAAAATTAAGGTTACAGTTTAGACTATGATTATCACAACATGATTGTACACATTGCGATGTGCACGTGCAGTATGAAACATTAGCTGTACGTTTTGATGTTAGGGTGAGATAATATGAAGTAAGAACAAGTTAGTTGTGGACAATTTGTTAACAGATCAACCACTTTTCATTGACCTGTATGTCTCTCCCCCTACACAGGTCACGTGATGAAGGCAAACTGCAAAGTATTGAGCTGTCGGCTATAACAGGTAGAGTGTACAAAGTTCCTTCTGGCAAGGTCGAGGCCATACGTAATATACACGCAGGACACTTTCACACTACCGCTTTCTCGGAAACAACAAACAGCAGAGCCACCAAACCAGGCATGATGATGGGCAGCAATCAAACCTGTGCAGACATACCGTTTTGAATGAACCTTTGAATGTCCTTAATAATTGTCTGTTGTGAATTTTGAGATTGCTGTTTTTGCAGAAATTACAAACAGTACAGCCATCAAACTTGGCATAATAATAGACATCGATACGATCTGTACTTACAGATCTCACTTTAATGTCCTTGACCAATGGTGAAGGCCATACAAGTTGTCCTGGGAAACTTGTATTATTGCCATTTTCTCAGGAACTAGGAACAACAGAGATACCTTACTTGGCACGATGAGAGATAGCGACAAGAGCTTTACAAATACATGCTTTTGAATGACCTTGACCCATCTCACAAGTGAGCCAAGGAGGCTTCTGCCTCTCTAGTTTTATAGAGACACAATAAGAGTAGTTGATGGAAATATCACAAGATTTCAAAGCTCTAAGCTAGTCATTGGAGAGCTCGCTGACGCAGTGGTTTTGCGCTTTTGCCTCAAGCACTTTTTTTTCAATTTTGGAGTAGCTCGTCGTGAAGCAGAAGCATGCAGACTGCCTTAACTTTGTCTGTTCATGAAGATTCCCAAACCATTGCGTCATCTGACTATGAGGGACTGAGGACGGGAGAGGTGGGACTGACTTCATTCTACTCAACGTTAACTTCCAACGATGACATCAGGACTGAAAGGGGGGAAGGTAACTATGCAAATCCTACACACGTGACGAGAGAAACAAATAATCGACATATTTGAATGGGTAAACGTAAAGGCTGTTCTTCGAAACAAAGCTAGATGCACAGAAAAGAAGTTTTCATGGCGAGTATCTGTTAAGACACGTACCATACTTTTCTATTCTGTGCGGTTTCCACTTATGCGTTGACAATTATTGTTATAGCCGTCATGTCTAATATGATATTCAACACTTGACATATTATCTGAAGTAGCTGGTTGCGTTCTCCATTCATTTCTATGCGCGGCGTTACGCCACAAATAACTAACTAACTGACTAACTCCATTCGTTCACGTTTTGAGTGCCGTACACCTACGAGGAAAGTTTAAATAATGTTCAATCCTCGTGAAAAAAAAAAAACCATTCCAGACATGTGTGGTTTATTTACGAGTTTCTTTCATCTGACTGGAAAGCTACTGTTGACTGTCTGGTATAATGCGATGTTTGGATGTTGTTGTTGTTTTTTGTTGTTTTTTTTTTTTTTGCTGTCCCAACTCTTTGCCAGCTCCAGTGGTGTTCCTCCCAGGTCATGGGTGGAACCCACGGAGGACTCAGAAGCCGGGACAATTTTTATTATGCATGATGATGGAAAGGAGGATGATAGTAAGATGATGCTATGGAGGTCCATGTGGTTTGGGACTGCGGGACAGGGCCGCATTCCACGCTTCCTGTTATAAATATCCCGGCATTAACCAGGCCCGGGAACTACGGCACCTGCGGTGCCGGCCGTGTAATCATCCACATCATACGACGTGTCATACTAAGGGAAGCACCCCCAAAGTCGCACCCGTGAAGTGGGTGAATCTCGGCTGTGTGGCAACAGCCTCCCCATTGGGCCCATAGCACACCCGCTCTGGGTAGGAGCCGACCTAGGTAGGAAAAATTCTGCTTGCCTCGGCTCGATCTCGAACCTGGATCTCCCGGTACATGGTCCGAAGTGCTAACCTCTACACTATGGGGGCCGGTTTGGATGTTGTTTTGTACAGGTCACGTGTATGACAACACCTGTGACAGCGCTACACCAGCCTACTCTAACGTCGTTAGAAAATGATCACTGTAGCAGTCAGTGTGGAAACAAATACCAGATGACACACCCTGACTAGGGGACCATGAATGTGTCCAAGAGAGAGTGAATCAGTAAATAAGAAGGCTGGGCAACACATATTTACACTTTCAAATAGTTTGTAATACTCGTAGAAGAACCAAAGAATGTACATCAATGTTGCGCTCCGTTCTCAGAAAGGACACAAAATCAGGCATCACACATTCAAGTGCGTGGAAGTACATGAAAGATTTGACACCTGATGCTCACGTCGAATTATGATGTTCTTGTTGAAAGTGCTGTGCATTGACCCTTGAAGTCAACCTACTGCCTTTGTGCCAAAGTACGAGGTCAGTGTGACCCAAAGCCAGAACTTTCAATAAACATTCACGAATCAGCTTGTCAAATCCACTTTCCTGTTTTATCTGGACTTTGAACCAGCTGAGATTCCAACGTCATGCCTATAGTGTCTCGTCGCAAGCCATGCCAGAGTCAGGATGAAGGTCCCATTTTCAGGGGGCAGATCAGCTGTTATATGATTGTCCTCTGTATCCATGTTTTGATTAGTGTCTTAATGAGATATTTGATGTTGCGGTAATACGCGTATTACTGTCTATATCATGTTTTAGGACAGTGTGTGTGTGTGTGTGTGTGTGTGTGTGTGTGTGTGTGTGTGTGTGTGTGTGTGTGTGTGTGTGTGTGTGTGTCGAGGGCCATTTTCGTTTATGTCAGTTTCTACGAGATAACCGAGACCATGTTTGTCCATCCGTTTTAATCGATTTCTGTAAGCAGAGAACAGCCTGTACCGCCCCTACCCTGTACCAGGGGCCAAACGCTACTCTAGGCCCCTGCGATGACGGCCAATTCGGGCTAACCGAGACCGAGCCGAGATAAGTAATAGCTAAGAAGGAAAACAATTAAAATACTCGGTGACAAGGAAAGTGGACAGTTGCGAACAACTTTGAGGTCCCCGTGTAATTTCACAGTGTGCACAGAAGCGAGGAATTCTGTCAAATTCACCGGCACAGTGAATTTTCAGCATGGCTTGGAGATTATTGTGCGTGGGAGTGATTTCCCTAGAAAACAAAAGCAGACGTTTTTTCCCCGGGGAATTTCGGTCACACCTGTCAACAACATCGTCTCCTCCAAAACCAGGGTACGGTATTATTTTGTTATGCCCACAACATTATACAGCTTATAGCAAGGCGTTTCCAAATAATTAAGTGCTCCTGAACATCATGCAGCGCGAAGTTAACGTCTGTTGTAAAGGATGTTAAACACCCAAACACCCACGTACTTTCTCTTTCGTGTAGTTTACAAACATAGCCGATAACCATGATTGAGATCTGAAAACTGATAAACTGATAATCGGTAGAGCATCAGAGTCGGTTCCGAAACCTGTCCTGCAAAGGTATAAATAGAAGAAGAGAGAGAGAGGGAAAAAAAAACAGTATTGTCATAACCAGCTTGCTGTGAACTTGATGGGAAAATGGCATCAATTCAGAGTATAAATGATCCTGTGAACAGAAGAAAATTCACTGTCAGCAGCTACGAAGGCACATGTGGAGATAGGTAGAAAATGCTATGTAGTAAGCAATGACTGAAGTTTAGACTGAATCAATTACCAAAGACGCACCAATTGACATAAAAGAATAACGTTACCGACGCCTGAGGGATAAAACTTGATGCAGCTACAAAGAAACTAAAACCAGGGTACGGTTTTATTTTGTTATGCTCACATTATACAGCTTAGCAAGGCGTTTCCAAATAATCAAGTGCTCTTGAACATTATGCAGCGCGAAATTAAAGTCTGCCGTAAAGGACGTTAAACACCCGAACACCCACCCCTCTGCTGTACGCCTGTACTTTATCTTTCACGTGGTTTACAAACAGCTGACAACACTTTCTGAGAACGCTACAGGTATGACATATTGTCTTTGGCTTCATGCAGGCATTAATAACAGAAAAGATGAACGTTGAGGCAGTTTCTTTGTAGCTGCATCAAGTTTTATCTCTCCGGCGCCGGCGATGTCATTCCTATATGTCAACTGTGCGTTTTTGCTAATTGATTCTAAACTTCAGTCATTGCTTACTACATAGCATTTTCTACCTATCTCCACATGTGCCTTCGTAGCTGCTGACAGTGAATTTTCTTCTGTTCACAGGATCTTTTATACTCTGAATTGATGCCATCTTTCCATCAGGTTCACAGCAAGTTGGTTATGACAATACTGGTTTGTTTTTGTTTCCCCCCCCCCCCCCTCTCTTTCTCATCTTCTATTTATACCTTTGCAGGACAGCTTTCGGAACCGACTCCGATGCTCTACCGATTATAAGTTTCCAGTTCTCAATAATGGTTATCAGCTATGTTTGTAAACTTCACGAAAGAGAAAGTACGTGGGTGTTTGGGTGTTTAACGTCTTTTAAAATAGACGTTAATTTCGCGCTGCATAATGTTCAAGAGCACTTAATTATTTGGAAACGCCTTGCTATAAGCTGTATAATGTTGTGGGCATAACAAAATAATACCGTACCCTGGTTTTGGAGGAGACGATGTTGTTGACAGGTGTGACCGAAATTCCCCGGGGGAAAAAAAAAACGTCTGCTTTTGTTTTCTAGGGAAATCACTCCCACGCACAATAATCTCCGAGCCATGCTGAAAAGTCACTGTGCCGGTGAATTTGACAGAATTCCTCGCTTCTGTGCACACTGTGAAATAACACGGGGACCTCAAAGTGTTTCGCAACTGTCCACTTTCCTTGTCACCGAGTATTTTAATTGTTTTCCTTCTTAGCTATTACTTATCCGGTTGTAGTGGGGTTTTTTTGTTTGTTTTTTTTAGAGTAATCTCCCTTCTCGCAAAATGCCGGTTGTAGTGATATTTTAAAACCGGATGTATCAATATAACGTCATTTTCAAGTCCCGGCCTCCGGTTGTAGTGATTTTTTAGAGTTATCTCCCTTCTCGCAAAATGGCGAAACGCAATGTGCTTTCACTAAAACGCAAAATTGATTTATTCAAAGACGCTGAAACAAAAACAACAGAAACAGGAGGATGTCGCTTCTCAGTACAATGTTTCTCAGGCAACAGTCAGCTCCATTGTGAAAAATAGTGAAAAGCTAAAAGAAAAAATCTATGGCGGTGAGGTTTGTGCTAAAATGAAGCGTGACAGTGCGCTGTTAAGTTGGTTTAAAAAGGCAAGGGCCAACAACATGCCTGTCTCTGGCAATGTGTTGAGATTGAAAGCGGAGGACTTACAGACTTAATGAGAATTAAGGGCTCAATTCAGTACAGACTTGACTTTCAAACTTTTTTTGGCAAATATGTATCCCATTTTAAGATTTCACCTTACTTTAATTAACGTGCCTACACAGCTTGTAGAAAATTAAAAAGCATTATTCTTGCTTAACAGCAAATTATTTTCAGTTGAATATCATTTCATGCATTCAAAATTGAAATTGTTTGAATCAATGAATAGACGTGTCAGTGTTTTTATCCAGTTAATCAATATTATTTCGGACATTACTTTCTTTATCGTAAAAAAAATTAAATGGTTACATATTGTATTTGTTAGCTGATGTTTGAAATTTTAATCCAAAGAAATGGATATTGTTTGTGTTGAGCAGTATTTACTTGTACTTCTTTTTCATTTCACGCTGATTAAAGACTACAGTTTATAACATCTGACGAGTTTGCTTTCAACCCTTATTTCTACCTCCCAAACAGTAGCCCCTCCCCATCTCTCTCTCTCTCTCTCTCTCTCTCTCTCTCTCTCTCTCTCTCTCGGCCATTTCCTCCCCCACTTCCCCCCCCCCTCACACACACACACACACACACACACACACTGTTAAGGCTCCTTAAAAGCAAGGTAAAATTGACATCAGACGCACCAATAAACAAACAAGCATGAGAAAGACAATACGCCACCTAATCTTTTGATCTCAGAGCATACAGGAAGAGAGGGCAAAAATAGAGATTTTGGAAACAAAATTCGTTTCATTCATGTTTCCTTTGTATTACGATTTTACTACGTCATCGTATGGTTAGTCAGCGTCACAGAAGAAAAACTCGCAAGCCTGACAAAGACAGTAACAAGATGGCCACCAGCCCAATATGTTGTTTCCATTCAATGACCTGCTGTAGTCACAGTCGTAGTCGTTGTGTCATGTATGCAGCCCGCGCGCACACGCCGGAACGCAAGCTCTCTGACATCAAGCATGCTGACATAAAGAAAGTACTGAAAACCCTTATCGTGCCTCTATGCACTTGCAAAAACCCAAACACATGAGGTCGTGTGAGCTCGCCTAGCTGGTTGACGTTACAAACTTTTTGGCGTATGCGAGGTTCTACATGGGTGAATGAATTCTTGTAATAAAGTCGTTCCCCTTTGACAGAGTTACTTCCCGCAGACCTGACTGACAGACGATTGCTTACTGGTATCGGAGAAGAGACCCTCTCTCTCTCTCGCCTTAGACGCGCGCTTGCGCGCGCGCGCACGCACGCACGCACGCACCCCCCCCCCCCCCCCCCCACACACACACACACACACACACACATTATGCTTCTGAGTGTGAGTCAGTGGCAAAAACGAAACCCACTGAAATTCCCGCTTTCCACATGTCAAGTTGTAGAGATCGCGAAAAGATACTGCATTTCGATGCAAAATAATTTCTAGACCATCCCAGAACATGCTGGTGCAGTAACGTCAGTAGATTACGTCACCTTGGAAAGATATCGAACTTTCCAGTAAGTTGAGGAATGTTCTACATCTGACTTGTTCAGTACGTAAGCAGCCCTGCACACAGTATTTTCGAAGAAACGGGCCTGGACACAATTCACACACACACAGCCGCACGCACATACATACGCACAGACAGCACTCACTGAGGAGGAGAAGCGCGTTCGGCGCACCGTACATGTCAGCATCGATGACGCACGTTTTCTACGTCATTGTCAGAGTTACACTTGCAAAATCGTCTCTGCGGAAGATCGGCAGTGACGTGCGTTTGTACCACAGAAAATACTCAACCGAATGGCTTCAAATTTGGGGTATCCAAATATATCAAAATGTTACATTAGAGGAACCAAGCGTGTGATGATTGCTTAAGTGATTTTGGAGTTATCGTCCTTTTCAGACAAGTTGGTTGTCTTTCGTGTACAGGCGTAATATTTATTTAAATCACTCAATTTTTTTGGCAGTAGATAGCTTGAATACGGACTCTGAACAGAGTCACTACTAAAAAATGGTCGCTCTTATAGTTTTGATGTAAACCGAGCCTGAGTTGACATTGCATGTGAACCCAGTTCAGATGCCTATTTCTCCGAAAATACTGAACCGATCGATTTCAAATTTGGGGTTTCTAAATGAATCAAGATTTTTGAATAGAAGGCCCGATCCAGGTACGATTGCACACATGATTTGCGAGTTATCGCCCTTTTCAATAAAGTGGCTTTCTGGCGTTTAAAGGCGTATTTACCTAAACCACTCCATTTTTTTTGGACATAGATAGCATAAATACGGACTCTCAACTAAGTGAATTTTGGAGGTTGTCGCTTTTATACATTTGGCGTAAGCCGTACCTGATGAAAGTGCTGGTGAACACACTTTAGATCTCAAAATCGCTCCTACTATACATAGATAATGAGCCTGGGGTGCCATAAAAAATATACCCCCCCCCCCCCCAAAAAAAAAAAAAAAAAAAAAATTCACTGCAGCCGTTATCGTCAGTTGACTCGAAAATTTGTACTCACAGCACATTTCCTCTGCAAGCCACACGCCTCACAAACATCGAAGAAGAGATGCACGCGCACTGACGTAAAGTAAGTGCGTCATGTTTGATTGACGTGATGCTGCTTTTTCTTGGGGGTGTCTCGCCACTTTCTTTCCGAATTCCTCTGTTTGGAGACGTGGTGTATTTTACTTCTACTATGTCGCCATCTTCGTGCAATCGCAGTGAAGACACGGGATACAACAGATTACAACTTCAATACTTTATGAACAGAATATGCACGGAGAACGAATTCATGAAAGAAGAAGAACCCAGAACGCTGTGCAGGGCTGCTTACGTACTGAACAAGTCAGATGTAGAACATTCCTCAACTTACTGGAAGGTTCGATATCTTTCCAACGTGACGTAATCTACTGACGTTACTGCACCAGCATGTTTTGGGATGGTCTAGAAATTATTTTGCATCGAAATGCAGTTTCTTTTCGCGATCTCTACAACTTGACATGTGGAAAGCGGGAATTTCAGTGGGTTTCGTTTTTGCCACTGACTCACACTCAGAAGCATAATGTGTGTGTGGGGGGGGGGGGGGGGTGCGTGCGTGCGTGCGTGCGTGCGTGCGCGCGTCTAAGGCGAGAGAGAGGGTCTCTTCTCCGATATCAGTAAGCAATCGTCTGTCAGTCAGGTCTGCGGGAAGTAACTCTGTCAAAGGGGAACGACTTTATTACAAGAATTCATTCACCCATGTAGAACCTCGCATACGCCAAAAAGTTTGTGACGTCAACCAGCTAGGCGAGCTCACACGACCTCATGTGTTTGGGTTTTTGCAAGTGCATAGAGGCACGATAAGGGTTTTCAGTACATTCTTTTTGTCAGCATGCTTGATGTCAGAGAGCTTGCGTTCCGGCGTGTGCGCGCGGGCTGCATACATGACACAACGACTACGACTGTGACTACAGCAGGTCATTGAATGGAAACAACATATTGGGCTGGTGGCCATCTTGTTAAGGTTATACAGGCAACGACTGATTGGTTGTTTCTGGCAAGACTGGCATAACCACATAAACCGCAGTAATAGATTTAACGTTTATAGAACTTCCAAACCGTCGCCACGTTAGAACCCTATTTTGGTATTAAATAAAGGTTTACACGACAAAATGATCAAGTTTAGACTAGGCATCCTGATATAAAACTACACAAGTTAAGATATTCATCTGGCGAACAACTACTAAACTGCCCACTCTGTAATCACCGTTTGGAAGATGAAGTTCATTTCCTTGAAGTAGGTTTATCCCACTGAAATATTATATTATAACTACCCATCTTAGAGTACCTTACGTCGATTATATGAAAACAATACATGTTTGTTTAATCTGGCAAGGTATATACATTACGGTGTAGAACGTCGCAGCAAACAGCTGTCACAGTAATGCTTGTATTTTCTGTATTTTATTGTATGCCTGTACCCGTGAATACCCCCCCCCCCTCACTTAAGGGGCTGGAAGCCCTACAGTAATAAAGATATCCATTACATTCCATTAGCCCTCAGATTCTGAGGTTGTCTCTACCTTACATAGTCAGTTCTCTTACCTACATATATAACTTGTGCATTCAGCATAATGTGTTTCTCTCACAGCTAAAAATTGCTGAAGTTATTCCACTACCTAAGTCACGTGACCTCTCTGAGCCAAACAATTACCGATCCATATCTCTTTTGTCTGTATTGTACAAACAGACAGATGTGCACAGTAGCGTGGACGGACCCGACAGGAAGAGGGGGCAGTTTTTCAGCACGGTTTTGTCGCGGTTTCAGGACACTGTGTGTCCGACTGGTGCCATGTCAACTCCATGGTAATTCATCCCTCCAAAACAAGGTGAATGGTATAGTCACCACCCGACAAAACCATCAGCTCAGTCCCCTCTCTCTACTCAATGATACGCCCATTCAGCAAGTCACCGAACGCCATCTTCTTGGTATCGTATTAAATCATCAGCTCCAGGGGAAAGCCTACACCAATGCATTATAGTAAACTCTGTCGCGGCAACTGTTCGTTCTCTTTAAACTGAAATATCTACTAGAGCTAGACAGTCGCAAAATGTTTTATAATGTGCACATTAGGTCTCACCTGGACTATGCATCAACAGTGTGGGATGACTGTATGTTACACGCGCACTCACTCAGCACGCTTTCGGACGGTCATACACACGCATACACGCTCACAGACGCACTCAACACGTGGGTGGACAATGTTTATAATTTTATGTACTAACTGAACCAACTTCACTCACTTAGCCTAACTAACTGAACTAATTTGCGAACCAGTCAATTTTTGCCCGCCTGCGCGGGTGAAATATATTTGTCAAAGGCACTGAGTACCGGAGCAGGGTTAGAGGGACTTAGGAGGGCGACAGCAGCGCAGGACACACGGACAGGGGTTACGAGAGGGGGGGGGGGGGGGGAACAGTGACTTCCCTGGCACGGTCCTGGGAACAGCCTCTTGTCGGTGTCGTCCGTCTCTGTCTGTCTCTCTGCGTACCAAAACCGTTACTGTCCCACGTCGTGGGTTGGCGACCTCCTCGGAGTCCTGTATTGGCGAACTTGCTCAGCCCCGTGTTACACCCTCCCAACGGTGCTGAAGGTGGTCCTCCTAGACCGGAGATGAGTCCCCGACGACGAGCGGTAGAAGAGAACAGAGAGGAGAGGCCTAAAGGCCAAAGTCAGTCCCTCGCTCTTTTTGCTTATTCTGGATTTTTTTTTTCTTGGGGGGGGGGGGGGGGGGGGGGGCGGGGGCGGGATGCGTGTGTGTGTGTGTGTGTGTGTGTGTGTGTGTGTGTGTGTAACAACTGTTCGGGGTATTTTTTGGGTTTTTTTTTTTTTTTGGGGGGGGGGTGTTGTTGTTTTCTTCTTGTTTTATTCCTTTTTATTAGTTAGATAAAAGTAGTCTTTAGCAACTGCAGGTATGAAAACTGACTACCTGATGTCAACTGCCTCTACCTTTGGGAAACAAAGATTCATTGATTCGTTGATTCTCTCTCTCTCTCTCGCTCGCTCGCTCGCTCGGTAATATCAATTTTGACCGGCATCCCTACCACAGTTGATCAAATCCTACATTCTGTTGAGTCTATTTTGTATCTTGTTGCTTTAAACCTTTTTCTGTTGTTGTTTGTCTTAATATTGTTGCTATATTCACGGTTCTGTTTCTGCTCTGTGTGTGTGTGTGGGGGGGGGGGGGGGCTGTAGGTGGGTTTGTGTGTAATATATTTTTAAATAACCTCTTACTTAGTGTTATATTTTCAAGTAAATGTCATTAGAATTTAGAACTGGCAACGTCAGGTACAAAAATTAATGGTCGCGTTAACTACCTCTACCGTTGATAAATAAATATTCGCTGATTCATTGATTCTGTCTCTGTGACGAGGGCTTCAATTTCCGTATTCATAAACCCACCAGATTCTGACCCCCCAAGTTGCGGCAACAAAATTCCGTTTGAAACAAAACCCACGATAGACTTCTTTTTACCGTGACTCAAACGGTAGTCGGTATTTTATAACCAATTTTTTTTTTATATAACTTAGCCTCTCCCCCCCCCCCACACACACACTCTCTCTCTCTCTCTCCACACACACACACACACACACACACACACACACACACACACACACACCACTAGCACTACCGCCACCGCTAGTTACCCACCAATACGTTTGCCCAGCCGATTGCACAGATGAGTAAAGCCGCGTTCTGCGCGTCTGTGCACCCACTCGCTGTGAGAAAGACTTTGTCCCTTGCAGATCCGTCAACCTAGCCTCTGCCTCTGATGGTGTTTTACGAAGCCATCTGGAAGATCTGCCTCGTTCTGGTTATTCAACGGTCACGACGCTGGCATTAGGTTAATATTGTCCGGTAGTATGCTGTGCCTGAGTTTGGTAGCAGGTTGTCTCTTGATCCAAGGAAAAACAAACTTTCCCTGATTTTAGGGACGGTCGTTAAACGGAATCCGCACCAAACAAATCAACAAGACGACAATATAACCGGTCCTCTTGGCCATTGATACTGATTAAATATATAAAGATTGGCAAAGAATGTTCGAATCTGGCTTGATGAGCGAGAAACACCTTAGTAGAGTTATTTCCCTTCGATCAAAGAAAGCCGAAAACAATAGACTGACAAAGTAAATCATTATTTTGTTTATGTCTATATCAATTTTCTATATACTTTGTTTTTACAAAGAAAACTGCCAAAAAGGTAAGCTGAGTATTTCTTAAAATAAGCCACGAGGTAAAATGTTTTGCTGGATAGTAATGTTCAGCAATTGAATCATAAACGTTTATTTGAAAACAGTTTTGTTTGATCATTAACAAAGATCAAGGGGAGTAAGTACGCAAATACACATTGTATCAACTCCCTCTAAGCCAAAAATGCCCCATGTTCATCTGAGCAGTTACTCCCCATGGACTTCCAACAACAAAAAAAGAGAGACTTAAACTGCTTTGGTCACTAAATCGACATCCGGGTCTTCATTCCCGTACTTGTATTATATAATAAAAACATTTCCTTTGTACATTAACACCTAAAGGTTTTTGAGTTTTTGTCATTTTTGACACGCATACCAATTTTCACATATTAAATTGACAAGAAAACCTACAGGATATTTTTGTCACTTCGAAAGTAGAAACTATGTAGATAAGGTGATGAGCATAGTTGACAAGGGTAACAATGACATAATTACAAACCAAGAAGATATATTGAAAGAAGTCCAAGGTTTTTACGAACAGCTTTACAGTCACCGGGAAGTAGCTGACGTTGATTGAAGACACTACTGCCGGAGGCGCCTGTTGTGTCTGCAGAGGAAAGCGAGGCAATGGAGGGACCCATAACTTATCACGAAGCAAAGGATG
This sequence comes from Batillaria attramentaria, assembly GCA_018292915.2. Taxonomy (NCBI): domain Eukaryota; kingdom Metazoa; phylum Mollusca; class Gastropoda; family Batillariidae; genus Batillaria; species Batillaria attramentaria. Next base: position 214,018 of record JACVVK020000193.1, on the reverse strand, counting down.
TTTTAAAAGGAATGAGCAATAACAAGAGTCCCGGTTCAGATGGGTACACAGTGGAATGTTATAATTTTTTCTTCGTAGACATTAATATGTTCATTGTTAGATCTGTAAACGAAGGTTTAGTAAATGGTGAATTATCACAAACACAGAAACAAGGCATCATCACGTGTATTCCTAAAGACGGAAAACCCAAAAAGTATATTAAAAAAAAACTGGCGACCTATTTCTTTATTAAATGTCTCTTACGAGCCTCAGCATGCAAAACACATAGAATACAGTCAGTCTTGCCAAACATAATAAACGAAAGTCAGAAAGGTTTTTTGAAAGGGAGATATAGTAGGGAGTGTATAAGGCTTTTGTACACTGAAGTACACTGAAAGAGAGCAAATTCCTGGTTTTATAGTATCAGTAGATTTTGAGAAAGCATATGACAGTGTCTCTTGGTCCTTCTCAGAAAAATGTCTAGAATTCTTTATTTTTTCCTCTCCAAACAATTCGGTGGATAAAAACATTGTATAAAAACGCAAATTCATGTATTTACATCAATGGCCAATACTCTAGTTGGTTCCCCCTGCACCGCGGGTGTCGACAGGGGGATCCAGTTTCTGCATAAAATTATAAGTACTTGATAGCCGCGGAGGTTTTGTCGCTAATGATCAGAAAAAAAATAATAATAATGGCATTGGAGGCATTCATCTTCGGGACCAGGAGGTAGTCTGTTTGCCGACGATACAACGGTATATCTAGACGGTACTGAGAAATCTTTTATTGAAACCATACGCACATTAGATAACTTTGCTACAATTCAATTCAATTCAATTCAATTCTTTATTGTTTAGACCATGGGCCCGTCACAAAGCAGATAATTTTACTGACGTACATGTACAGTGAAGTTACTATTACTAAATGTCATTAATACTTGAAAACGCAATACAAAGTATACAAAGGGATTACAAACACTGGAAGAAATCTATAATAATACGCTGTGTAACACACACACACACACACACACACACACACACACACACACACACACACGCACGCACGCACGCATACACGCACGCACGCACGCACGCACACGATCCTCTCGCTCGTATGATCCCCTAGCTGAACACCATTGCCGCTGACGCTCACACACACGCTCCAGTGCACACACAAGCTCGCACATGCTGTGTGGCACACATACACGCACATGCTGATAAACTCACAATGTGACACGACGACGAAAGCCAACAATAACACCAACAGCAAATCGAGTCCTGGTTATCACTGTACTTTGCTACAATATCGGGTCTCAAGGTAAATAATGGAAAAACGCAAATTATGTGGGTGGGTAGTCGTAAAAGTTGTGGGCTCAAGTACATGAGTGACTGAAAATATACATGGGATCCAGGTATCATCAGAGTCCTGGGTATCATATTCTCAACCAACATGGATCAAATAATACAGCTGAACTATGAAGGGTGGTGGAAAAGGACGTTAAACTCCCAAACACCCACCCACCCTGAACTATGAAGGTAAACTTGAAGACAAAGAAAGTTCTTGGTAGGTGGAAGAGGAGACATCTTACCCCATATGGGAAAATCATGGTAATAAACACACTTGCAATATCAAAATTAAATTATTTATTCATTAACATACCAGACCCCCCCCCCCCCCCCCAACATTACTAAACAAGCTGGAAAAGGAGTTGGTTTTTTTTTTTTTTTTTTTTTGGTTTTTTTTTTTTTTTTGGGGGGGGGGGGGGGGGATGGAAAACGTGCAAAAATTAAAATGTCAGCAGTGAACAGATCATACAGCGAAGGCTGTGACTTAAATACCAAACTTGATTTGTATTATGTATCCACCAATAACTATAATAAACATCAAGAAATTAGTAGGGGAATATGCTAATGTATTGCTTAGCAGAGTCCACAATCCCTTCTGGCAAGACGTTTTCAGGCACTACAGAAAACTAACCTTGAAATGTAGACCAGCAAATGAGAAAGAATTTTCAAGAGTACTTTTCCACTACAATACCTGTATAGTAAGAAATAAGACAGTGGTATATATGAAGCAGTGGGTCGATGCTGGTGTGAATCAAGTGAAAGATTTACAAAACGAGGATGGTAGTTTTTATTCATATGATAACTTTATCAGACAGTATCCCAGTATTACAGGAACAAACTTTTTAGTGTACCATACCATAATACATGCCATACAGCAGTATAGACATACACTGGGGTTGGAATTGTCTCCCCCCACACGAGAAATGAAGAGCATTATATGGACATGTATTTCAAAAGGTAGTAAAACTATACCGATGAAATTTAAAGACAGTCAGTCAATACCTGCAGCTCTTCCCAAGTGGAATAGAAAATAGGAAGACATTGACTGGAAAATTTATTTTTAAAAAGTGCTTTTCATGTACCAATGATAATCAGATACGTTGGTGTCAGCTGCGTGTACTACACAGAGTGATCCAAACAAAAAGATACCTTCACCTTCGTAAGTTGATTGCTTCGTCAACTTGTTCCTTGTGTGGAACGGACAATAGAACATCTCTTCTGGCACTGTGAAATGGTTAAAAATTTTTGAGAGGAATTTATATCATGGTTACACAACTCATGTAACCATACAGTAAGATTTGCTCTAACAGAGAGACTTGTATTATTCAGAACTTCGGAAAACATTAAAACAGATCAAGCTATCGAGTTTATTTTACTGGTGGCAAAGACATTACATGGCCAAATACTTCATATATACATGTAGTCTGAAAGATACGGCTCCCACAATAAATAATTATGTACATGTTCTCAAGTTAAGATATTCAACTGAAAAATGGTAGCAACCCGAAAATTAATGTCGCATATATTTGCAGAGAAATGGTTGCCTTATGTTAATATAGTTAACTGGGACAAGTATTACAACATATTTCCCCACACCTTTTATTTGTACCTAAGTACTGTACACTGGAAGATGTATAGCTGTATTCCTCCGATAAAAACACTACTTCCATACCACTAGTCTTATCAATAGGACCGACTATGGGTGTATACCACAGACCTAGGTCTGTGGTGTATACATGTGTATGTGTGTATAAGTGTAAGTGGGTGGAATGAACATAACTGATAGGACTTTGGTCGAAAGGGGAAATAACCACTCGTGGGACATACAGTAAATCAACAGTTATTTCCCCTATGTAGTTAGCAAAGAGTAAGAACCATGTGTATATTATGTTCAAAGTAATGTATCCTAAGATGTTCATGTAACTCTACCCATGACAGTGTGTTTTACAGCTTGTCATACAGCAAAAAGGATGCAGCATCCGAAAATCATTTAGAAACAACACAATAAGTATACTTTTCCTTGAACCGCACCTTAATCCAGGGGGGATGTTCAAGTTTTGCTCCAGAGAAATAACGACTTTCCTGAGGGGAAGAGAGTCGCCAAGCGATAGGGTTTTTCTTGTTGTTGTTGTTATTATTGTCTTATTGTTGTTGGTCTTTCCAATCACACGTTCATTCGCCAAAAACCATGACATACCCACCAGTGTTCCTCACAGCTTTCTTCTAATGCTCGGGTCGTGAATTCGAAGCCCGGCTGAGGCAAACAAATATTTGTGCTGGCTTTTTCATCGTTGCCCCGTCTTTCATATCACCCGTATGTGTGGAAAAGGACGTTAAACTCCCAAACACTCACCCCACCCTCCTCACAGCTTTCAAAACCGTTTAGTCATAAAAACTGTATGGCTGTAAAAATCCGGTTTACCAACCCTGGAAGCCAAGTGTCGGACCTTTCCACCCCTTAAAGGCCTTAAAGACTCATATTTGTGAGTATGTTATGGCCCCTGGGGTGTACTTAACACGAAAATACATTTTATCAGGAATATCTTGGGACACACCATCCCTCGTGACGCTATGTTTAAGTGAACTCGATAAAACTAACAAGCAGAAAAACTCTTCATTCTCTGTCAAATTCAGAGGTTCATTTTGTAAAATCGGTGAAGTACAGCCTCAAAATCTCTGCGTCCGATTCTGAAATCTTTGCGTAATGAACGACGCACATACCTGCGTGATAAGAAACACAGCCCACCAACATGAGTCGTGAGGGCGGTGAGAACAGTGACAGTATAATTATGTAGAGCAACAGCATTTTTTGTCGGGTATCGGGCCACCAACACAGCACTTCCGTGAACGGCCGGCCCAGTTCGTGTCACACGGGGATCGGTTCAGTGTACAAGGAGAACATGAAGTGGATCACTGTCTTCGTTACAAGTCTAATTTTCCTCCCACAGTTTGTCATAGGTAAGTGTTCATTTGTGTCTGCCTCCAGGGTTTGTATCAACAGTGCTACCTTCAGCGTTTGCCTTCAATGTGGACAGCGGTGTATCCTATCGTTTTCTTCCTGGACACAAACAAGGTACAAATATATCATTATTGTAGCCCGAACGTTTTAAAGATGAATGAATTGCTAAATTTAACTACGAAGGAGAAACTTGCCAAATTTTTGAAGACAGTGATGCTAAATGTGTAAAGATATAAAACTATACAACTTTTCAGTGACCCTGTACAAACGATCGTGCCTTGTTTGTTTTGCCAATACTTTTGATATGGCCATTTTGTTGGATTGATCTTTTTCTACAGTGGTAAGCATCTCTCTCTCTCGTCGTGTTTATTTTCCGACAGTACGTGATATATTTTCCGTGTACCCCAAATGGGATTTTTGGAATGAACTTGAACTTGCTCAGCACACGCGTAAGGGAAGCAACCAAGAGTGTCCGATAGCTCACAAGGTCATTTCAACATAATAATAAAGCAGTCGCAATCATAACAACATTATACACATACAAAGTGAGAGACAATGACAATGACAATGATTCTTTATTTATCAACGGTTAAAGCTTTAACACAAAGGTCAATTTTCGAACTTGCCGTTGCTAGAGCTACTACCTAACTATAAAGAACAGCTACACTACACTAAAAGAAGAGAGAAAGAGAGAGACGCTCAAGGGTCGATATCTTTAAATGTAGTCTATTTTAGCGGTAGATATTTAGTCTGTAATCACCAATAGCATCGTATGTGAAATTGACGCTGGCTTGTATGAAGAATTAGACGGTGGTTCTTCTTCTTCTTCTTCTTCCTGCTCGCAATCATTGATTATTATAGCAGGTTGGGGGTCTGCGCAGTAAGAAAACGGAGGGGGGGGGGGAGAAAGGGAGGGAAGGGGAGTGGGGAGGAGGGGGGGTGGGTAGGGTGTAATTACTGAACTCTTGACACGAAGGTGCTGTCCGTAACTACCTCTGTGGGTAGACTGTTCTAGTCCCGGATGGTCTTGGGGAAGAACGAAGACTGACGGTAGATGGTGCGGCATTGGATTTGCTTGAACTGCAGTTGATGCCCTCTTCTCTGCCTCTGTGGTGCTGGGATGAGTTTGGTTATGTCCACGCACACCTTATCATTTACAATTCTGTAAAGCATGGCCAGCCTTGCTGTTTGACGGCGTTGTTGTAGAGTGGGCCACGGCTTCCTGTTTGTCTATGTTCTGCTTAAAGTGTGGGTCCCATTCCGTGCATGCGTACTCCAAGATCGGACGCACCAAGGATCTGTATGCCGTCTCCTTAAGTTTAATGGCGCACACTTTTAAATTGCGTCTTAGGAATCCCGGCGTCTTGTTTGCCTTAGCACAAATGCTGTCTAATGGATGTCCCAGCCCAGGTCATGCTGGATTGTCACTCCGAGATACTTGGTTGAAGACACAGTTTGAAGTATTTGTCCATGAAGACTGTAGGTGCTATCGAAGGGGGATCTCTTGCGCGTAACCGGAAGTGTAGAGCACTTTCCTGGGTGAAATGACATGTCCCAGCTGTGCTTCCACTGCTTGAGGCGGTGCAGGTCTTCCTGTAGCCGAGCCTTGTCCTGTACCGATGTCCTGATCATGTAGACTGCTGTGTCATCAGCGTAAAGTCTGGTGCACTCAGTGAGTTGATCCGGAAGGTCGTTAATGTAGACTAGCAAGAGCGACGGTCCGAGGACCGATCCCTGAGGGACTCCCGATCGCACACTGATGTACTCGGAGGATTTGCCGTCAACGACCACTGCCTGCCGCCTGCCACTGAGGAAGCTTTCAATCCACTTGTTGACCCCCCCCTCTGACGCCATAGTAATGTAGTTTATGTAGTAGGAAGCTGTGGTTTACCTTATCGAACGCTTTTACAAAATCTAAGACTATGACATCCGTTTGCATGCCGTGTTCGACCGACTCAGTGACCTCTTCTGCAAATTCGAGAAGCTGCGTCTCACACGATCTCTTGTTGCGGAAACCATGTTGTCCTGGGCATAGTAAGTTGCACTCCTCCAGATGTTTCATTAGCGCACTCACTATTATGTGTTCAAGAACTTTCCCAGGTACGCTGGTGAGTGACACTGAGCGGTAGTTTGATGGATCGTGATGTTCTCCCTTCTTAAAGATAGGAATGACGTTGGCATCCCTCCAGTCGGAAGGTATGTAGCCTGTAGAGAGCGAGGACTGGTGAGTACAGGGGCTAGTTCTGTTGCCAGTTCCTTCAGTACACCGTGGGCTGATGTTATCCGGGCCGCAGGCTTTATGTGTATTTAAGGACTGGAGGAGTTTCTTCATGCCGTCTTGGGTGATGATTATGTCTGGCAATTCCCGTTGTTCCTTCTCGCCCATAGGGCATTTCTGATGGAACCCCTCTTGCGTGTAGGTTTTGCCTTCATTGAAGACTGATTGGAATTGTCGGTTAAGAACCTCAGCTTTAGCCGTCGGGTCCGTTATGAGTTGGCCGTTGACCTTCAGGAGCATGTGGTTATTTAATAAAGATGAATTACTGGGTGGTCTGTCAGTCAACAAACTGTGGCCACTCTTCACCAAACAGAGTGAGCAGTAATCAAGGGATTAACTCTCGTCAACAGTCACTCGCTTGGCATAAGATACAAAAAGATGTTGGCCAAGGGTGTTGGGTGTTTGGGGGTTTAACGTCCTTTTCCACCACATAGGGTGATATCAAAGACGGGGCAACGAAGAAAAAGCCATCACAAATATTTGGCCCCAGCCGGGATCGTACTCACGCTCTACCAACGCTCTACCATTCGACCACCCCAGCTCCCAGATGTTGGCCAAACTTGCTGTTTGTGTGAGTAAATTTTCCACGGACAAGTCGAACAAGTACCCCAAAATGGATAAGTCAAACTTCGGTTAGGGTCAAACCAAACTTTGCCCTTTTTGCTTGGGATAAGCCAAAGTATTCACTGGCACTGGAATATTTTTCTCCATCTGATGGATCGGTGCCAAACACGGCTTGCACGTAGATTTGACATTTTCCGTGCAGTTTCAGGCTTGAGACGGTTACGTGTCTGGTGTGTCTAAGGCTAGTTACCTTGGAGGATAGAACACAAAATTGGCGAGACACACATGATTGTGTGCTAGCTAGATGTGAGATCTGACTCTGTGCCCTAGATTTCAGGGATTTTCTGTTGCCAGTGCTCCAAAGGTAATTCACCGTCATATGGTATGCATTGAGTTATTTCTGGTGCGTGAGAGAAGAATTATGCACACTTAACCCCCAGACGTGTGGCTAAAAGGTCTACCTAAAGGCTTGGTTCCCGAGTGAATACACACGATGACCCGCGTGATGCGAAGGGTCAGCTCATCAACTGACGTTTCGGAATTTTAGATTTGCATTAGTTTGAAATTCTATGGCATAAATACTTCCGAAGCGGAGGCGGAGAAAACCGAGTACCAAAAGAGAAACCCCGGATGAAAGGTCCCGCAAAAGAGGGAGAAAACTTCTTTGTCCCAAGTGTGACTGGAACCTGACCTGTCACATTGGTGACCACTGGACCACAGACCGCTTCGGAGCAAAATGGCTACGGATCCTCAATGAGATGTAAGTTTACACGGTCGTGTTAAGCATGATTATTTCTAGCTGTAGCTCATAGTAACCCGGGGAATAAATCGTCAGTTTCCAAAGTGAATCTGATACTGAAAGGGTGTAACTCGATTAACTCGAAGCCCTCTTCGAAATTCGACCTTATCCGTCGCCACGGATAAGTCAAACTTCGGATGGGTCAAAGAAGTTAATTGTTACAGGGCGACTGTACACACTCACATTCAACCAGCCTCACGCAGTACCTCCGTCCGCATCCACCAATACAAATGACTCAAGACTAAAGCAAAGTGAAGTTTTAGTTTAGTATTCAATAGGAAAAAACATGAAACTACGAGAAGACAAAGTAGCAGAGGGTCTGACAGAGGAAGATGTAACGGCGGGACGGTCCGCGCGAGGCAAAAGGAGATAATTATGTAGAACCGACTCAGTGTTGCGTGTGGACGTGATGTCACAGTCGTAGATGAAGGGGATGTATGTGTCACGCCAACCACAATGGCGCACGCTGGGTAACGCAGACCTGGCCGTCGAAGATGCGCCTAAACACGCAGAGGGACATCAACACGCGCGCTGATCAGGAACACGTCGACCAGCTGTGCCTCTCGGACCCGGAGTGGCCCGTACGAAGCTCCGGGGCACCCGGCACCTCCAATCCAGGAAGCGAGTGTGGCTGTCTACCAGGGACGGAAGAACTACAGGCCACGCCTCGATGGTTCGATTGTTTGAGTAGCTACCTCGGCCGGAGGCTCGGTAGCTACTCAAACAATCGAACCATCGAGGGGTTAGTATTTCGCCGTAAACCACTCGAACTAATCATGTAAGCTCTATAACTCAAACATCCTAACAGGTAAAGAAGCATTTGGAATCTGCTTACTACAAAGTCCCTACGGAAAATAGGAAACAAAAACTCACCCTAGCCTCGCTAGAGATGTTTTACGCCGGTCGGGATCTCGGCCCTAAGCCAACGGCGGAGACCTACTTCGCTTGGACGTACAGTAGCGACTGATGATCAACTCAGAGTCGTCTATTTTTTTCGGTCGGACTGAACACTACTCGGCGCGCGTCATAAGCACGTGACTAGTGAATCTTAGAGCTTTGCTCAGCATAGCAGGTTATGAATACGTACATACTAATCTTGCCTGTGGAAATTTTACAGCGTCAGACTTACATTCTTGTGGAAATTCTAAAACTTAATAAATTCATACACACACCCCACCTTTTTATCATTCACCCAAATTTACACTATCAGTCACTCTGTGACAGAAGTCAATCAAAAATCCATTTACCCTGCGAATTCGACTTCGGCGTGTTGGTTTGTAAGACCTTAGTGTTACTTGGGAACTAGAAGGGACGAGCAGTCCATTTTCACAACATGTTTAAGGTCCCCTAGTATCGTGCAGGTCCCCCATTTGCTGCCAGATATGCAGTGCAACGACGCCGCATACTGTGATTCAGCCTTCTGATGCTGTCCTGGGAAATTCTTGGCCACTCCTGCTCAAGGGCGTCGGTCAGCTGCTGAAATGCGTGAGGAGCGGCTGAGCGTTCCTGGACACGTCTGCCGAGGACGCCCCACAAATGTGACCTTTCACGAGAAAACCCGGCTTAAGTGCAAAATTTTAATTTTTTTGTTTTTGGAGCCATCTTAAAGAAACAGCCTCGCTCTTTACGGTGCAAAAAAAAAAAAAAAAAAAAAAACACTTTAAAGACACCATAATTTAAGGGCAGAACTACCTGATTTTGGCAAATCTCAATATCGACCAGATAGCACCTGCTGACCTATGTTAGCCTCTAGCTCGGAACAGCGGCGTGTGTCTTACGCTGGGTTTGCTCATGGACGGTCACAAATGTTCAGTAGGAGACAGGTCAGGGGACATCGCAGGCCACAGCAACGTCTGGATCTGCCGCCTCTAAAGATGATCCAAGACCACACGAGCAAGGCGAGCACGTGCATTATCAGCATGGAAGATGAAAGAAAGGCCTCTGGCGCCGAGCAAATGGCACCACGATAGGCTCGACGACCTTGTCGCGGTAACAGAGGCTTGTCATGTTGCCCTGACATATTGAAGGTCGGTCCTGCCATTCACGGTGATCCCTGACCACACCATGACACTTCCACGTTCCATGTGTGAAACCATCGCAGGAAGTTGATAGCGCTCACCTCGACGCCGCCAGGCACCTACCCTGCCGAAACACCTACCCCTACTCATCCGAAAACATCACTGCGGCCCACTATTGATTTATCCACCTCTGATGACGTCGACACGAATCCACACTGGCATGCCTGTGGCGTGGTGTCAAGCGCAAGACAACATACAGGGTCTGCGAGCGGCCAGCTGTGCACTGTGCAAGCGGTTTCGTACTGTCCGAGTGCAGGCTCGGTCATCATATGCAGTGGCCTGCCGAAGCTGCTGCTGTAACCGCATAGCATTCTGCGTCCGATTTCTGCTACAACGCTGCATACATTCTGCCTAACTCCTGCTAACATATCATATATGGTAGTGTTAGCATACATTCAGCAGTGTTAGCGGAGATATAGCCCTGCTAACATTTATGCTAAAAACACGCCTGTTATTTGCTAAGAGTCTGCCTAGAGACTGCTTGATCATTGCTAGCATTTCGTCTGGGCATGATGAGATGTCAGTCTTGACGGTGAATGGTGACTCGAGGACGGCCATTGCGAGGCAAATCAGAAACAGTCCCATGATTCTGGTACCTGTTCCACAGTCTGCTTAGCCGCGAAATAGTCTTTGTTGTTTGCGCGGCGTTAAGCCCTAAATAACTAACTCCACAGTCTGCTGATGACTGACTGTATACTATATTATGGACATGCACACAGTAGGCCTTCTTTGGAAATGATGAAACATCACCATGCATAAGCGACCCACCCACAACTTTCAACAACTCTCTCCACCATACGCATATATACCCCACTTGCAGCCCCCCCCCCCCCCCTCTCTCTCTCTCTCTCAACAGGAGTGCCTCTGGTGGGTATTATTTGGGAGCATGATCGCTCTTCGTATAATTATATCCCCGTAGACCAGTTTGCATGCTTTGTCCAATGTTACATTTTATATTGTTCACATATTGCAGTCGCATTTGGCCGCGAGTGAGTCCTTGGTGCTTGCACTGCTTTAAGCCCTAGAATCTCACTCACTCACTAGCTCTTCGTATAAAAGAATTTCTTGATCGTTGAGTTCTCATATGAGGCATTCTCAGTCTACCACAGCTGTCCAACTCCCTGTACATGGATGTGTCACGTCGTTCAGCATGACTGTCAATTTGTCCATAAGTCGTCTAAAAACGCAATGAAAAAGTTATGTAAGTGCAGAATGTTTCTGGATCCAGTTTTCAGGCACATCTGGTTACATAGCGTAAATACTTGTAACTTTCAATATTGTAAACGGGTATAGCGATTTCAGTTTGGTATACACATTGGCCTGTATTGTGTTTAGTAAAAACCAAAGTGTCTAACGTTACATGTCAGTCTGAATCTCCAGCAGTGTGTGTCTAACATTATATTACAGGTCTTGATCTCAAGTAGTGCGTGTCTAACGTTATATGTCAGGTCTGAATCTCCAGCAGTGTGTGTCTAGCTTTATATTTCATGTCAGGATCTCCAGCAGTGTGTGTCTAACGTAATATTTATCCACCTCTGATGACGTCGACACGAATCCACGTCAGGATGTCCAGCAGTGCCGTATCCTTCAGGTCTTGATCTCCAGCAGTGTGTGTCCAATTGGCCAACCTTGTATATCAGGTCTGGATCTACAGCAGTGTGTGTCTAACGTTATATTTCAGGTCTGGATCTCCAGCAATGCGTGTCTAACGTTATCGAGGTGGATGAGACGTCGTCCAGTAATGTTGTCACATGTCGGGGAGCCGGACAGAATGAGGACATCACGTGGAAATACATCTCCGCTAGCGGGGCCACCGTCAATATAGGAACATGTCCACCGTCTGGATTGTGCAGCAATGCTAACCCCCTCTTCTCCTCCACGCGGTCCCCGTCCAGCACGTCCAGTCAGCTGACCTTCAAGCTGGACATCAAAACCTACAGATCTCAATACGGCGGAATGACACTGATCTGTGATACACCAAGTACGGACGAGATCTCCTGTCAGCTCGATGTTATCCGTAAGCATTTTTCTTGCTTCAAAAACTTGCTTTATGAAAATGAAACATTAGTCAGGAAGGAAATAGGTCAGCTGAACCGCAGACTTCATTACTAGAACCCTGACTAATGAAGAGGCCATTTTTCTTGAGGAATTTTTTTTTTAAATTATACTTTACGGACTCAACATTTGCATAAATGTTAGTAGGATCTGTTTTCATGAACTTCGTTAACTGTGCCTGAAAACCGTTGGGATCCATGTGCTGATAACTGTCTCAATCATTGAAATCTTTCAATTCTATAATTACATTTGTTTGTAAAAAGGCACCGAAAATGTTTCGAGTACTTTCTTCGTGTTAACATGCTTGATGTCATTGTTTCATCTGCGCTGAACATCTCCATTCTGAACAAAATGGAGAGAGAGAGAGATAGAGAGAGAGAGAGAGAGAGAGAATGTGTGTGAATGTGTGTGTGTGTGTGTGTGTGTGTGTGTGTGTGTGTGTGTGTGTGTGTGTGTTTTCCTCCCCGATACACGGAATTACACAAGAACGACCGTGACGACAGCAGGTCACTGAATGGAAACAACATATCGGGCTGGTGACCATTTTGTTTCTAGAGGAGCTATAGAATTTGTCCGCTCGCCTAAACAGAGTATCTAGGAATTTACTTAGCTGCGTCACGAACACGTACGAGAGATTGTAATGACAAAATTAATGTGTACATTAGCATTCTTCGCCGACATAGGAACGTGGATAGTATGAAATGAATTATTTTTCAGATCGTGCTGAGGTGACGTCATGCAGTGCACAGTCTAACACTTCAGGTACACAGTGGACTGTGGGTGGAACATGTGCCGTCAGCAAGGCTTACTCCGAGAGAAATCGATACAGCTGTGCATGGGCCGAACACAGAGCGGGGGTGAGTGGCCGGGCCTTTCTCTCCCTCACCAGAAGAGATGGTGGACGCGGACATTTTACAACAACAAAACCCTATTATTTTCCAAAAGCATACCCCATGGTAGTCATGGGAGCCCCTCTCTCCTGTAATCGAGGGCCACGGATCTACACAAATGAAAAAAATAAAACATTAATATCTCTGTGGTGGCTGGACCAGTATTTATATAATGACAGGACACAAGTGACGCTGAATAACGCTCCATGAAAATATACACTTTAGTCTTACAAGCTACCGTGCGTGCCTGTCTCAGTGGAAAATGCCCAACTCTAACACTGCAAGTTGAGGTTCGTCTGCTTTGACAGCCATTTGCAAGAATAGAAACCGCGGGAAAAGGCGGGGGTTTCCAAAAGTGGGCAGAGCAGACAAAAGCTGACAGAATGACAGGAATTGGTATAATATCTGAAAAAAATCTCACAGGGCCTGTACTGCTTTCCACACGCTTTTCTTAATCAGAAACTTTACTCAGCGAAAAGAAATTTCAAACAAACCGTAATTTTAAGATCCGTCGAATCTTACTGGCATTCTGATCCCTCCCAACCGAATGGCAGAAAGATCTAGACAAACGACGAGATTTTTCTCTGATGAACAAAATATCTGATAACCATTTGATGTGATCACTGATGTGTGAATGTTTCTGTTGTGTCTCTCTTGATCTAGATTGTAAGCCGACAAGCATATTCACGTGGAAGGCTGGTAGTGAGGGCAAGCACTATTATACAGCTGCTGTACTTTTTAAACTTTACAAAATCACTGTCACATAATACAGTTGTGTTACATTTTACAGTGCAGTGTTGCCGCTTTCCAAGGACAAGGTCCGTGCGGTACTGTAAACTAGCATGCATAATCAGACGCAAAAAAAAAATGAATGGAAAACGTTGAATCTTAACAGATATCCAAATCTCATTTTTTTTCTTTTTTTTTTTTCTTTTTTTGTCCCTGTACCTACATTGGTTGTAAAACAACAACAACAACAACAACAACAACAAACACCGTGTTGAACTCAGCAGCCAAACGCTATTCGCATGGAGACGGGGCAAATAGCGCCGAAACCCACAGTAACGTACATTCCGTTGAGGGCAGAAACTACTACTCACGTCGCACACTTCCTCGGCCTATTACACCATCGGCTCCCGGTTTTCCCCTCATAAATACTATATTTTTCGATTCTTTATTCAATTTCAGTCTCAGAAAATCATAGTGATTAGGATCGAGGTATGTAACTATACTCAGCACCCACACCTCTTCAACTCTGCCCCCAGTTCAGAACGCTACGTTCTTCACTCACGTTCCACACAATTCCTCGGCCCATTATACCATCGTCTCCCGGTTTCCCCCTAGTAAACACTATATTTTTCGATTCTTTATTCAATTTCAGTCTCAGAAATCATAGTGATTAGGAGGCACAAAGCCTGTAAATATATTACTCAGCAGCCACACCTCTTCCATCCTGCCCCAATTCCAAATCGCGATGTTTTTCACTCACGTAACGTAGAAGTCGAAGACAGGAACAAAACAGTTGCCTAGGTCTGCAGTTTTCAAGGCCTGGAATTAAAAATAAAAACTCAATAGCCGTCGAATTCGATGTAAAGTTAATGTGTGTATATCCTGTTTGTTTTTTGTTGTTTTTTTTTTTTTTTTGGTTTTTTTTTTGTTTTGTTTTTTTCACGCTGAAATTAACTACACGAAAAACCTGCTGATAAAGTAAAGTGTCCAGAAAACTTTTAAAATGTGAACGAAAGTGTTCAAGATATTTTGTTGAACCGATCACGACAAAAAAAAAAAAAAAAAAAAACAAGATGGCTACCAGTCCAATATGCTGTTTCTATTCAGTGACCTTCTGACACCACAGTCGTTCTTTTGTAATGCCATGTATCAGGGAGGAGGACACCCCTCCCCCCCCCCTTACACACACACACATACACACACACACACACACACACACACACACATACACACGTACTCTCTCTCTCTCTCTCTCAGACGTGCACACACACACACACACACACACACACACACACACACACACACACATTGTACCGACCATTTTCCTCCCGGTGGGAGGGGAATGGGGGCCCTATGAATGGTGAGATACCCTTAGATCTGTTAGACGTTTCAGCGGTAGGATGGTAGATTCCCCCCCCCCCCTCCACTGTGGCTTGTAGCCAATATGGGGCAAGGCGGACTTGTCTACTGGCATACAAAGCACACATCTCCTAGATCTAGGGAGCGCTCTCAGCTTTACTTACTTCCCCTATATATATATATATATATATATAAAGACACACACGCTCTTCTCTATGTGTCTGTGTGCATGCGTGAGTTACTCAAGGAACGCAATCATTACGTCTATCAAATATGACGTCGACGAAATGACGCTCATACTTTGCGCCAACAGGTGTCTGGTCGTGGAGGAAATGTGCATGGCGCACAAACTTTCAACTGACGATAACGGCTGCAGTGAATGATACTGATTTTTTTTTTTAAATGACACCAGAGACACCAGAGAGTAAAAATAAATGGGTTCACATGCGCCGCCAAACGCGATACTGTTTACGAGAGCGACCACTTCCAAAATATAAGCTTTTCATGCTATCAACAGCCAAAATATTGAGCGATTTGAACAAATTCTACGACTCAAAATGTCAGACGTCCTGAAAGGGCGATAACGCCAAAAGTATTGTTGCAATCTAAAAACGGTGTAGACTATAAGCCAGTGTATTGGCGACAACAACACACATAGCTGTGACGTCAAACGCGTCATAGGTTTGTACGATCCCTTCGACCGGCAGTGTGGCGCGAAGCAGGTCGCTCTGGATGAAATCGAACGTCGTTATCGGTATTCCTGTAATTCAGCGTTATCATCATCCTCATAACCTAAATCTACAATATGACCATCTGAGTAAAACCATTTGCTGTCAGTTCACTCCAAAAGCTTTGTTGTGAAGTGATCAACATTTACTCCTCTAAAAATAACCCACAGACTTGATGTAGAGAACCCCAACTGCTTCAAAAAAACAAACAAACAAACAAAACAAAAAAAAACACTACTTATCACTAAACTCAATAAAGTACAACCAATTCACCAGCAAAGAATCATTTCAATGAAAAGTATTTTGTTTATAACATCACAACACAACTTTGTTTAAGTTTGTGTTGTGATGTTACGTGCTAAGGACTGACATGTTAAAAACAGTAATTAATTCTTTAAACAGTTTCTCTTCTTCAAAACTGTCCAAAACTGCAGCAGTCATGCTCTCACATAAAGGCATTTCACGTGTAGAAACGTAGTTGATAGTTTGATGCGATGTTCATAACATCACAACGCTGATGATGAGGCGTTTGCCACAAACTTGTAGTGAAGTTACAAACTTTGACCATTACAGCCGATATATTCTTGACCACACACAATAATAGTGAACACAATCGGACATGATCCCTTGCAACTATTTATGAGTGAAACGTGAACAAATTCACGTCTTTCACAATCCTGGGCGAATTTTTTACCTGTAAACCCTGCCAGGATTTTGTTTTATTAAAAACAACAACAACAACAACCCAACAAAAAACTAACAAACAAAACCACTTGTGTGTTTGTTTTACCCCTTTCCTTTCATTTGAATACCCGGACTACTCGAAAAACGGTTAAGGTAACGGAAATTTCAAACGACTGGCTGGGCACACCAGTCCAAAGGTTCATGTACGTCTCAAGAAGTACGCTTTTATTATTTCACGCAAAATAAACAAGACACTTTCGTTTTTGGTAGTGCACCCAGAAAAATATCAGGAAAGTTATAAATGGTATGGCAAGTGAAACTTTCCTTTTTTACCATATCACCTGATGCGAGACTCAAAAGTTCAATTCACGATTTCCGGCTTTATATTCAGGGGAATAAGAAAATACTTTGTGTGTCCATGAAAGTAATTCTCTTGCCAATAATAAATATTACACAGTCATGGAACAATCAAAAGCGGCATTAGGCAATTTTCAATGACTTTTTTTCACTGCAAGCAAGAAAACATTTTGATTGGGACTGCATTTGCAACAGCTATTCTATCATTCATTTCTGGAACAACTGCGGTTAGAATTATAAGCATGCAATCAAAGAACACAACAAAATCTCACAGATTTTCTCATCTTGTCATTTATGTGACAACATACAGAGTTCTACTACCATTCCGGCCTCCCAGACCAGTCTGACAAAAACCTCGTACACTGAGGGTGGCGCCACCTACAACCATGTCACATGCAGCTTCAACAGACCGTTTCCCACAGTAACCGGTACCTACACCTACAGTGTGATTATCTCCCCTGGATCAGTCACGCCAACCGTCCCAGGATCCAACACTATAGGTAAGTGTGACCATGTACAGAGCTCCACTCCCATTCCGGCCTCCCAGACCAGTCTGACAATAACCTCGTACACTGAGGGTGGCGCCACCTACTACAGTGTCACGTGCAGCTTCAACAGACCGTACTTACCGGTAACTACACCTACAGTGTGAAAATCTCCCTTGGATCAGTTACACCAAACATCTCGGGATCCGTCAATATAGGTATTAGTTTTACGTTTCTGTTCTATTCCCAAGACATTAGAATGGAAAGAAGAAAAAACCCAAACAACAACGAGTTATTGTGCTTTGTATCTGCCTTCTACGAACAACAACAACAACAGGACAATGTAGAAACTAGAGGAACAAAGCCTCCTTGGCTCACTTGTGAGATGGGTCAATGTCATTCAAAAGAGTATGTTTGTAAAACTCTTATCACAATCTATCCTGAACTAAGGTGTCTGTTGTGTTCACAGTTTCTAAGAAAATGGAAAATGGCAATATAACAGTTTTCCCAGGACAGCTTGTATGACTTGACCTTGGGTCAAGGTCATTCGAATGAGATCTGTAAGAGCTTATCAATGACTATCATTATGCCAAGTTTGATAGCTCTAGTTTTGTAGTTTCTGTACAAATGGTAATGTAAAATTTCACAACAGACAGCTGTAATGACCTTAACCTTGAGTCAAGGTCATTCAAAAGGGTATGTCTGCATAGGTCTCATTTCTGTCTATCATTGTGCCTTGTTTGGTGCCTCTGCTGTTTGTTGTTTCCAAGAAAATGCTAACGTTAAACTTTTCGCAAAACATCTTGAATAGCCTTGACCCTGACTCAAGAAAATTGAATACAAGTATGCCAGTACAGGTTTTCTCACTGTCTATAACCATGCAAAGTTTGATGCCTCTGGTACCTCTACATTCTGAGAAAATGGCAATTTTAAATTTCTAATGAGACAGCTTTAATGATCTTGACCTTCTGTCAAGGTCATTCAAAATGGTATGGATTGGGAGGTCTTACTGCTGTCTGTCAGAATGCTAGGTTTGGTGCTTCTGCTGTTTATTGTTTCTGAGAAAATGCCAATGTTAAGGTTTTGGAAGCCTTTCTGTAAACAGCTTGTATGGCCTTGACCTTGACTCAAAGTCACTGAATACAAGTATGTATGTAAAGGTGTTGTCAATGTCTATAATCATGCACAGTTCGATGACTCTTGCTTTTCTAGATTCTGAGAAAATACCAATGCAACATTTCCAAACAGACAGATTTAGTGGCCTTGACCTTGGGTCAAGGTCAATCAATATGGTATATTTTGTGCCTCTGCTATTTGTAGATTCTGAGAAAAGGCAAATGTTAAGGTTTACTGCGGACACACAGACAGACAGACACACACACACACACACACACACACACACACACACACACACACACACAGTGACACACACACACACACACACACACACACACACACACACACACACACACCTGGTACATGTACTGGTAAAGAGGAATTCAAATAACAAATGATTTTACATAGTGGGATGTATTTTGTGTAGGTGTGCTAGAAGTGGAGATAATGATGACAATAATGGCGGGGGGCTGGGGGGGGGGGGAGAGAGATGAAAATCAGCGTACAACGGTAAATTGTCAGACAATGAACCGACAAAATCAGTCTATAAATGAACAGTGTCTGTCTGTCTGCCTGTCTGCACGCGATAAAACTTAGACTTCTCACATCGTGGTGAAAATTGGTGGGTGTACTCAGGGGAACCCCGAGCTCGTTCTGCCGGAAAAAGTCAGAGTTTAATGTCCTTTTCCACCACGTATCCCCAAACAGGGAGAAGAAACACGTGTGTGTGTGTGTGTGTGTGTGTGTGTGTGTGTGTGTACGAGCGCGCGATAGAATCTAATTAAGAGTTCTCATATCGTGATGAAAATCGATGGGTGTACTCTGGGGAACCCTGGGTTCATTCTGGCGGGAAAAACTCAGAACACTGGAAAAGGAAACGGTAATGACTGCGAAGTGGTTACAAGTTAAGCAAATAAAAGCGACATAAAAGGGACAGAAACCACTAAACTTTCATAAAGGACGGCACGGGTCAATTAACGTTTCGGCTTTCGCCTTCCTCAGGACACAAAGAAATGGGACATAACTTCAACAAACAAAAGGTAACTCTGCTGAAATACTGACTTACACGGCTGGGAAAAAAAATAAAAAAATAAAAAAAATTATGAAAAAAATAAAATGAAAAATAATAATAAAATAATTTAGAAATAAAAAAAGAACATAAATTAAATAAATGTAGCCGAGTGGTTTGGACCCTCTCGTCCAGTGCCCTATGTTTTCAAGCCAGCTGTGTGCCGCGGGCTTTGTTGAGTTTGTTCGCCTGTACGCTAGCCGCACTCGTGCAGCGTTGAGGATCCACGATGGCTCGCGTGCAAATTAGTTGTGTTTGTGTCCATTTAGTGCGAAATATCTCCTCAGTCACTTAACCTAAAGTTCTCATGTAAACCATAGTAGTTTCAAAGGAGTTTGTAATTTCTAATCATGTTTTGTTTGTAGCGCTGTTTTGTAGTTTAACGGGTGTACTTTGCCATTTTCACCACTTTTCAAATGCGTGGTCCCTGTCTTTACGCTCCTTAATCGGCGATAGAAGATTGCCTGTGTTTTGGTGAGATCTTAAACTATTAGAGTCTTATAGTACTTTTCACGCTCTTTTGAATGCAATTTGTTTGAAGTTTGTAGCTATTGTATTACGCCCGCTATTGTTAGTTTTCTGTGTGTTGACGAACACAGATTTCGCCGCTACGAGTGCATCTTGCCTGTTTTCTGCTGCGAGCGGCAGGTTTTTTTTGTTGTTTTTTTTTTTTTTTTTTTTTGTTTGTTTGTTTTTTTTTTTTGCGGGCCGCGCTGGGCGCATAAAGAGCCGCGAGCCACGGTTCCCTGCACGCTCACACTCTCGCTCTCAGCCCTGCCGCGCGTGACTGGACTTGCTCTGTACCCTGCTTGTTACTTACTGTTTTCCTGCCAATAAAACTAATGTCATAGCGACCTCTGTGTTTACCTCCCTGCCTGCACGAACCGGACCCTTCCTAGGCACCCGGTTACATAAAATAAAATAAAATAAAATCGTGGGGTGAAAAGGTCCAGAGTACAATAGTAAAAACATCACAACACACATCATTTGGTGACAGAGGACCATGGACTGTGTGTGAAAAAAAAAAGGTGGGGGAGAAAAGAATAGCAAAAATAGTAAAACATCACAACACCCATCCCTTGGTGATAGAAGACCATGGACTGTGTGTGAAAAAAAGATCATGAGGGTTATACTATGAAAAGGAAACGGTAATGACTGCGAAGTGGTTACAAGTTAAGCAAATGTTTATACTATGGTTTCTCGTTTAAACCACCCGGGGTCTGGCTTCCCAGGCGCTGAATATCTACTCCGCTGAAAAACTACTCCTGAATAACTACTAAGACGGAAAACTACTGCGGGTAATAATTAACATGTATAGTCAAATTACTTTGGCAGTCTGATAGGCGTACGTCAGGGGGGAAATTTATCGCCCCTGCTGTTCTCTTTGTTTCTGAACGACAGAGAGTCTTACCTACAAGCAAGTAGCTGTAACCCCCTCAATATACCAATTAGTTACAGATGACCAAGAGTTAGCCAGCCTCATTCATATTTTTGTCTTGCTGTATGCCGACGATACCATTCTAATGTCGGAGACACGTGCTGGCCTGCAGAGATCTTTGGATGCCCTTGCCTCGTACTGTGATGAATGGAAGCTAAGCGTTAATGCGTCGAAAACGAAAATCATGATATTTCACAAGAGAAAAGGTGGCATTGAAACTTTCACGTTTGGTGAAGATAACCTGGAAGTAGTAGACAGCTTTGAATATTTAGGTATAGAATTCGCACGTAACGGATCCTTTGCCAAGTGTAAGAAGGCCGCGTACGACAAAGCCCCAAACGGTATGTCTTCCCTACTACAGACTGCCAGGCGTCAAAATCTCCCCACAGATGTTATTCTCGATTTATATCACAAGATGGTAGTCACCGTTCTTCTGTACGGATGCGAAATAGGGGCCACGAAAACCTAGCGCTCATAGAAAAGATGCATTTAATAGCACTCAAATTCATTCTTGGCTTAAACCGTAGCACTATGTCAGCCATGGTATACGGCGAAAGTGGCAGTTTCCCACTCGAAGTGACCATCAAACTAGGCATGATACGCCTTTGAGCAGATTTAGTTTCGTCACAGTCCGATAAGTACTCTTGCAGAATGTACTCAGCCATAAAATAATGTGCTGCAGAATAATTCGGTTTTTGTTTCGCCGTGGTTAAACATATTCTTGTAGATGCAGGCTTAGAATGTGTCTGGGAGAGCCAGTCCTTCAGTAGTAAGAACTCACTGTGCACAGCGGTTCAGAAACACCTCCAATTAAGACACGTTCAGACAGCAATGGCGGACTGACCTCGAGAGTAGCTCGAAATGTCAACAGTATAAACACTATAAAGATGATATTGTAGAACCTTTTACAAAACTCCTGCCAGAGCATTAAGCAGTTGCCCTTCTTAAATTCCGTTGCAGTAACCATAAGCTCCCTATTGAACAAGGCAGAAAACAAGGTATACCCAGAGAACAGCGACTGTGCAGGAAATGCGACATGAGTGCAATAGGCGATGAATTTCATTTAATTCTAGAATGTCCGGCGTTTCAAGAGGAGCGCAACAAGCACATACCACTTCGTTTCCTTAGAATCAAATCGACGTACAATCTCTGTAGACTGCTGGGATCAAAATCCAAAAAAGTTGCCCTTGCTCTAGCAAAATATTTGAAAGCGAGGATTTTTAGAGGATTCACATCGCGATCAGAACTGGTGGCTGTACTCAGGGGGACCCCAGATACATTACGGTGGAAAAAATCTCGGAAAATCTGACATTACCATCCGTTTCCACCACGTATCGCCCAACAGGGAGACCAGGAAACACTTAAAAGACATAATTAGCCCTGGTTGTACTCCGGGCGGAGGTGGGGATGGGGGGGGGGGACAATCTGGTGGAAAAAAAAATAATCTCGGAAAATTTGAGTTTTACACCCTTTTCCATCTCATTACCAAACAGGGAGACCAGAAAGCACTTAAACACATATCATCTCATCAGCCCTGGACGAAGCCGAGCACATTAGCTAGTTTCACATAAAACAGTGTAGGATGACGAATCAATTATCGTCGCCACTGCGTAAGATTGGACGGGAATTACTGAGCTATAGAATTATGGACACATCAGACTAATGACTGCATGACTGCATGGTTCACTGTTAGTTTTGTTTTCATTTTATGCTACAGTGCCACCAGCCAAACCCTCCACAGACTGTCCGGCCGGCTTTATCAAACAGGGGGACACCCTGAGATGCACGTGCAGCACCACTAATCCGGGCACTCCGCCTGCTACTGTGACGTGGGATGGACAGTCTGGAGCACAGCTAGAGGTGACGGGTGTGACGTCATCGGACAACAACAAACAATACACGTGTCAAGTGCGATGGGGAAACAGGGTGGTGCATGATACTACGTACACACTCCGAGTGGCTTGTGAGTAAAGAAAATTTTCAATTTTGTTTGTTTGGCAGACTGTAAAAAAGGTAGGCCCGGGGGGGGGGGGGGGGGGGGGCACCGAATTGGGAAAATTATTTATTAGTAGAAAAGGAAACGGTAATGACTGCGAAGTGGTTACAAGTTAAGCAAATAAAAGGGACAGAAACCACTTAACTTTCACAACACTCTCTGGGGCACAGAGTCTTTCAGCGGAAAGTACCTCTGTGCACGGTGGGGAAATGGCGTTCACTGCGCTACCGTGACGGGCCTAAATTGTCTCGGTGCTCTCAAACACAAGGTCGCGCACTATGTCATCCTTGACCAGCTTTGAACCCAGAGGGATCCTCAGTGGCGCAGGCTGTATTCAGAGTGAAAGTAGGCGTGTTTCTGAATCAGAGAGATACATAACATGTCTCTGTCTGAATGGACAGATCTATTATTACATTCAGTCCTAGAGCACGGGTGTGTATGCTTTTGTAATCGTCTCTTATTCCACCACAAGGCAGGTACGTGATCGTCTGCACCGTGCAATAATACTTGCCTGTAGAGTGCAACACCCTTGCCTGTCAGAGTGCAACCCCCTTGCCGTTTACTCACATCCTGTTGGATCAGTGTACCACGTAAACAGTGCCATCAAAGCGCAACAATAATTGTCCGCTGGCAAAGATTTCGCCCAAATGAAAAGTGGTCGGATATTCAAGACTTCGTTTCAAATCGAATCATATGACACACAAGTCTCTGCTTTTGTAAAAAAAAAAATTCGCCATTTTTGAAAATGGCGCTGGGTGTAAGCAGTCACATTTTCACGCCCCGCCGAAAAGGGACTGCACTCTGGAGTCTACTTTCACAAAGGACGGCACAGGTCAACGTTTCGGCTTCCGCCTTCTTCAGGACATAAACAAATAGGACATAACTTCAACAAACAAACAAAAGGTAACTCTGCGGACGTACTGACATACACGGCGCGAAAACAAAAAAAAAAACGGTGGGCGAAAAAAAGACCAGAGAAAAAAATAGTAAAAATATCACAACACCCATCCTTTGGTGTAGTTTCCTTCTGGAATTGCTTGTTTATTGCTTCCTATCTTTGCTGAGAGGTGTCTGAAGATTTGGGGCCTTTTTCTACTCGACGTGCATGGTGCTGGACTCTTTTCAGGCCTTGATTTCGCTCTGTCTTGAGTGGTGAAGGTCAGTTGTGACCGGTGTTCCTTTGGTCGCCATTCTGTTCCACACAGCACGTGCGGTGAGACTGTGCGCTGTGTATTGCTGCGTACTGCGTTGGCCGTGGTCGTGTGTACTGCGTTGGCCGTGTAGTGCTGTGATAGGACGCTACCCAGGTGCGACACGCTAACATGTCTAGCGTTGAACCCGTGTTTCTCAAACGACGGGATTTGCCTAGGCATGGAATCAGCGCTCCGTACAACACCCTTGAGATCTGTGTAGCTGCTGAAAGAGTCAGTGGGTCAGAGACGATCCTGAGAGCGCAGGACATACGGGGATTATGGAGGATCTACCCGGTTACAAGAGCGGCAAGAAATCAGCTGTTAATCGAGGGAATCGTGCTAAGAGGTATGTCCTTGAGACTTTACGATAAAAAACCCATTCATCCTTACAGGACAGGGCGATCAAGGTGAGATTCCTTCCACCAAGCTGTGGATCGCAGATATTCCCATTTCATGCGCGAACTCGGATATTGAGACAGCGTTGGTGAGGCTTGGGTGTACATTTAGATCTTCCCTCATTGAAGAGAAAATCAGAGACAAAGACGGCTAGCTGACACGCTTCCTGACTGGCAGAAGATACGTGTTTATAAACGTGCCGGAGCGACCGCTCGAGAAGACTGTGATAATCGGAAGGTTTATAGCTCGCCTATACCATAAAGAGCAACCGAAAGTTACGCAAGTTATCACGTGCACCAGATGTCTCCGGGAGGGTCACCGGGCGGCAATATGTCATAATGACATCGTGTGTCGGCAGTGTGGTGAAAAGGAACATAAGCAAGGGGATCCGATCTGCGAATGCAGACGTGGCAGTGTGGGACCAGAACAGTCGCCAGTTCTTCCATAGCAACTGATCCAGTCGCTCAGAGCAATGTCAACCCCCCACCACAGGATAAGCCGGAGAGTGCTACCACCATGGATGTCACTACCCACACCGAGGCTGAGGGAGAGGAGGACAGGGCGGAGCTGGAGACCCCCACAAGCCGGACTAACACTCCAGCAGTGCAGGTGGATAGCACGCCGAAATCAGCCATCGCGAAGAAAGTGAACAACATCAGAAGATCGCAACTGATGGAAAGAGGCAGACAGCTAGCTCATACAAAACAATCCAAACTGGCTTTCGGACAGCGATCACGATGATCTTTGACTCCACCAAAGCGTGCAAGAGAGACCGGGGATTCCCCAAACTCTGCTGACACACTGGAAAAACACGTGCGTCTCAGCAGCAGCAGCCCAGACAACGCCATCAGTCAGGGTAGTGGTGACGCTGCTTTGCCCACCTAGATATGTGTAACCTAGTGCACGTGCCTCTTGTGCCATACGGTGTTCGGGCCTCTGCTTACGCCCACGGACTTTCCTAATGGCTAACGATTCAACCTTGCGTATTCTTTCGATTAATACTCGAGGTTTGAGATCCAAAGTTAAATGTAGAACTTTTAGTTCAGATGCTTTAGAGAAAGAAAATACGATGTATAACAAAAGAAGTACACGATGAGTGGAGAAAAGAGTGGGGAGGTGAGCTTATAGTTTGTGAAAATACAACACATAGTGCGGGCCAGGTAATCTTGTTCAGAAAAGGTGCTGTGGCTGAGGTAAACTGAAACCATTGCACTATTCTACCAGAATTGTATCATGTCAGTTTGAAGTAAGTGGAAAACAAATAACAATGGTAAACGTCGTAACAGCCCACAAGAAAAGAGAAAGTTTTTTTGATGACCTTGTGCAAGTGGTCGGCAGCATGCACGTTGATCACTTGATAGTATGTGTGTTAGATAATGAGTTAGATATTATATCCGGTGGAAAACATAAGGAAAACACTGTGACGCTGTTTAATGATTTCATCAGTACTTGTGACCTACATGATGCGTGGAGGTTGTTTCACCCTGAGGATGCTGAATATACCTGGTGTAAAAAGAATCCTTTCCTGGCGAGAATTGATTATATGCTTAGGAGTTCTTCACTCTTTGATAAAACAGTCGAATGTAACATTAACACTGTGTCGATGACAGACCACAGGGGATGTCATATTGTGTTGAAGCTGTCCGAAATAGTAAGGGGAAGTGGTTACTGGAAATTCAACAATGCTTTGTTGAAAGATCACTCTTATGTTAATCACATGAATGTATTGATTGATGAGCACACAGCTGCTATGGGCACTGATTTTCAAATGGAATGGGAATTACTGAAAGTTAAGATAAGATATTATTCAACTGTTTACAGTAAAAACCGAAGTATCGATAATAAAAACACGCTGTTGAAATGGTATGCTGACCTAAACGACATGGAATCAAAGCTGGCAAATGATCCAAATTGCAATAGTCTGTTGTGTGCACGAGATCAACTGAAACTAAAAATAGAACTGTATGAACAGCAGAAATCCCGTGCAGCTCAAGTACGTGCTCGGGTGAAATGGATTGAACAAGGGGAAAAAACACAAATTATTTTTTAAACTTGGAGAAATCTTGAACAAACGCGAAAGTCATGGAAAAAGTATGCGATGATAATGGGAACACCTATACTGATCAGTCGGATATTATGAAAGTACAAAAAAACTTCTTCGCCAACCTGTATAAAAAGAAAATTTGCACTGAAGGCTTGGAAACTGCAGTAAACGGTTTCACAAGAAATATAAAAATCCCGACCCTCTCAATCTCCCGATCAAATGAGTTCCTGCGAGGGACAAATTACAGAGGCTGAACTGCTCTCAGCATTAAAGCGAATGAAAAATGGCTCTGCTCCAGGGGTAGATGGTTTAACAGTAGAATTTTTAAAAATGTTTTGGGTTCGCATAAGTAGTTTATTAGCATCATCGTTTAATCAAGCATTCATAAATGGAACTTTGTCCACCTCCCAGCAAAAGGCTGCTATTACACTAATACATAAAGGGAAAAACTTACCAAGAGACAAACTGAAAAACTGGAGACCAATATCATTAACAAATTCAGACTACAAGCTTCTGGCTAAATGTCTCGCTATTCGTTTGGGAAATGTAATACATGATTTGGTGAATGCTGACCAAGTTGGATACATTAAAGGTCGTCAGGCATCCACATTACTACGGTTAATAGACGATGTCACTGATCAGCTTAACGTCCTTCAGAAACCTGGAGTCCTTGTGGCGATTGATTATACCCAGGCTTACGATAGAATTTCAAAAGATTTCATAATATTGGCTTTCAAAATATTCGGCTTTGGTCCAGACTTTGTCAGTTGGGATAAAGTGTTGATGGCTAACTCTAAAAGTTGTATCTCTTATTGTGGATGGCTCTCTGAATATTTTAGTGTAGATTCTGGAATTAGACAAGGATGTCCCTTTTCCTGTTTAGCTTTCGTTTTAGCTATAGAATTATTAGCAATTAAAATTCGGCAAAGTGGAAACATTAAAGGTATGAAGCACTGAAATTCTGAGAACTGTGATGTGGCAGACATCATCAAAATAGCACTTTACGCGGATGATATTATCTTATTTCTTAATGACGAGCAAGATATACTATATGCACTTAATATCTTTGATGAGCTCTCATTATTCTCTGGGTTGATAATAAACAGGCAAAAGTCAGAGGCAATGTGGTTGGGAAGTTTCAGAAATCGTTCGGTTTTAAATGGAAAAAGAAATTAAAAATCCTTGGTGTGTTTTTCTCCAATGAAACAAATGCTTCGAATGTAGAGGAAAATTGGAAAAGTAGGATAGATAATATCAAAAGATTAATCCAAGCATGGGAAAAATGTAAGTATCGCAGGAAAGGTGTGCATCGCTAAGACGTTCCTCATTGCTCAGTTTGTGTACATCATGCAAGCATTGATAGTGCCAGAAAAGGTGCTTACCCTTGTAAATACTGTGTTGTTCCGATTTTTGTGGAGAAAAAAAGAGTGCAACCGCAGAGCCTTCCAAAAGGTGAAAAGAAGTGTTGTATGCAGTGATGTGTCGAAAGGTGGCCTTAACATGATCGACATCAGACAGATGCAAGTAGCCTTTCTTTTGAAGTGGGCTGTACGACTTTGTCAAGCAGGTACCCTCGATAAGTGGACTTACATTCCATCTCATATATATTCACAGTTTGGAGGAAAATACTTGTGTTTCAGACACTGCGATCCAATTTTTGGTCGACCGTGTTGAAAACTTGGTTGAACACTAATAATTGTAAGGATGATCATATGTCAACCGTGTTATGGAATAACAAATATGTTACGTATCAAGGAAAGGTTCTGTTTTTTTCCTGGCTGGATTAAAGAAAATGTGTGGTTTGTAAAGGATGTACACAGTCCTCAAGGTTTTGTGTCTTTTGAACATGCCTGTAACTTGCTGGGTACTGCACCCGGCCGCATTCTTGAGTATAACGTTGTAAGAACTGCTGTACTCCAGTTTATCCACAAGCGTAATAATCCTAGAGAGGCAGATTCACTGCCTGATGTACCTTTATTTCATAGCAAGAAGCTTGTTACAGTCAAGCAGTTCAGGCATCAGCTTATGGAAAACACGCCTGTACCATGTTCATCACACTTCTGGTGTAGAAAATTTGGTATAAAGATAGATGAAACGATTTGGTCCTTGCCTATACAAGTTACAAAAGAAACACGACTGAGGGTCCTCCAATGGAAAATTTTACATAACATTTACCCCACTAATATTCTGTTAAGCAAAATGAAAGTGAAGGAAAATAATAAATGTTCATACTGTCCAGACTCTGTCGATTATTTTTTATGAGTGTCCAGTGGTGTATGCTTTCTGGAGAGAGAGAGATGGAACAGTTTATTTTGGCTTCATGCGACTATAGAGTGAAGCTTAGCGCTGTTGATGTAATCTTTGGGATAAGGACTAAGGTAAATAAAATAAATCATGTACTTCTAATTGCAAAAATGTGTATCAGTATACAGTCAAACACGCTTAAGCCGAACTCGCCCGGGGAATGAAAAATCGTTTCGCTTATCCGAGTTTCTGCATATCCGAGTTCGGATAAGCCAAACCTTTCCCGAGAAATTACCCTGCAGTTCGGCTTAAGCGAGTGTGTGTGTGTGTGTGTGTGTGTGTGTGTGTGTGTGTGTGTGTGTGTGTAAATGAATAAGATCAAACAGTGACAAGCTACAAGTGCTTTCTTCAGTGGGGCTTTATAAAAATAAAAATAAAAACTAAATGGTGAACACACACACACACACACACACACACACACACACACACACACACACACAAATGAGCGCGCATTACTGTACGCACAAATCAATGCACGCTCTACTCCGATCCTGCACTCCCCCCTCCCCCCGCCACCCCCTCACCTCCACCCCTCCCCCACCCTCACACACACACACACACTGGGAGACTGCATGTTACACACTTCCCTCCCCTACACACGCCAAAAGAAACAATCGTGCACGCACAAATCTAAGCCCGAGCTCACATCCTTTCGACTAGCCCATAAACCACGCCCATCGCAAATCTCCCAAAGTTACCTCTCGACCTGCCCCTCCCATGTGCCCCTCGGCCATCCCATCTCTAACCCTGAACCCACCACCTAATTCACGCACGCAAACTTACGAGGGAGGCTATTATGGAGGGAACTCGTACAGGTCTATTTTTAGACGGTTAGGGTTAGGTCTAGGGTTAGGGTTAGTCTTATGGTTAGCCTTTGGGTTATGCTTAGGGTTTGGATAGGGTTTGAACGCGCTATAGGGCGTTTCCGGAATCCCGTGACTTTTAAAAAGTCTCTCCGACAGTGTTTAGAGTTCGGCTTATCTGTCAAAATCACGTTTGAGATATCCGTATCCGAATTAGAAATAGTCTTACAAAGAGGGGGGTCTGGCGGGGAATTGGTTTTGGTTTCTGTTATCCGAGTTTTTTGCTTAAGCGTGTTTCGTTTAGGCGAGTGCGGCTGTATATAAAAAGACAGCTTCATGTATTCCGCTGATGTCTATATTTGAAAATCAACTGAAGATTAGAACGGTAAGGTGGGTTGGGGGAACTTCGGCACCCTTGCGGTTCGGGGGAAATTCGTCACCCCAAGTTTCTTCTATAATTCAATGCACTTACTAAGCTTTCATCCCTCCAAATAGGCTCTCCCAAGTAACTACAAGATTCCAAACGATAGATGGAACGACCAGTGAAAATACTTGGTACAGCCAGACGCGTCAAATGATCGCATTCTGACTTGACTGTTTTTCTCGTCTGCTTCATAACTTCACGTGTCTTTTGCCGGTAAAGTCCCAACTTCACGTGTCTTTTGCCGGTAAAGTCCCAACTATCTTTTTATAGTCTTATTTTTATGTTTTTGAATGAAATCAAATATATTAAGGGTCTTAAACATAAACATGACTTTATTTTAAAGTTTAAATGTTTCTTTAGCGATGGCACACATCAAAACACTGCATAAACACGAAATTACTGAGGGTGACGAAGTTCCCCCGACCAAAAATGTACATGGGGGAAATCCGTCACCATCAACAGGGGAAATTCGTTTTAAGAGTAAGCTAAGACGTTGAAATATTCTAACACTAAAATAGCCTTCCAGGATGGTTCTACCATAGGCACACTCACATTCCCAGACTGGTCGATTTGCTTAGCTTAATGAATACACACAAAAATAACCTCTTGTTTTAAGCTCAGTTTTGCCTGAAACAGTCTTCTTCAGTCAGAGAGAGAGAGAGAGTTGTTTAATCACACATGTTAGATTAAAAATAAAGAAGAAATCTGACCTACAGTTTGTAGCACATCACATTTAAGGCACGGAAACCATGAAAACAAATACTCTCAAGCCTAGTGACGAAGTTCCCCAGGTGGTGCCGAAGTTCCCCCGAAGGGGGTGACGAAGTTCCCCCGAAGGTGTCGAAGTTCCCCCAAACACACTCACTTGTTCTCAGAACGATTTTCAATGCACATTTATGAGGTTAAAGTCGCAGTTTCATTGAAAGCAGGTCTGCGATTGGTTAAAGTATCCGTTGGCATTAAGCATGTTTCTCTCACGTGAACACGAAAAGGCGGGCAGCATGTTAAGTCAACACGCTAGTGGACGCATGCACGCAGTGCCGAAGTTCCCCCAACCCACCTTATAAAGCTTCTGCATTTGTATAGAAATATTAATGCAACTCTTATTACCTTAACAGTAAGATCTTCAATTTTACAAGTATACAGAACTGAACAGATATGACTGTTTTTCAGAAAATCGCCGAAAATCAGAGCAGTAAAACTTTGTAAATGACATTGATCAAAACCCTTTGGGAACATTTTTATACTAAAGCATAAACGTAACACATTATATGTTTTGAATATCTGACCTTACCGACAACTGAGAGATGAGGAATAAAAAAAATAAATAAAATATATGCGTGAAAATGTCCGTCGTGTCACGAACATGACAATTTTTTTTTATAACATGACTTTATACCAGTCAGTGTGCATGTTTGCAATGAATATGATGAAAAGATGCCAGACTTTTGTATTCCAATCCAAAACTGTGATTTGTATACAGAAAGGGTGTAACTTTGGGAAAAAAAGAGATAGTGGATAGGAAAAAGTTAAAGTTCTGTTACATGTCAAAACACATAAAAACGCAAGAAGTTTATGATTTCTTGTCAAAATATTTTTTACTGGTACGTTTTGATGGTAACATTCACAGAACAAAATCTGGTTTGTAACAAACAGTATTTACTGTTACTTTTTACCGTTTTAGGTAAACGTGACACGACGGACATGTGCGTGACACGACGGACATGAGCGTGACACCACGGACACACTACCTCCATCAATACCCAAAGTTGCTGAAACTGATTTGTTACTTAACTTTTCAACAAGGGAAACGGGAAACACACACGAAAACAACAAAATCAAGAACACTAACTTTTACCGAACTTTCACCAACTTAAAAAATACAAAAGGGAAGGAAGGGGAGAAGAAAACGTCATTTTTACATAAAGCCTGATTCACTGGATTCCCATGCTTCGAGACTCTGAAACTGCAAGCCATATCTTTGGCATGTTCTGGACAAAAGTCTACGAAAAATCCATGAAAGGGCATTCTGAAATCACAAAATCACACCATCTTATTACTGACACTCATACGAGGGCCACTCATAATGTTTTGCAACCGGACTTTTCAAGAACACTTACAATCAGTCTGTCTACTCAAGGCCATCCCATCAAACCAGGTGTTCATGACACCCGACCACGCTGACTGGGGTAGGTCCAAAATGACACCCTCGAACAATGCTCGGGCATGTTCTGCACTCCGAAACTGCTTTCCCTTCAACTGCCTCTTGACGGAAGGAAGCCAAAGAGAGTCACAGGGGGATAAGCCAGGGGAATATGGTGGGTGGGTAACCAACTGAACATTATTTTCATCTGGACAGTCCAGAGTTGCAGCGACTATGTGCGCGCTGGCATTTTCATGATGAAGCAGTAGAACACGGACACCCGTTCGGGGACGCTGTTTGCACCATGCCTGGAAGACTTTATTTAGGCAAACAGTGGTTAACATACCAGTCAGCCGTAACTGTCCTCAAGCAGTATGGTGGCAAAGTGGCCAGATTTTGCAAAGAAACAGGCTATCATTAATTTTGTTTGGAAGCACTTCTGTTACTTTTGAAGTTCACATGTGGGTTCTCACGTGGGAAGACCCACACCGCCGACTGTTGCTTCGTTTCGGGGTCGTATTGGTATACCCAGGTTTCGTCTCCTGTTACGATGTCCCAGACCCGAGGGGACCTTCCTCCGTCACATTTTCTTAGTATGTGGGTGCACCAGTTCACCCTACCCCCTTCAGTCAGGTTGTAGAGCACCTAACGGGTACAACGTTTCCCTATGCCAAGGCAGTCGTGAAGGATGCAAATGAGATTTCCCGATGAAATATTCATGATATCCTGTGTTACAGCGTATATCATTTTTGGGTCCTTCTTAATCAGGGATTCAACCCTATAGACTTTTTCTGGGGTAACGGTCGTTGCCATTCGACCACAACGGTCATCGTCTTCAACTGTTGTCTGGCCAGACATGATCCGTCGGAACCACCTAAAACCAGTGGCTTTGGGCGGAGATTGATCTCCAATACAGTGTTTTAAACTTTGAAAAAAAAAGCCATGAAAAGCCCAGCAGTAGTCACAGTACATCATGGCTCGAAAATCCCTTCCAGAAAGGTCAACACTGCTGGCAAAAGACCCATCACCCTTAGTGCACATTTTGTCGCATGGAATATAAACGGTTGTACGAAATCAAGTAGTTTTTGTTTTCATTAGTATTATGAAACTGGTCTACGTGACGTCATTAGTTCGTCCAGGTTGCAAAACATAATGAGAGGCCCTCGTACCACAACCTTTCACATTGAAACTGCAAGTCACTTCCTTACTTTGTCCATGATAGAAGCCCACACAAAAGGGTCAACAATATACTGATCATGGGAATCGTCCTTCAAAACTGGTTCTGAAATCACTGCTAGTATATTTTCATACTCATACCATAGCAAGTCTTTCATCTTTGGCCAAAAGAAACAGTTCCCTCGTCAAACCTGATGCATGCTGCACTGGATTTAAAGCTCCCCCTCATCTACATCTAATACCATCCCAGGGTAGGCCTTTTGGTCATATCTAACAACGACCCAGTGTCCAATGCAGTCTTCAGGCAAGGGGAGTTCTTCAGAAGAAGGTGTTTTGCCGCTAGTGGTGTTCGCACTGTATCCGTCACCTGCGGACTGGCCTGCTTGTGGTGTTTCATCAGATTCCGTTCTTGGCGCATTCTCTATCAAGGGCACAAAATGATTTGGAACCCAGTGTTTTGTGGTCATGTCCATCCTAGTGCTGCACCACATGATCATCAGTTGATCCCCACATGGCGGGGCTGTGTTGGAGCAGGGTCTGGGCAGGACCAGTCTGTGTAAGTCTGCACATACGCTGGGATTACCAAGGTTGGGGTAGACAGAAAAGATCGGTCTCCTCACCACCGTAGACAACGCACAGACCTGCCAAATCCCCATGTACTCTTCTTTCTTGCTGACTTTTAGGACCTCTTTTTCATAGACAACCCTAACCTTTTCTTGGTTTAATCGAGTCCCGGGAATATACTACTTTCTAGCCCGTTCGGCAGCCGAAAGAGCCATGAGGCTGTGGAAAACAGATTTTTGCCAAAATGTTAATTTACAATCACGGCGACAAACATACGCACACGCACACACTCAGAGGTAATTGTAAAACAGGAAAATATGTGTCCAGTTGTCTGTTTATTGTACATTGAGGAAAAAACATTCACACCCTTTGTACTGCTGAAGCAGAAATAAAACAGCCCCCAAAAAAAAAAAACTCTTTAAAAAAAAAAAAGACTTAAGCGTGTTCGACTGTAAATATTAGGAATATTCTCATGCGAATCATTTGTACGAATCTTTAGTATTCTTGCGCATCTTGTACCGACAATTGTTTGGGTCCACGTATGCTCAGTGTGCGCCATTTGCACTCGGCGCGATGGCCTCCGCTAGCGGAGTCTGAATTAAGGCTGTGCATGTCCTGGGTAGAGTAGTCCTTGAACGCACTTTAAAACGGAGTATCTCTGGAACCAAGAATGCTAGAACCTTAATTCTTTTTGCGTTCTGATCAGAACAGTTAGTTCTACAAGGCTACATTAATATCCAAGATCGCTCCTTTGTAATTAATTTTACCTGTCGATACCTACAGTAACTTACGCGGGAAAAAATCTCGGGGAAAACATAAAAATAAACAGTACGGGAAAGGGTAAGGAGTGGAGAGAGACAGAGAGAGCCTTAGCCGCCATATATTTTGGACATGAATTAACGATTTGTGTTTGGATAATCAGTCAAATACAGGTAAAGAACATGGAATCAGTTAACGGCACCATTTACGTTGGGCTGAAGATACTTTGAGCAAGTGTAGGACTATCGACATTTAGGACTATCGCGCTTTCAGAAACAGTGTTCTCAACTACGCACAGGTTGGCGTATGTGTACGCACAGAACTCTTAAATTTGCGCATAAGTCTGAGAACGGCACGTCAAGTTACTTGGGACGCAAGCTTTTTTGTCTCGCCGTGACAAACAGTATTTTTCCAACATTCTTCAGAAACTCGATGAACAAAAAGCGATCTGTAACAAGCAGCGGACACTTGCAACATCACATTTCCACTGAACCATTGTGCATAACAGACAAAATCTGACTGTCTTAAGCACTCTGGGACACTTTTTTTTCTAATCATGATGCCCTATTTGGTAAGCGTGCAGGATCCTTGTCTTGCCAATTCTCTATGGCTGGCAAGCTACAATTCACGTACATATACATCTCTCTTACCAATGTTTGCCGTGATTCGAAAACACAAGGTTCCTTGGGACCCTCTCTCCATACTTATAAGGGTCGATCCTTTTGTAGAGTTTAAGGGGGCCGTGGTCTTTTGGTATAAAATGCCTGCAGGCCAAAACTATTTGTTGTTGTTGTTTACGAAAGCATTCAAGTCGGAGAGATGTATGTGAAATGTAGCGTGTCAGCCACAGCGAATCGGCAGGGCGAGGAACCCAGACGCTTACCAAACAGCGCGCATTATGAGAGACCAAAAACATGCGTACCTTGTGATGCGCTGTTGTCAAATGTGTGCGTAAATTTAAGAGTTTTGTGCGTACAAATATGCACACATTTGCGTAATCGGGAACACTGCTTACTTGAATACTTTTGTAAACAACATATGGTTTTGACTTTCAGACCCTAAATTTACTAAAGGACCCTAACAAATATGGTGAGAATGTCCCAGGAACCCTGGTATTTTCGGATCACAGGTAACACTAGAGAATTCGAACTTTTGGCGCACAAGACTATTTTTTTTGTGTGTGTGTGTGTGTGTGTGGTGTGTGTGTGTGTGTGTGTGTGTGTGTGTGTGTGCGCGCGCGTGTGTGTGTGTGTGTGTGTGTGTGTGTGTGTGTGTGTGTGTGTGTGTGTGTGTGTGTGTGTGTTATGATTCGTATAGATGGAGTGTATGATCACTTGATTTACTACTACTATAACAGCATTGTGGGGATTGAATACCGGTAGGCATAAGTAGTTTTTTTGTTTGTTTGTTTGTTTTTTGGGGAGGGGTTTTGAGTGCACGTTTCTTTATCTGTTTCCTAATGTTAAGGAGTGAATAGGCACAAGTAAATGACCAAGGGTTTGTGTGTGTATGTGTGTGTGGGCGCGCGCGCACGCGTGCATTTAATGTTATGTAGATGTGAACAAGTAGGCAATGCAAGAAGAAACGGTTGCTTTTTTTGTTTGATTTGTTACTCATATATATATGGGTACATGTGAATACGTGTAGCTGACCTGTATACAGACCACCCGTAGCCATGCTGGCTGGATGCATATATGACACATGACTGTTTACCTGTACCCCCTAATGGGGTTTTCTGGAAATAAAGAATCTGAATCTGAATCTGACACGTAGGACTGGCGACACGCACCCGTCCGGATATCTTTCTATTTACCAAGGGAACGTTTGGGGGTTTTTTTGTTTTGTTTTTTAATAGAGTTTTCCCAGTTCGGTACCCCCAATTACGGAAAATACATCACACGAGTTTGTTGATTTCGACCGTAAAACTTCGAGTTGCATTTTTTTTTTATTTGAAAGCTGACATCGGCAATCATAATGCTTCACGCGGCATCTCTGACTGAGCTGCTTTACTTCGCTTTGTCCATAGGCTTTGAGAAGTCAGTAGGTCCGTTTCGAAGCTTCCGTCTCAGTAGAGAACTGGAACTAGGCTTACACATGTAACAAACACGACCGATACCGGATAAGACGCACCAAAAGATCAACAATTCTACGTCAAGCGACTGGCAAAGCTCCTTCGTCCCCATTTCCGTACGAAGTCGAACCGCGTCATGTCGTGACGTAAATTATCCTTTTGTCGCTTTTCGCCTCATATCGTGACGTAAATCCTTTAGCCAGAACACACCGCTGGAACATTGCTAGGGGTAGTACATGTGCACTCTTTACGTACAGCCATAATTCACGTGTGATTGTTATGAGTACAATGTTATACCAAGCGTGGCGAATTTTGGATTTTTAAACCATGACTTGTACTAGTGGTAGAGTGGTATAAACATTATTATTATTATTATTATTTGCATGATTTCTTACAGACGGCCCATCGCAGGTGTCCGTGTCTGGTCCCAGTTTACCGTTTGACACTGATGGCCGACAAAAGATGACCCTACACTGTACAGTTCCCGCCTCTACCTACAACCCGTCCTTGACCTACGCGTGGCGCCGCCTGCCCAGTAACACTGTCGTCAGTACCACATCGTCCTTCACCTTCACCGTCACCCCACAGGATGATGGGAAACAGATCCAGTGCACGGCATCCAACAGTCAATACAGCGAGCTACAAGCACATGACACGTTTACCCTGGACGTCAATTGTAATAATTATTAACGTTTCCCAAGTTTACGAACATAAACTGTTTCAATAGACGTAATCTGGAAAGTATGTTTTAGCCAGACTATTCAGTTACTTGTACTTCTGTATGCCAGTTTTGATTCTATGGTTTTGGATTTTGATCAGTCATCAGGTTGAAGGTCATGATACGCAATTTTTTTCTTGATATTCGTATTCTAGCAGCAGTTTAACATACAGCTTACTCATGTTGCTTGATATTCAGAATCTATTAAGACATACCCCATCCGTATTGTAGACCCTCCCACTGCCGCCCCGACCATCGCCAACTACAACGACATCCTGTACGCGGGGGACACGCTGACCTTGACCTGCACTGTCAGGGGAGGTAAACCCGTGGTCAGGCAGGTGAACTTTATCTGTGACGACAAAGCTGACGGCAGTGACGTGGTCAGACAGGATGACGTCAGCAGCAGCATTACCTTAACCGGTCTCGTGCCCGCTAATGACGGGGATGACTGCACGTGCAGCGCCGATTGGAAAACCTACGGGTGGTACACACTGACGGCACACAGACGGTTGGTTGTCTATTGTGAGTAGCATGCAGGCTTCACTCTCACCCTCCCCTCACTCCACCTACCCGCACCACCCCACTCACCACCCCACTCTTCTCTAACTCATCCCATTCTGGTGGATAGGTGTTTTGTTTTAACGGTGCCATTGCTCAGAAAGTTCCATCAGAATAGTAGAAACGTGATACTTGTGTATCTTTCTGTCGTCATCCAGACAAGCCATCATCCCCCGACATCCAAGCGGCCAATGGCACAAGCTACCCGTTTATCGCGGGCGAGACGACCAACGCTAGCCTGGTGTGTGAGAGTTCTGATCACGGCAATCCTGCTGCCTCCTACACGTGGCCACAGACAGGCGGGGGTCACACGTGGACAGACTCACAGGGCAGGGGGAGGCTGACCTTTGACCTACTGACCCCGAGTCACAGTGGTAAACAGGTCACGTGTCACGCCAGCAACAACTACACAGAACACAAACAGGATCCCGTGGTGGACGGCAGCTTCCATCTACAGGTTTACTGTGAGTTGTCTGACATTGATCATGATGGGTGTTCTTGCTGTACAGGCTACACTTGACAACTCGAGTAGTCAATGACCACTGGCAAAACCTTAGACCTGTTCTGCTTTCACTTTCTTGTCAGCACATTGTCTTTACAAACTGCTACCAACAATGTGATTCTTTACTTCTCGAGTGTAGTTGTATTTGTTAGGGGTCTCATTTACCTCGAAGCAAAGTTGACGTGGATTACTTAGATAGCACACGAGTCCACCTAGTTACGATTCTGTCTTTGTTACGAGTCTGTATTTATCTATGTACTTTGAATGTCAACTTATAAGTCACTGTAATGATAGTTATCACTGTCTTGTAGTATGCACGTAAGATTTACTGTAAAGCCTCTATACATTAACTATACTGAACGACTTCATGCGTCGGTCACAAAATAATTATGAAGTGCGAACAGTATGTTTGACCGAAGCCACTGTACACTACAGTTATAAAATGCAGCCTGTATTAGTAGGGATTAGCTGCTAGACCAGCAGTTTTATGACCGTTTTTCTCTAGTCGACGAGCTGTTCAGTGAAACACAGCGAGACTTGTGCACTGTCAGTCTGACCAGCACGTGAATGGCGAATAGACTCTTCAATATTCAGTTAATTAGCATGTTTCCTTATATATTATGAATCTCGAGGAATTTTTCTCTGTCAGATCACCCCATCATCTCAATGGACCCTAGGGCAGACAGCAACAACTGTTATCTGACTTTTGACCGGAGGTCATGTGAGGTCACGGAAGGTCAAGGTCTTCACATCAACTGTACGTCACACAGCAACCCGTCCCCGGTCAGCACTGTGTGGACAAAGGACGGTAGTAACGTTGCTTCCGGCTCCATGTTGACAATTGATGTCACCAACCGTACCGTCCATACCGGTCAGTACAGCTGTCACGTGACTACGGACATTTTACCGGGACATCCGGGGAGGAGACAACTTACTGCAACCTATCATCTCACTGTCTTTGTCAAGTGTAAGTGTTGATACAAAGCTATATTCAGTATAAGGAACTCGCGAACTCCATACACTGAGCTTTTTGTTTCCTAATGCTTGTATCATAATAATAATAATCCCATTAATATAGGCGCTTATCCCAAATATTTGGCTAAAAGAGCCTCGATTCAGATTCAGATTCAGATCATTTATTGCGTAGGCGTTATGCCCTTTGCAAAGGGGGAAGGAGGGAGGGGGCATTACAAAGCCATGCAGAAATACGTCATACATCAAACAAGCTACATCGAGCTAAACCCAATACGCTCGCTCACGTGAATCACACGCATTCTCTCACACATTTGACATGAACACAGTACAGCCACGTGGTGCTCAGCTGTTTAAGTTTCAGAATTTTGACTTGCATTTATTTTAAAATTTTGTTGGTGGAACAATTCCAAAGCAGAGGAATGGTGGGGAGGAAATGCCGGAGTACCCGGAGAGAATCCCCAACGGTGGGCCCTACTGAACGGCGCCACATACGAGAAAGAAAAATTCTTCGCCCCGAGTGGGACTCCAACCAGACCTCTCGCATTGGTCTTAACCACTAGACCACCAACCACCCCTATTGTATTGTATTGTATTGTATTGTATTGTATTGTATTGTATTGTATTGTATTGTATTGTATTGTATTGTGAACTGTTTGAAGGCACACACCAGACATATCGACACGTTTACTATCTCCCGACCTCGACCGGTCCAGTTTAAGAAAGAGACCGGTATACATCAAACAGTCACATGCTTTGCAGTTTCATAATGATGGTAATTGTTCACTGATGAATAAAGTGCACGGTCGTTTCCCGCAAAAGGACACTTCACCTACGATTCTGCTGGAAAAAAGAGAACTGCCGTCTCTCTGAACGTACTGGTGAATACGTCAACATAGAAACAGTACAGCTTCATCAGCGATAACGACGAACCTTGGCATATACAGTTTACGAATTGTTAAAAGGCGTTTTTGCAAAACTTTGTGTCGTTTTCCCTTTTATTTGAAATGTTACCTCCTGTGTAAATCCTTTTGATATGATGGACGATTCCGTCAAAACGACAATATTGAGGAACCACGCATTTAAGGAAATGTTTTCTGTCCCTCTGTACGTTGTAGTGATGTGTTTTCGATCTTTACCGCTTTCAGACCAGACAGTGAGAAGCCATCTGACTGTCAACTCCCAGCCCCACAACGTGACGGTGAACGAGAGTGACACTGTGTACATGGAGTGTCGGGCGGACGGTAGACCCACACCTACAATGCGCCTCGTCAACACTGACAGTGGACAGGAGAAAAACTACACAGACGGGGGTCACGTGACACTGGAGGACCGAGACTCCTGGCTGACCTACACTCTGTATCATGCCGACTGTCAAGATGCTGGAACCTACAGGTGTACAGCAGGAAATGACGTCAGTACTGACATCACAACAGATGACGTTTCTTTGTTTGTAAATTGTGAGTAAATTAAGAGTCAGCTTATGCACATATCTGTACTGACAGGCTGTTGGATTTACTACAGCAGTTAGAAGAATTAATGCAGTTAAAACTGTGCCTTAATTTTGCAACCTACAAATCCGATTTTCACTTGAGTTTGTGAAGATGATACAACAGTAACGCCTGGCATTTTTATATTTCTACTTTGATAAGCCGTCTTCAGAACAATCAAGATTCCAGCCTACTTTATAGTCTTTC
This sequence comes from Batillaria attramentaria, assembly GCA_018292915.2. Taxonomy (NCBI): domain Eukaryota; kingdom Metazoa; phylum Mollusca; class Gastropoda; family Batillariidae; genus Batillaria; species Batillaria attramentaria. Next base: position 172,782 of record JACVVK020000193.1, on the reverse strand, counting down.
TGCTTGTAATGAGTCCGGAGGAGAAAACCCGCCGCTTACAAAGCTTTAAGGCTGTTTGCCAAGTGTCCCTTTTAGCCATTGCGACCATTTTCGTAAATTTGAAGCTACTGATAGTAGAGAAATGTGACTTTCTTTGGCCTAACGCTTCCACACCTGTACTACACGTCGATCGACAAAGTCGCTAAAAATAGCCACCAACCAACGCTGTCTAGCTGATCTTCAGTACGCAACCAAATGACGCCGTCTGCTCAGTAAGCTTTACGCTTCTACCGTGCGTACGAAGAACACCTTATCCGCATACGTATACGCCAACCCGAGTCACTATAATGGTTCGAGATGCTATATCGCGCCCAAAGTGACTGATTCTGCTGCACGGATTAAGCGCACTCGGTTAAAAGTTTCAACAGCGTTGTGGACGAATGTATTGAGAACATTATAATCCCAAAGGGAAATTCATTTCGCCACCACCTTAAAGCACAAAAAATGTCAGCCAGCATCAGAATGCACACACACACACACACACACACACACACACACACACACACACACACACACACACACACACACACACACACACACATGATCAGCAGTCTAATCGGGCATATCGGATCTCCCCATTATCAGTTTCACGCCATTCATATTCGTGTTATTCCCCTGAAGTTCACTTGTGTCTTTTTTACGCTGTACTCTTCTGTATCCATCGTTTGCAAATCTAATCACAGCTTTCAGTTCTTTTTTGAACCGCCGTCATCTCAACACATGAGCTCTTTACATGGACGGAGTTGTTGTAAGGTGTCGGTGGAGTTATTCTGAAGTTGTTTGTCGTGGTTTGGTTGTTGTCGTGGTTTGGTTGTCTTGGTTGAAATTCCGCGGTGAATCATGTCTAGTTGCACCCAACTTCTATTTTCTTCCCATGGTGTGTTCACAAGCACAATACAGGTGTACCATTATTTTCAACTGATTTTTAATATCATGTTGTCCTGAGATGATCGACAGATGCAGATAGTAGTCGAAACAAGTACATGTGCTCATGTGTTTTGCAAAGCAGCTGCCTGTTGCAGGTAAACCAAGGAGAGACAGCATAAATGCGTTGCCCAGTGCCAACTACCGAGGGACACCTGTCCATCTTCCTTTTGATGTTGTGGCCCACCCTGTACCAGACACTTTCCAGTTGTCATACCTGGGGACAATAGACAGTGGTGTTGGCAGTGTGACGGACGTGCCTCACAGCCATCTGACCATTACATGCAGCCCAACACAGGCTGTATATATTGCAACTTGCAACATCACTGTGAAAAACATGACAGAGTCTGACGCTGGTTTCTACAACGTCCGTATTGGCAATGCATACGGTTATGGTGACATCAGGTTCAGAGTCTTGTTTAACGGTAAGCACGCAGAAACACATTGAAATCAATGTAATAGTAGTAGGATTTGTTGAGCATAGAACCTCTGTATTAGCTGGTTATAAGCTCTCCTGCCCAAGCCTGGTGTATCTCAGTCGACGTCTTTCCCCATGCACACCTTAATTTTGTTCTGATTGCTATACAATATACCACACCTCAGATTTATTGTTGTAACTACTTTCCTCGTCTTAAACAAAAGAGCACCAAACAACGGGGGAAACAAACGGCGGAGGTCTGAACACTGGCGCTACAGTGGCGGTGACTCTGGTGGTGACGATTGTTCTTTTTGCTGCCATGGTAACCGCTTTCTTCCTGTGGGTATGGCGACGGCATTGGATACTTCCATGTGCTGGTGAGTGTTAATGGACCTGCGTTAATGGACAAACTACCATACTGTCTTACAGGACACTAAAGTGAACGTATAAACGGTGCTTTATGCTGTGTCGAATTTTTTAACGCTGTTCTGTATTTTGCAGGTAGTGATGCTGTCACAAGAATGTAAGTGTTTTGCATCCTTAACTGCGTGCTGTCACAGTTATGTTGTTGATTGTTGATTGTCAAATCGGAGCAATGCACATTTTGCATCCCCTGTCAGTTAAATAAAATAGTTTATAGTTGTCATGATATCCACCAAGGGGTGCAGGCAAATGCTTGTGGGTCTTTTGAACTACAAAGTAGACAAATAGCTGTCAACAACAAGGCGACTAACGGTCGAGGGAGCTAGTAGTAAACGCTAACTTCATGAATTCTTGACCAGTAGAAAACGACAAGTATTGCAAAATTCAGAGAAATCCCGACAACAGAATGGCTAATGCTCACCTGTAAAAGGTAGAATAATAACAAAAAATCATACTGTCATACATGTCATTGTGGTAAAAGGGCCTAGGTGCCTATCCAGTCTATGACGCTTAAAGTATTGTGCCAATTAAATGACCCTACAGCTCATGACGTTATTTGACCCCTGTTCACATCACTCTTGATATCGTCAACTCTCATCACAATAAGTCATTACATGTGATGATTGAACATGGAGGATATTAATGGTTTAAAACAAACACAACTTCTTTGCAGAATTAATGTGGCATTTCGTTTGTTAGTTGATAATGTTAATGTTTTCTCTATAAGAACCTGATCATAAGAGCCCCCCCCCCCCCACCCCCCACCCCCCCCCCCCCCCCCCCATCAACAATACACCACCACCGCCACCACCACCATCACCACCAGTGCTTTAGTGACTTTTTAGTGTTGTCTGTGCTTGTTTTTTTCTGCCCGAAGAACTCTCAGACTGAGACACATTAAATGGGTTGGCGGTTCTAAAAAAAACTAATTTGTTTTTCGTTGACTTAGCTAACGTATGCGAGCTTACCAGTAAACTGTCATGCTTGCTTTACAGGTCAGATGACGTGAATAGAGGACAGATGGTGGAGATGGATTCTGTAGAAGACGCTGCTGGTATGTTGTGGATAGTCAGATTCTTTGTCTACAGACTGAAGAACTTTAGCATGAGGCGGCTGCAGATGAAACTGGGTTTTTCTGTTTGTTTTGATTTAATTTGCTTTCCCCTCAGCGTGTGCGTGTGCGTGTGTGCGTGTGCGCGCGCGTGTGTGTGTGTGTGTGTGTGTGTGTGTGTGTGTGTGTGTGTGTGTGTGTGTGTGTGTGTGTTGCTGTTGTTGTTGTTTTTGTTGTTCTAAATTAATTTATTCCAATCTGCATGCTTTTCCGGTACTGGTTATTTTTCTCGAAAACGGGATCATTTCTGGTTATTTAATGGAGTCATGTACTGCATGTTTTACGAGACGCTGTATGCCATGACCATATCAACTGTTCATGTTGGTGAGGGGGGGGGGGGGGGCGCATAACCCGTTTTTAACTGGAAAAAAAAAACACTGACTCATCTCTTCTGAGCAACAGTTGGTTTATTTTTGTCCTGATGCAAAAAAAAAAAAAATCGAAACGTTGACCTGTGCTGTCATTCTCGATATAAGTGGGTTTCTACTTGGGGTTTTTTTGTGTGTGTTTTTTTTGTGTTTTTTTTTTTTGTTTTTTTACTTCTAGCTATTTCATCCATTTCGCAGTGACTACCGCTTCCTTTTTTGTCTTTCCTGTGCAATTCATTTTACGCATTCATCAAAGATGTATAATGCCGGTTATGTCAAATGTCAAACACGCATTTTATTAGAAAACCCCGCTCGTAATATGTGGCATCAACCGCAATACTTTAAGATTAATACTGTGTCAATTTAGCCATTTGCGAGACCTAAGCAACACGCACACTTAAATTTCCTGGATGAAGTCGCCACTTTTCAAGTGGTATTGCTTTTACCATATCGCGAGATCACAAGCGACACGTGTGCCACCTCTCCACCAAAACTGAATTCTGTATGTGTCTGTCTGTTTATCAGTTCATCTCACGGTAGACTAAAACTCTAAATTGTTACCAGCACATTCATCGAAAAATTATCCGGGTGGTCTGCGACCAGCATTGTTTTAGTCGATCAAGCACAACATATACATATAAACATATGAACTGTCACAGATGTTTCTATATATGCTCGTCAGAAACTCAGCCGCCGTCAGTGTACGAGGATCTGAAGCGTAGAGACATGGACCTGCCATCCGAGTACAGTCAACTATCTAAACGAACGTCCTACGCTAACGTTGGAAGCGGCTACGAGAAAGGTGGGACACTCCAAAAGAAAGTGCGAATTTTCACAATGCGAATAGAATTATTATCTAAGAAGTTGTTTTGCTGTATTGTAGTTGTTGTTTTGTTTACGTGGTTTTGTCGTGCAGTGTCTTGATATCACATGTAGGCCTACGGATGTTCTTGTTAATAACTGCTGGTGTCATCATCGTCCATTGTTTCTAACAGGTCACGTGTACGAAAACAGCGCGGCCGTAGCTCACTGGCAATGAAAGGTACGCACGCCAACTTCGAACTATCCGCAGCCTGCTGGACATCCGGTGTGAACTTTTCAAAGAGAAAAACAACAACATGAAACCGGATTCCGCAATCACATCCTGTTTTTGTCATTGCGGATAATGTTTCTTCATTTGGCACTTGCCATGCACGAACTAGAAGACACTGTCGACAACCGTTGTACAAGAGTACGTGATTTCTCTGGCAAAACATCAAAGACAGCAGGATCACCTTTAAGATAAAATCATAGGAAAAGACACCGTTCTGCTTGGAAATTCATTCCGTGTCAGTGGGCCCCCGTCTCTTTGGGCCCCCCCCCCCCCCCCCTTTTTTTTTTTTTTTTCTTTTTTAAGTTGTTTCTCTATAGAGAAACAACTTTATGAGACGGGGCAGATTTTGCTGCGCGCAGCAGCAAGTTTCAGTGATACAAAACAAGACTGTGACGTTTCTCCACACAATACATACTTTCACGCACATAGTGACGGAACGAAACCTGCGTCATAGACACTTGACGTGCACACGATGCTGCTGCGTTCTTTTTGGCGGGAGTTGTGAGACGTGTGTCTGTGTGTGTGTGTGTGTGTGTGTGTGTGGACGGATGTAATGATGGCTATCTCCTAAACCACCTCGCTGGAGGCCTTTTTACTTTGAGATAAAATGGGAAATCACCTTCTCCAGAGCTACCTTTCACGATTTTTAGCCTGCCGCATTTTCAGAAGAGTTATCGCCGATTTTAAAAAATCGGTCATGTTACGAATTTTTTCGAAAAAGTTGTTCAAATTCCTTCATTTTCTAGACTTTGGAAGTTCACCCAATCACACTGCCTGTATTCGTGCTACAGCTCTGTAGCTCTAACTGGTTTTGTGTAAAAAAAAAAAAAAAAAAAAAAAAATTCCGAGGTAGGGGTGGTTTGCACATAAGATCAAATATCTATGAAAAGACTACTGCAAATTACTTATCATCCCGCCGTTTTTGTCTAGTGTGACAACTGCACATATGACAGGAACTACTGTACCATTATAGCTTTAGCATTTAGAATAACTGAACTTTTAGATAAACATAACTTTTTCAAGTTTCTGCGAGAAGCACCGGTCAAAAGAGTTCCAAATTTTCGATTTCATAAGTACAATCCAAGGTATTCTAGTCCATGTTTCACCAGCCCTCTAGATCTTCCAGATTTTATGTAAAAATTAATTCAGCCAGGGAAGTCACAAAAGCAGGGACAGGGAAATCACACAGGGAAATCACAAGACATGCACAAGCATCATCTGTCATACCACCAGTGTGAAGCTGACGTCAAACGCTTAGTTCACAGACAAAATAAGCAAGTATCGTCACTGCCTCCGACATTTCACCAACCCTCTAGATCTTCCAGATGTCATGTGAAAAATAATTCAATCGGGGAAACCACAAAGCCAACAGGGAAATCACAAGACATAAACAAGCTTCCTCAGACGATCGCAGTGCTAGAGACTGACGTCAAAATGTTTAGTTCGCGGAATTGACGTCATCTCTCTCTCTGTGTATGACGACCTGCCTGAGGCTGGCGTCAGATGTTTAGTTCACGGAACTGACGTCTCTCTCTCTCTCTCTCTCTCTCTCTCTCTCTCTCTCTCTCTCTCTCTCTGGGGAGCCAGGGTGGCCGAATGGTAGAGCGTTGGACTTTCAATGCTCGGGTCGAGAGTTCGAATCCCGGCTTGGGCCAAATATTTGTGCTGGCCTTTCTCTCGTTGCCCCGTCTTTGATATCACCCTTACGTGGTGGAAAAGGACGTTAAACTCCTAAACACCCACCCACCCACTCTCTCTGTGTCTCTGTCTGTCTGTCTCTCTCTCCCTCTCCCCCCCCCCTCACCCGGCCCCACCCCCAGTCACGTGACTAATCGGTCGAGGTCGTAGAGGATCTAGTGTCATTGGTAGAACTTGGAGAGGGGAGAACCGGCAACAATAACAACAAAACAGACAAAATAAAATGAAATTTGGAGAAACAACTTTGTAGGACGGGGCCGTTCCTCCTTGTTAAGTTGTTTCTCTATAGAGAAACAACTTTATGAAACGGGGCAGATTTTGCTGCGCGCAGCAGCAAGTTTCAGGGATACAAAACAAGACTGTGACGTTTCTCCACACAATACATACTTTCACGCACATAGTGACGTAACGAAACCTGCGTCATAGACACTTGACGTGCACACTATGCTGCTGCGTTCTTTTTGGCGGGAGTTGTGAGACGTGTGTGTGTGTGTGTGTGTGTGTGTGTCTGTGTGTGTGTGTGTGTGTGTGTGTGTGTGTGTGTGTGTGTGTGTGGACGGATGTAATGATGGCTATCTCCTAAACCACCTCGATGGAGGCCTTTTTACTTTGAGATAAAATGGGAATTCACCTTCTCCAGAGCTACCTTTCACGATTTTTAACCTGCCGCATTTTCAGAAGAGTTATCGCCGATTTTAAAAAATCGGTCATGTTACGAATTTTTTCGAAAAAGTTGTTCAAATTCCTTCATTTTCTAGACTTTGGACGTTCACCCAATCACACTGCCTGTATTCGTGCTACAGCTCTGTAGCTCTGACTGGGTTTGTGTAAAAAAAATATTTCCGAGGTAGGGGTGGTTTGCACATAAGATCAAATATCTATGAAAAGACTACTGCAAATTACTTATCATCCCGGCGTTTTTGTCTAGTGTGACAACTGCACATATGACAGGAACTACTGCACTATTATAGCTTTAGCATTTAGAATAACTGAACTTTTAGATAAACATAACTTTTTCAAGTTTCTGCAAGAAGCACCGGTCAAAAGAGTTCCAAATTTTCGATTTCATATGTACAATCCAAGGTATCTAGTCCATGTTTCACCAGCCCTCTAGATCTTCCAGATTTTATGTAAAAATAATAAGCAAGTATCGTCACTGCCTCCGACATTTCACCAGCCCTCTAGATCTTCCAGATTTCATGTGAAAAATAATTCAATCGGGGAAGCCACAAAGCCAACAGGGAAATCACAAGACATAAACAAGCTTCCTCAGACGATCGCAGTGCTAGAGGCTGACGTCAAAATGTTTAGTTCGCGGAATTGACGTCATCTCTCTGTCTGTGTATGACGACCTGCCTGAGGCTGACGTCAAATGTTTAGTTCACGGAACTGACGTCTCTCTCTCTCTCTCTCTCTCTCTCTCTCTCTCTCTCTCTCTCTCTGGGGAGCCAGGGTGGCCGAATGGTAGAGCGTTGGACTTTCAATGCTCGGGTCGAGAGTTCGAATCCCGGCTTGGGCCAAATATTTCTGCTGGCCTTTCTCTCGTTGCCCCGTCTTTGATATCACCCTTACGTGGTGGAAAAGGACGTTAAACTCCTAAACACCCACCCACCCACTCTCTCTCTCTCTCTCTGTCTCTCTGTCTCTCCCCCCACCCGGCCCCACCCCCAGTCACGTGACTAATCGGTCGAGGTCGTAGAGGATCTAGTGTCATTGGTAGAACTTGGAGAGGGGAGAACCGGCAACAATAACAACAAAACAGACAAAATAAAATGAAATTTGGAGAAACAACTTTGTAGGACGGGGCCGTTCCTCCTTGTTTTAAGTTGTTTCTCTATAGAGAAACAACTTTATGAGACGGGGCAGATTTTGCTACGCGCAGCAGCAAGTTTCAGTGATACAAAACAAGATTTTGACGTTTCTCCACACAATACGTACTTTCACCAAAGATCTTGGAAACATAAAGATAGTTCACTTACCTCCCTTTTGGGGACAACGCGTAAGAGTTGTCTGCGCGCATTAGCGCGCATCCCGCAGATCTACGCAGTAATGACAGTATGGCAGAAAGCCAGAAACCACCGAAAAATTCGGGCGTGCAGTGGTGTGCTGCGCCGAATTGCTATCAGAAGCGGACACCAGGAACGGGAAAACCTTTCTTCAGATTCCCCCTGGAAAAAAAGAGGTAGGTATGCCTACGATATCGAAGTTGGAGCCAAGATCGGTATCGAAGCTGGAGCCGGCCATGATTATGTTTTCTCCCAAACCTAACACACAGCATCACACGTGAAACCCAAAATCGCCGCATCCACGACGTGTGACTGGCCGTATATTTAGTATAGAATCCGCATGCTTGTAAAAAGTCTGTTTGTTTGACCCAACCCTACACTAGCGGCCGCCGTAAAACATTTTAACAAAATAAACAAAAACGAAGATGTCAGCGACTGACAGGTGGTCTCCCCCATACATTTCGCATGTGTGTTAGGCCTATCGAAAACAAAGTATTTTCAAAGTTCCGGAGAACGAACGAAAGATCTAGTTTGGCTTTCACTGCTGTACGTAGGCTACGTAGTGCATTTCGTTCCATGTATTCAAGTAAAACTAGTACGGAACACAGAAAGATCGAATAACTGTGCGAGAGATCCAAAGATGGACGCATCCGCTGAATACTTCTTGCTCACTCAGCAATAATCATATCTGCGACCGACGATCCAGCAGAATCTAAGTTGTGATATGGTTTTACAATGGTTAGAATGAAGTACAGCCGGATGATTTTGTTCTCTGTGTGTGTGTGTGTGTGTGTGTGTGTGAAGAGCTGTGTGTTGGGAGGTTAGAATGAAGTTGAGCCAGATAATTTTGTTCTGTGCGTGCGTGCGTGTGTGTGTGTGCGTGTGTGCGTGTGTTGATCAGTGCAACTTGCCGCTAGCATAGTTCAAGTCAACGTTATTTGTAAAGTTAAAAAAAAAAACACCACCGCCAACAAAACAACAAAAACAACACCAAAACCTGATGTCTGCGCCTGCCACGTGTGTTTACTGCTGTTTGTTTACACTGCATGCAAACCTCTTGATTTTTAAGAAAAGAGTTCTTTACATACCTACAGATTTCCCCCCAACAGTATGTGAACTGGAACAAGATGGCCACTGACCAGCCCAATATGTTGTTTCCATTTAATCACCTGCTGTCGTCACGGTCGTTCTTTTGTAATGCCATGTATTCGGGAGGACACACACACACATACACACACACACACACACACACACACACACACTCTCTCTCTCTCTCTCTCTCTCTCTCTGAATGGAAACAACTGACCGGACTTGTCAGACCAATCTTGGTTTTGGAAGAGAGACGTCAAGTTGTTTTCTTTGAAATCTATGACGTTTTCCTCATTGGGATGACGCATAATACATTTGACGTAATAACTTTGACTCGGATACAATTCTTGCAATGAAAGCAGCCCCATGAAAATTGAAGTGTTGCTGCTGCGCAGTGTAAAGATCGAATTTATACGGCTCAATGTGTTTAACAGACAAGTCTGCGCGGCGAACGTTTTTTCACTATGTGTTATGTCTGCTGCGCGCGCGCGCACACAGACACACACAGACATACGCGCGCACGCACGCACGCACGCACGCACGCAGACTTGCGCGAGCCGCGTTTGTGCATGTGCTCCATTGAGACCTATGTGGTGTTCTCTCACTCTACTATGCTATTGAGTGAGAGTCAGTGGGAAAAACAAAGCTCACTACATCAATGAAACTCCCGCTTTCCCCGTCTACAAATAGAGAACTTCCGAAAAGTGACGACACACCCCCACGTCAATCAAACATGACGTCGGCAAACTGACGCTGATACAGTTTTGCGTCAGTGCGCGTGTGCCTTTTCTGCGATGTTTGTGAGGCGTGTGGCTTGTGTAAAGGAAATGTGCTTCGAGTACAAATTTTCGAGTCAACTGACGACAACGGCTACAGTGAATTTTTCTAATTTTTTTGTATATTTTTTATGGCACCCCAGGCTCATTATCTATGTATAGTAGGAGCGATTTTGAGATCTAAAGTGTGTTCACCAGCACTTTCATCAGGTACGGCTTACGCCAAAAGTATAAAAGCGACAACCTTCAAAATTCACTCAGTTCATAGTCCGTATTCATGCTATCTATGTCCCAAAAATGGAGTGGTTTAGGCAAATATTACGCCTTTAAACGCCAGAAAACCATTTTTTTTAAAGGGCGATAACTCGCAAATCATGTGTGCAATCGTACCTGGATCGGGCCTTCTATTTAACAATCTTGATTCATTCAGAAACCCCAAATTTGAAATCGATCGGTTCAGTATTTTCGGAGAAATAGGCATCTGAACTGGGTTCACATGCAATGTCAACTCAGGCTCGGTTTACATGAAAACTATAAGAGCGACCATTTTCTAGTAGTAAATCTGTTCAGAGTCCGTATTCAAGCTATCTACTGCCAAAAAATTGAGTGATTTAAATAAATATTACGCCTGTAAACGAAAGACAACCAACTTGTCTCAAAAGGGCGATAACTCCCAAATCACTTAAGCAATCATCACACGCTTGAATCGTCTAATGTAACATTTTGATAAATTTGGATACCCCAAATTTGAAGCCATTCGGTTAAGTATCTTCGAAGAAACGGGCCCGGACACAATTCACACACACACACACACACATCCATACAGACGGCACTCAGTGAGGAGAAGAAGCGCGTTCGGAACAGCATACATGCCAGCATCGATGACGCAGGTTTTCTTACGTCATTGTCAGAGTTACACTTGCATAATCGTCTCTGCGGGAGATCGGCAGTGACGTGCGTTTGTACCACAGATGCTTGCCTATGAACGTGGAAATTTTAGCCCGTCCTATTATGTTGTTTCCATTACTATGGAAACAACATAAAAAGTGCCGATGAACGTACCTGCCGCCGTATGAGTGACAACTCTGTGTGTGTGTGTGTGTGTGTGTGTGTGTGTGTGGTGAATTTAGATGCAGCTAGCCGCTAGCACAGTTTAAGTCACCGTGATTTGTAAAGTTGTCCGAAAAAAAAAAAAAACCAAAAACCGCTGTATCTGCGTCAGCCGCGTGTGTTTACTGTTTGTTTACACTGCATTCACACGTACCACTTGAGGTCTTTTTTTTTTTTACAAGAAAGCGAAAAAAAAAACAGTTTTTTTTCAACAGGAATACCAAAAGAAGTGTTTCCCCGTTTATATTTGTCTGTTATTTGAACAGTTCGGCGCAGAACACAATTGCAAGCCCGGCTTTTGTGATCACTTTCCACTTTCCGCCATGCCTTCACTATAGGGGCCAGATCTACGATGCGCGCTAATGCGGGCAGACAACTCTTCGCGTTGTCCCGCTATATGTCTCTGTTACGACACTCTCTGGGGCACAGAGTCTTTCAGTGGAAAGTACCTCTGTGCACAGTGGGGAAATGGCGCTCACTGCGCTACCGTGACGGGCCTAAATTGTCTCGGTGCTCTCAAACACAAGGTCGCGCACTATGTCATCCTTGACCAGCTTTGAACCCAGAGGGATCCTCAGTGGCGCAAGTGATGGCAGGCTGTCTTCAGAGTGAAAGTAGGCGTGCTTCTGAATCAGAGACATACATAACATGTCTTTGTCTGAATGGACAGATCTATTATTACATTCAGTCTTAGAGCACGGGTGCGTATGCTTTTGTAATCGTCTCTTATTCCACCACAAGGCAGGTTCGTGATCGTCTGCACCGTGCAATAATACTTGCCTGTAGAGTGCAACACCCTTGCCTGTCAGAGTGCAACCCCCTTGCCGTTTACTCACATCCTGTTGGATCAGTGTACCACGTAAACAGTGCCATCAAAGCGCAACAATAATTGTCCGCTGGCAAAGATTTTGCCCAAACGAAAAGTGGTCGGATATTCAAGATTTCGTTTCAAATCGAATCATATGACACACAAGTCTCTGAAAAAAAAAAAAAAAATCGCCATTTTTGAAAATGGCGCTGGGTGTAAGCAGTCACATTTTCACGCCCCGCCGAAAAGGGACTGCACTCTGGAGTCTACTGTTACGAGGGCAGGAGTGACGCGTCTTTCTGATTCCAAGGTCTTTGCTTTCACGCACACAGTGACGAAACGAAATCTGCGTCATAGACACCTTACGTGCACACTATGTTGCTGCGTTCTTTTTGGTGGGAGTCACGTGTGTGTGTGTGGACGGATGTAATGATGGCTATCTCCTACACCACCTCGTTGGAGGCCTTTTTACTTTGAGATAAAATGGGAATTCACCTTCTCCAGAGCTACCTTTCACGATTTTTAGCCTGCCGCATTTTCAGAAGAGTTATCGCCGATTTTAAAAAATCGGTCATGTTACGAATTTTTTCGAAAAAAATGTTCAGATGGCTTCATCTTCTGAAATTGGGAAGATCATCCAATTATACTGCTCAACCTTTTCCCAGTCGCAAAGCTGACTTGATCAGATGTCCTTCTCTGCGCATGAAGGAAGACTGTGTTTCGTTTCCGTTTACAGAACGGAGTAAGCAATCTCCGGAGCATGCTAACTAGCAATGCGAGCCGCTCGGAGTAATTCGGAGCTATCATGGAATTCCGTAGGCGAGTAGACTTGGGATGCTCGGCTAACTAGCTCGGCTAACACCTGCCCCCTCGCAGCTCTGGCGAACCTACCTAAAAGGTACACAACCAACACCGGGTAGAAATCGTTACATCGAAGATGGAGTCTGAGTGGCATAGCTCATGTTTGCGAATGTTCCAACACGGAAAGCTTAATCACTATACCATAGTGCGTTGAATGGAGAAGGACATGCCATTTTCGAATCTCTGCGGCGGATTGGGCACGGAGACCCTTGTTTTAACTTTGCGGCTTTTGAGAGAAATACTGTCACACACTGAGCTGTTTACAATTTTATGTAGATAACTACATCACTAACGACAGTAAACGCAAAAACATGTATATTATACACAAGTATTCATCTCCACGAATGAGAGAGTCCGACAGAAGAGGACTTGAAAAGGTCTTAGCTTCGAGGCTAGCTACTGGCTAGGAGCCTGGCAGCCGCGTAACACACACACAAAGGCACGGGGAAAGGTTTATTGAACGTCACTGCTGCTGTTTTCTATGGGCGTCCCACTGTGACAAGGCCTGAAATGGTGCAGCCTCCACGGTCCTCGGCGGTGGTCAGTAAGTGCTTGCGTCATCCTGGCGCCCATGGGATGGGCACGCCCCAAACGTCCGCACACGGCCCTCAGGACGAGGAATATAGAGAAACAGAACAGAGGGAGGCCTGGATGGAGGGCCAACTTCAGTCCGGCGGTTCCGTCCAAACACGTGGTCCGACAACCACCCCGCCTCGTAGTGCAAGGCGTTTGCCAGTCCCATAGCATAAGCCCCCGGAAACGTTATCTCAGTTAGAACTACATGAGTCACTGTACCATTAGCCAGTTACTACCTACATTCTGGACATAACTAATACAGTCAAACTTTACGTTAACTACTTCAGTACAGATATTAACTAGAGAGGCAGAAGCCTCAGTGGCTCACTTGTGACATGGGTAAAGGTCATTCAAAAGAGTATGCTTGTAAAGCTCTTATCACTGTCTGTCTTCATGCCAAGTAAGGGGTCTTTGGTGTTCTTACTTCCTGGCAATATTACAATTTTCCCCACAACAGTTTGTATGGCCTTCAAATGAGATCTGTTAGTGAAGATCTCATCAATGTCTATTATTATAACAAGTTTCATGCCTCTAGTATCTGTAGCTCCTGCGAAAACAGTAATGTTAAAACTCACAAAATTGACTCAAGATCATTCGAAAAGGTGTGTCTACATAGGTCTCATTGCTATCACCACGTCTTGTTTGGCGCCTCTGCTATTTGTTGTTCTGGAGAAAATGGCAAGGTTTCAGTTTCCCCAAAACAGCTTGTACGGTATTCCTAGATTCTGCGGAAATGCAAATCTAAAATTTCCACACTGCTTTAATGACCTTGGCCTTGAGTTAAGGTTATTCAAAATGGTATGCGTGCATAGGTCTTAACTCTGTCTAACAGCATTCCAGGATTGGTGCCTCCGCTGTTTGTTGTTTCTAGGAAAATGCTAATGTTAAGGCTCCCCAAAATAGCTTGTATGGCCTTGACCTTGACATAAGGTCATTGGTTACAGGTATGTCTGTAAAATTCTTATCAATGTCTATCATCATGCAAAGTTTAAAACATCTGCTGTTTGTCAATTCCAAGAAAATGCCAGTGTAAAATTTCCAAACAGCTTTAGTGACCTTGGCCTTGAGTCAAGGTCATTCAAAATTATATGTTTGAAAGGTCTTATGGCTGCCTATCACAGCAATCCAAGTTTGGTGCCTTCGCTGTTTGCAGAGGAAATGCCAATCACACACACACACACACACACACACACACACACACACACACACGACGGGGGTAATTACATACTGATAGACTCCTTTTGTTACACAAGTGAGCAAAAAATAGAGAACAACCACTAACCTCACATGCAATTACATGGATAAAGAAACCAAACAACATCAGGAGAAAACAAACACTCTACATACATCAGTGCACATAACGGCGGGTTAGACTGAGGTTCACCCCCTCCGACAGGCCCACGCAGACTGCTAAGTGGTAACCACCCTCCCCGCGCCCAACGGAAAAAGCGGACCTACGAGTCTGGCCGCACGAAACCCAGCGACAGACAGCCAACTGCTCTGTGCCGGTACGTCCGGACGACAACCCAATAACGCCTGTGAAAGCCATCGTCGGTGCGACAAGCTTGTGGCTTGTCCCGCAAGGACAAAGTGTGGATGGCGAATGCTCTTAGGGATCGCGGACTAGGTCTGAACTTTGTGCGGAATGCACGAGAGAGAGAGAGAAACCAGCCTCACTAGCAACACGAAACTGTTGAACAATTCCGTGCAGGGTTGAAGCACACGTGCCAAACGGCACAAGTTTCTAATACGCAAGACTAATGGACAGAAAACTCCGCCGCAGCGGTGGTTTATTCAAGAATTGCTATAACACACTGGGGAAAACCACAGGCCCGGAAAATAGGCGGGTCCTGACAAAATTGATGCGGGTTTTCTCTTGTATGAAAGAGAAATGTGTGTTTTCGCTGTAAAGCAGTCCTTTCGGGCAATATTACGCTGATCCTAAACTTGGAAAGTGGTCCGTCATGTCATGTCATGTCATGTCATGTCATGTCATGTCATAATATTACTATTCTAAGTTTTCACACACACACACACACACACACACACACACGCGCGCGCGCGCACTCTCTCTCTCTCTCTCTCTCTCTCTCTCTCTTCCCGGGCTCTCACACTGACACACATACAACACACACACAATGATTGTCTTTTGTTCTCAGCTCCCCCTCCCCCTGTCCACCTTATTACTCCGATCCCCATCGTCGTCCCCAACCGCTTGACACGCACATCCACGTAGTTCACCACTCTCTGGATCACGTACACCATTAACAATCGATGACTTTAGTGTTGATACATTCAGCTGAACTTTCCTTGCACATGATGTCAATTTTAGGGAGCATTCTGATTTAGTGGACAGAATCCACTATTGATGCCCTTTTAATGACGACATGTGCGTGTTTCCCCACAGTTTTATGGTAGTCAGTAATAAAAATGTCAACACAGCGGTGTAAGTCAAAGTTCCAGTATCGTTAGGTGTACCTGGAGTCATTTTTATGGTGACAATTTTATTGTTTGATAACAATTTACCTCAAGCGTCTCTGGCTAAGGTGCGTTGGATGACCCAAAGAAGTTGGTAAAAAGTCACAGAGACTGAATACCTTCTGCGTCCAGTCCAATCCAATGTCCACTTAGAAAGCGTAGCAGTACTCGATGAGACAGTTCATGCTCGTTGCGTTTAGCAAAACAGCACAGAGAGGGGGTAGGGCAGAGAGCAAACAAAATTTACATTGATAAATTGACATAGGACGCACGTACTGCACTGGTTTGCCTCAGTTTGACGTGATCAATGAGGCTGCGTTAGTGTATAGCTCGCCCCCGATACCTCGCAAGGGTGCGGTCGATACAAACTGAGCCATATGCTGACGTTGTCGATTGTGTAATATACCTTTCTGACAATAACTTAATAATAATAATAATAATAATAAGTATTGTATAGGCGCTTTACCCAATTTCCTGAATCAGCTCAAAGCGCCGCGAACTGAACCTAACACGCACGCTCACGTGAATCACACGCATTCTCTCACACACTAGACATACACATAGTACAATCACGTGGTGCGAAGGGCAAGCTCAGCTATTTAAATTTCAGAATTTAAAATTGCATTTCTTTTTCAAATTTTGTGGGCTGAACATTTCCAAAGCAGAGGGGGAGGAAGCCGGAGTACCCGGAGAGAACCCCCGACGATCGGCCCGAATGAACGGTGCCACATACGAGAAGGAAAAATTCTGTGCCCCGAGTGGGACTCGAACCCCTCACCTCTCGCATTGGTGGCAGGTCTCTTAACCACTAGACCACCGACCGCCCCGTATGGCACCTTTTTTAGCCGTGTGGTTGTGTTACTGTTGTGTCTACTGAGTGTCTGTGCACGAAACACAATGATTATATCGACGTGAAAGTGGTGACTCCTACAAATGCCGTGCGCGTGTTTTTGTGGGGATGTCTCTATAGTCCTACGTGTCGATAGTCCGACGATTTTACGTATTTTGTATCGATAGTCCGATTTTTCAATAGTCCTGCACTCGATAGTCACATGTGTCGATAGTCATACACTTACTCAAAGCCTCTTATACGTTAGTCCTATGTGTTGACAGTCCTACTCGAAAAATCTAAAGGAGCATAGTTCTACTGACACGTACGTAGGACTACCTTTTTTTTAATTACCAAAGACGATTACCTGTTTAACCTTGAGCGTGCACCGGCCGTTCTATTACGTGTACAACTAACAAGACCCTATTCAAGCGCTATCGGTAAGGTTTGACCTATTTCTCGGAGTGCTATACAAACACGTCTGTGCACAGGAAAAGTGTCAGACATCGTGACCACCATCCCCCTCCCCCCCCCCCCCCCCCCGACGACCCTGACCCCCCGCCCCACCTCCAATTCTGGCTGACGGATGACATTAAACATACAATGCTAGCTTGGGGTGATGCCAGGAAAGACAAAAGCTGAATTCAAGATTTGCGAAGACGAGTAACATACCTGGTCAGAACTGTTTTTACGAAAGATTTTTGTAAACCATTGAAAATGAAGCAGCATTAAGAACGCTAACCAACCTCTTAGAAAAAAATCATATTCCTGATAATTGTAAGGTTGGTGATTTTAACTCCTACTTTCTTTCAGTCACTTCTAAAAACTGCTGGCCTTGATAAGTCAGCTTTCTCATCACCTGAAAATTTGGGCTGCTTCCACCGGGGGAAGCACGTCGCCGCGATGCAGCGCCACTTATCCTATGTTCTTCAATTTTGCTGGAGGGAGGGGTGATAACCCGGAGAGAACCCCCCACCCCACCCCGCCCCCCGATGAGCAGCCCGGTAGCCAAAAAAAAACAAAAAAAAAACACGGTATCACATATATATGTGTTAGCACCATGACTGTATTTCTCAGGAATGAACTTACATCTAAGATCATCAAGTGACCGACAAAAGCGTGCGTGCGTGTGTGTGTGTGTGTGTGTGTGTGTGTGTGTGTGTGATATTCATATC